>CM053028.1:124924921-124954840 GCA_028564925.1 Lithobates sylvaticus | reverse complement strand
TTTGCGATTCGGCACTGCGTCGCTTTAACTGACAATTGCACGGTCGTGCGACGTGGCTCCCAAACAAAATTGGCGTCCTTTTTTTTACCACAAATAGAGCTTTCTTTTGGTGGTATTTGATCGCCCCTGCGTTAATTTTTTTTTTTTGCGCTATAAACAAAAATAGAGCGACAATTTTGAAAAAAACGCATTCTTTTTTTATTTTTTGCTATAATAAATATCCCCCAAAAATATATAAAAAAAATTTTTTTCCTCAGTTTAGACCGATACATACTCTTCTACATATTTTTGGTAAAAAAAATCGCAATAAGCGATTATTGATTGGTTTGCGCAGAAGTTATAGCGTTTACAAGATAGGGGATAGTTTTATAGCATTTTTATTAATATTTTTTTTTTTATTAGTAATGGCGGCGAACTGCGATTTTTATTGTGACTGCGACATTGTGGCGGACACATCGGACATTTTGACACATTTTTGGGACCATTGTCATTTATACAGCAATCAATGCTATTTAAATGCATTGATTCCTCTGTAAATGGCACTGGCAGTGAAGGGGTTAACCACTAGGTGGCAGTGTAGGGGTTAAGTGTGCCTAGGGGTGTGTTTCTTACTGTGGGAGGGCGTGGCTGTCAGCTAGTGAATGCTGATCTCTGCTTCAATCACAGGGAGTAGAGATCGGTGTCACTAGTTGCTAGGCAGAACGGGGAGATGCTGTTTATTTCCACATCTCCTCGTTCAGCCTTCCCGTGAGACGACCGCGGGTGTCCCCGCAGCGATCGAGTCTGCGGGACCCGCGACCAATGGCACGGCGGCGTATATATACGCCCTTATGCCTGTCCGTGCCATTCTGTCGACATATATCGTCGTGCGCCGGTCGGGAAGCGGTTAAGAGCACTAAGTGTCACTTTTGTCTGTTGCTTCGTTCCTCTGCTATCAGCATAAATCACTTCTGACAAGTTTTCCTGACACCAAGTGAAAAATAGTGACAGGGGAGGGACCTCCAGCTTATTGACAGCCTCCTCTCTGTTACTGTGTGTGTCTCTTCCCTCCAATCAGCTGTAAGAGCTCTCCTCACTGAGCTCTGCAGAGTATAACTTCACGCTTTGCCGGCGGTATTACCACGGTATCCCCGCGGTGTCCCATTGATTTCAATGGGTAGAAGCGGTGAATACACCGCTCCTTCACCGCTCCAAAGATGCTGCTAGCAAGACTTTTTTTACTGTCCTGCTAGCGCAACGCTCCAGTGTGAAAGCCCTCCGGCTTTCACACTGGAGTTAAAGGACCCGCTTTTTTCAGGAGCTATACAGCGCTGTAGCTCCTGAAAAACACTTCAGTGTGAAAGCACTCTAAACCCAGAACCTGCATTCACTATATCTAGTCTCCCACAGCACATGGAAATGCAATTATTTTAGTAAATATAAACAAATACCTTTTCTCATCAGCAGTATATAGCAGTCTTGTGACTTCTATCAGTTCCTGGTAAAGCTTGTAGGAGGGGTCACCCAGTTTGGATCGGCACACCCAGCGATCCGCGGCCTCGGCCTTAGGAAAGGTCACGGCTTCGGCCTAGCTCCGGAGCGGCGGCCGTCTTGGTACACCCGACCGCTGTTTACAATGTGATCGCTCCGTCAAATGACGGAGCGATCACTTGTAAACAAACTCTGCATTACCCAGCCAATACTCTGCATTACCCTGCCAATACTCTGCGATACTCAGACAATATTACAGTGGGGACTATATGGTGGCGGAATTCACAGGTTTTTGCAAATTCAATTATTATTTGCTAATCCGAAAAATGATCCTATCCGTGAATTTGATCCGAGGATTGATCCGATCCGTGAGTTTTTTGATCCGTTGCACCCCTACTTTTTACACAATGCAGATGATTAACCCCTTAGCTTCCACAGTGAGTATAACAAGCGTCCTTTACTGCATAAACCGGCTGATTTTACTGTTGTGGGTTTAATAACATTAAGAATTAATGTAATAACATTTAAGAATAATTCCAAGAGCCCCATCTGCATCTGTTTGGTTTATGCCTGTGTCTACAATTTATTATGCTATCTCAATATCTTCTTTTGTAGCCACCCATTCAGATGCACTGACAGAGAACGTAAGTGATTATGAGTGATGAGCTTGAGTGAAAGAACACATGCCCAGCATCCCTGGAGACAAGCATGTCCCCCTTGCTGGTCACTGGAGGGTGCAGACTCTTGCTGTGCTGGTCAGTTGATAGTGTATATAGTGTGTAATTGTCTCAGTTAAGAGCACTAAGTGTCACTTTTGTCTGTTGCCTCGTTCCTCTGCCATCAGCATAAATCACTTCTGACAAGTTTTCCTGACACCAAGTGAAAAATAGTGACAGGGGAGGGACCTCCAGCTGATTGACAGCCTCCTCTTTGTTACTGCGTGTGTCTCTTCCCTCCAATCAGCTGTAAGAGCTCTCCTCACTGAGCTCTGCAGAGTATAACTTCAGCCCCCCCCCCCCTTTATCTGACCTCTCAGGCCAGCTTTAAAATTCAGCACTGTTGAATAGCTGTAGAGAAGACTTAGTTCCCAAGCTGTCCTCGAGCCCTTCTGTGCATTTCCGAACAGCGCTGATCGGCGCTCCCCCCCACCTCAGGCCAAACACGGTACTGCACACCGCTTTGGCCTGAATCATGCTCGTTTTGCGAGGCACTTGCAAACCGAGTTACGATTTTTAAAAATACAGTGCTCGTATTGCGAAACGCTCGTTAACCGCGTTACTCGCAATCCGAGATTCCACTGTATATATTTTTTAGTAGAGACCCTAGAGAAAAAAAAGGTGGTTGTTGTAATATTTTATGTCACACTATTTGTGCAGCAGTCGTTGAAATGCAATTTTTTGGGAAAAAAATTACACTTTAATGAATTAAAAAAAAAAAAACTATGCAGTAAAGTTAGCCCAATTTTTTTTGTATAATGTGAAAGATTTTACGCCGCGAGAATTGTGATCTTTTTATTCTAAGCAAAAAAATGGTGAATCTCATTTTGGCCAGAATCGTGCAGCTCTACCCCATGGGTAAAAGTTTCTATTTATCACCGGCATCAACTGTTTAATGTTTGGTTTGCCACCGCTTTCTATCCCAGGGACACTGGCCACCTGGACTAAAAAAAAAAAAAAAAAAAAGGGTAAATTCCCCCAGTGTGGACAGGGACAGCAACAAAAATGTGACAGAGGTTCTAACCCTTTTCTATTTTGTCCTAAACTATAAGGCCCCTTTCACACTGGGGCGGTTTTCAGACGGTACAGCGCTAAAAATAGCGCCTGTACAACGTCTGAAAAAAACGGCCCCATTCACTCCAGTGTGAAAGCCGGCGGGCTTTCACACTGGAGCGGTTCGCTAGCAGGACGGTCAAAAAAGTCCTGCTAGCAGCATCTTTGGAGCGGTATAGGAGCGGTGTATTCACCATTGATTTCAATGGGACACCGCGGTAATACCGCGGTAATACCGCGGCGGTGCTTTGCGGGGGATTTTAAACCCACCGCTAAATATACCGCGGCTAAAACGACGGTAAAGCAGCGCTAAATATATCGCTGCTTTACCGCCGCCGCGGCTCCCGCCCAAGTGTGGAAGGGGCCTGAAAAAAGTTTTGACTACAGATGCATCTTAACCTGCACACTAACATACTAAGCAGTCAAGCCTGACAGCTTCCATAATAGGTAGCTTTGGGACCAATCTAGGAAACAAAAGCTTAAAAAAAAAAAAAAAAAAAAAAACGAAAGCTTTACCCATATTGGCCAGATTAAGGCTTTTATTGTCTGCTCTGTCTTGGAAAAAATAAATAAAAAATGACATGGAATCTAATTAGTTACTATGAGCAACAATGACCCTTTATCATCCAACAATCGTAATAAATCGGCCCCTAATCTCTGAAACGCGCCAGTCCATTTATACATTCAGTAAACTTCACAAACATGCACTGATTTCCATACATTTTGAATTGTGACACTATTTCTCTTTATGCGCAGAGTACAAAGCGTGACTAACACAATAATGTTTTATGCTTACTGATTTCCAATGAATGTATGTTCTCTTGCACAGCACATAAAGACGGTTTTGCACAAAGAGCATGCAAGGCAAAAGAGCTGAAAGATCCTCTTTTTTTTCTCCCACTCAGTGAGCCTCTGCCCAGATCGTCAGCTGCTTCGTTTTTATTTTTTTCCTCCGCTTAGCGCCTGTAAACACACAGCTGCACGAGTCGAGGATTGCAAAACTTGGATTTGTGCACAGTGCGTGTTAAGAAAAATTACGTGCTCTGTGCTTCTCAAGATTATAACAATGAGTAACAGGAAACTCTGTTAATAACTCGAACATATGTCTGCCCTACTTGTCGGAGGCCCAAGACAACACGAGCGTCGCAAGAAAGACGAGCCGATCTGTTTATGTTAAATGGTCCAAGTAGGTTGACTGAAAATCTGTTTGTAGTAAGATTCCAAAGATAGTACGATTGGATTTATTTTAACCGCTTCAGCCCCAGAAGATTTTACCCCCTTCCTGACAGGAGCATTTTTTGCGATTCGCCACTGCGTCGCTTTAACTGACAATTGCGCGGCCGTGCGATGTTGCATCCAAACAAAATTGACGACCTTTTTTCCCCACAAATAGAGCTTTCTTTTGGTGGTATTTGATCACCTCTGCGTTTTTTATTTTTTGCGCTATAAACAAAAAAAGCCACAATTTTGAAAAAAATTCTATATTTTTTTACTTTTTGCTATAATAAATATCCCACCAAAAAAAATAAAATTATATATATATATATATATATATATATATATATATATATATATATATAAAAAAATTCTCCTCAGTTTAGGCCAATATGTATTCTTCTACATAATTTTTGGTAAAAAAAAAAAAAAATTATTGGTTTGAGCAAAAGTTATAGCATCTCCAAAATAGGGGATAGTTTTATGGCATTTTTATTAATAATTATTTATTTTTTTTACTAGTAATGGCGGCGATCTGTGATTTTTATCGGGACTGCGACATTATGGCGGACACATCGGACAATTTTGACACATTTTTGGGACCACTGGCATTTCTACAGCGATCAGTGCTATAAAAATGCATTGATTATTGTAAAAATGTCACTGGCATGGAAGGGGGTTAACACTAGGGGGCGATCAAGGGGTTAATTGTGTTCCCTGGGAGGTGATTCCTACTGAAGGGGGAGGGGACTGTGTAGGGGAGATGACAGATCGCTGTTCATATGAACAGACGATCAGTCTCTTCTCCCCTCAGAGAACCCGTAAACTGTGTTTACACACACAGATCCCGGTTCTGGGTTTGCCCTGAGCGATCGCGGGAAGCCGGCGGTGATTACGACCGCCGGGCACTCGCATCGGATCCGTGGGCGAGCAGGGGGCACGCGCCTCTAGTGGCCACAGGGCGAAGCAACGTTACATAACGTAGTTTCGCCCAGCCAGGCCTTCTCGTCCAACATCTGTGCCTGACCTCACAAATGCGCTTCTGGAAGAATGGTCAAACATTCCCATAGACACACTCCTAGACCTTGTGGACAGCCTTCCTAGAAGAGTTGAAGCTGTTATAGCTGCAAAGGATGGGCTAACACAATATTGAACCCTCCGGACTAAGACTGGGATGCCATTAAAGTTCATGTGCGTGTAGGGCAGGCATTCCAATACTTTAGACAATATAGTGTATTTGCATTTGCATTTGCTGACTTTAAAGCGGTAGTAAACTCTCATACGTTTACCCGAAAATACACAAAATGAAGTTACTTTACATCAAGTTACTTTAAGTCAAAGCGCCGCATAGGGAAAATATATGAAGGCTTCTTACTTGTAAAAACATTGTATTTGGTAAAGCTCTTTTTCCTCTGCACCTGCCGCCATGCTGACTTCTGTCTTCCGTGTTCAATACGGTTATTACTTCCGCCCTTACTCCCTTTCCATGTCCCTAATCTTGCGCACTCGCTGCCGGTGTTCTGCCAAAAAATGTTCGCCTATCGAATAGTGTCCGGGCCGTACTGCGCAGGCGCATCGCTTGCGCAGTGCGTAGGACAAGGAGATTCGGAAAATCTCCAAAGATAAACGGCGCCTGCGCCATGAGTCCAGGTGCAAAGCCCCACCATCCAAGTGGACATAGGGCTGCACAAAGTTAGAGTGCCCATCGCTGGCTTGCTTCGCTCGCCACGCTTTGGGCACGGCCTCGCTGCACTCGGCTCTTTTTTATTCTAGCTCTATGTCCACTTGGATGGTGGGGCTTTGAACCTGGACTCACGGCGCAGGCGCCGTTCATCTACGGCTATTTTCGGAATCTGCTTGTCATGCGTACTGCGCATGCGCCGTACACAGCGGACAGTATCCAATGCGGGACACTATCTGACAGGACACCGGGTTAAGGCTCAGCTTATGAATGGCAAACAGTCTCGCGGGATCTCGGAGCAGACGTCATGCAAAGGAAATGGCGCAGCTCCGGCATGTAAAACACCAATTTTCCGGCAAGAGGAGTTTGCCCGAAAAACGTGACTAACTGCGCATGTGCTGATTACGTCATTGATTAGAAACCCCCGGCACTGGTGCCGCAAGCAGCATGCAAAGCCTCTTTTGCCGGCACTCGACTCCCTTCCCATCAGCACAGCAGTGCAGGGAAGTGTCAGTGAGACACTAATGAATTCCAATTGAAGAATTCCCCACACCGTACCTACACTGAGGGGGAGGCACTGTGCCCCCACACATTGTAAAAGATGGGAAACATTGTTTGGTTCTCTAACTTTGCTGTAGCTGCGATCGTCAGCTTTTGTGATGGGGAAGAGATTGGGTGCAGTTCTGGGGGGGGGGGGGGCGGTCCCTGTTTCCGGGAGGAGGAGGACTGTCATTGGCCACTGCTAAAGCCAATCACAGTCCTGCTAGCCCTGCCCACCATCTGGAGGAAGATGACTCACTTGGTTGCCACTACCAATCTCAGAAAGAAGGGATTTCACTCTGATTGAGAAAACCACAATCAGGTGACAGTTTGTGGAATTACTGTTGAGCTTCTGGGAACTTTGTTGAAATTATTCCTGAACCTTTGTGTCACTTGGTACTGAACCCCTGCACTCTGTGTCCCTTTAAGCCACAGCCACAGTATTCAGCGCAATGAAAATCACACCCAACCACTTTTTCTCAGCTGCAGGGCCCAACTTATGATCCTGCACACAGGCCCACTGCTTTCAGAAAATGCCCCTGACCTGAGCTCATCATTGCGCATCCATTCCAGATGCTAGTATGTGTCGTCACATACATCACATACATCCCATACATCACACACAAGTACGTGGGCTGGATGCAAGAGGTGGATCAGCAGGATGAGTGTGCCAGGACAGGTAGATGTGTCTCATCTCTGCTTCTTGTCACAATTCTGCATATCACGCACATCATAGATGAGAAGAGGGTACAGCGGTGGAGCAGATGAGCAGGAGGGTACAGCGGTCGGTAAAATGAGCAGGAGGGGTTCAGAGGTGGGACAGAAGAGCAGGGGGGTTCAGTGGGGGGGCAGAAAAGCAGGGGGGTAGAGCAGATGTGAAAGGAGGTGTATTGGTGGGGCAGGAGAGCAGGGGGAACAGTAGCGGGGCTGGAGAGCAGGGGGAAAAGACAGGCAGGGGGTGAGACAGATGTGCAGGGGGGTACAGTGGTGGGGCAGATGACCAGATGCATTCAGTGTTAGGACAGATGAGAAGGTGATTCAGTAGTGAGACAGAAGAGCATGGGGATACGGCGGCAGAGCAGGGTAGTACAGTGGTGGGGCAGATGAGCAGGGGGTACAGTGGTGGGGCAGATGAGCAGGGTAGTACAGTGGTGGGGCAGATGAGCAGGGGGTACAGTAGTGGGGCAGATGAGCAGGTTAGTACAGTGGTGGGGCAGATGAGAAAAGGGGGTACAGTGATGGGCAGATGAGCAGGGGGTTACAGTGGTGGGAGAGAAGAGCAGGGGGTACAGTGGTGGAAGAGATGAGAAGGGGGTTCAGCAGTGGGACAAAAGCAGGGGGGTACAGTGATGGGGCAGATGAGCAGGGGGGGTTTAGTGTTGGAACAGAGGAGAAAGAAGATACATTGGTGGGACAGATGAGCAGGGGGTTACAGTGGTGAGGCAGAGGAGCAGGGGGTACAGAGGTGGGGCAGGGGTGCAGAGGTGAAAGGAGGTACATCGGTGGAACACATGAGCAGGGGGAACAGTGGTGGGACAGATGTGCAGGAGGTACAGTGGTGGGGCAGATGAGAAAGGGGGGGTTACAGTGGTGGGGCAGATGAGAAAGGGGGTTACAGTGGTGGGGCAGATGAGAAAGGGGTTACAGTGGTGGGGCAGATGAGAAAGGGGGTTACAGTGGCGGGGCAGATGAGCAGGGGGTTACAGTGGCGGGGCAGATGAGCAGGGGGTTACAGTGGGGGGCAGATGAGCAGAGGGGACAGTGATCTGAGGTGTGGAGTTGCAGGAATTGGGGCTGATCTGAGGCGTGAGAGTGCAGGATGTTATTTTCTCACTACTAAAGTAGTTACAGCATTTACTTTATAAAAAATCCTTATCGTGACTGAGATTGTGAAGTTGACATTTTTTTGTTATAAAATCGTCACGCTCAATTTCTTTGAAAACATTTTCGGCACACTGTGCTCAAAAGGTTGCCTACCCATGCTCTATGGTGTTCCCCTTTACTCTTATGCCGCGTACACACGTACGGACTTTTCCCGGCGGACCTAAGTCCAGCGGACAATCCGCTGGACTTTCCAGCTGGGTACGCCGGACTAAAAAGCGAACGGACTTGACCACACACGAACACGCAAAAAGTCCGACGGTTCACGCGATGACGTACAGCACGTTACGACGGGACTAGAAAACGAAAAATACTAGAAAAATACTTGCTACTGAGCATGCGTCCTTTTTGGTACGCCGGACCATACTACACACGACCGGATTATCCGCTGGACTGCCAAGTCCAGCGGATAATTTGAAAACAAAACCTGAAACTTGATTTTCCGTCAGGATGACCAAACCAAATGAAATGTCAAGAGAACAACGCAAAACATGTTTAGCAATACGAAGTGCGGCACGAGCAAGTTTCTCCAGGAGCTTTAATTAATGAGGTTAAGCTTTGACGTCAAGCAGTACCCGATCGGGATAGAAAACGAAAAATACTAGAAAAAGCATATTTGCTTGCTGATTGGATGATGGAAGTCTGCAGAGCTTTGCTCACTTTACTAAGTTCTGGAGCAAACTGCACTCCCCTTGCAAAAAAAATGCACAGTCTCTTTATCCTTTATTAAATCAGCCCCATGTGCTTTTATGGGCATTGAGAGGCAGGTGCATTTAGAGTAGAAAAAATAAAACATAAATTTGAGTGTTTGGGCAGTAAAAAAAACACAAAACGAAGCATGCACGTTTGTTATAAAAAGGGCATTCAAGTTTAATGCATTCGAGCATGCGTCAGAATTTACTTTATATTTGAGCAATAGCGATGCATTATGCCAAATTGTTTCCCGTGTGTAAGCATACACACAAAGACATCCTGAGGAGGAAAAAAAAAATTCCAGTGTGCATGATGAAATTCCAGGACCAAGTGTTAAAAACACACAAAAAAACACATAACACAGCTAGTGTAGTAGGGGTTAATATGGAGGAAAAACACTGCGTGCAGCAGAGGCAGGATTTTCCAAAGAACTGGGAAGTGTCAGAAGGCTGCAGCAGCTGGTGCTCACCAGTAGACAAAGATTTAATCCCTATAGAAAGGCGGGTATTCCTCTTCTTCCTTTGGCTACTGGTTTACACCTAAGCGTTTTTTTGGTGCTTTTTGCAGAAAACGCACTACAGTTCAACTTGGTTTGGTATGGCCGGACCATTGCACTCTACGCGGATTTTCCGCTACTTTTGGACTGCCAAGTCAGGGACTTTAATTTGAAAACAAAAACCTGAAACTTTTGGTTCAATAGAGACACTGCAGAAAAGCATGTCATGTTAGTGTGTTTTTGATGCATTTTTTAATCTGCCGTACTTTGGCCAAAAAAAGTCCGCCGGCGCCCACACACGAGGGGATTATCCGCTGGACTTCGGTCCAGCGGATAATCCCGCGGGATAGTCCCTTCGTGTGTACGCGGCATTACTCTTCCCCAGGCAGCTGCATAAACATTTTTGTAGGGAAAGGAGGGACGGAGAAGCTGGGCCAGCACAGAGTGTAATCGGACACTCCCGGAAGAGAGAAGGGCCATGATCTACAAGAAGGAAGGAGGCTCGCTGCTAGGGACTGGACTCTCCTGGAATAGTCAAATTGTCTAGCAAGTTCTAAACCACAATGCAAGTGAATAAAAATCAATTTAGCAAAAGCAAAACATTGCCGGAAAGACTTTTTATGTGCATTTTTTCTTAACTGGTGACAGGGTCTCTGAGTTTCAAAGAGAACCTGTCACAAAGCAAAGGCTCCTGCTTTCCTTTCCAATGGCTTACATTTCAAGCAGTGGTTCAGAACCAATTCAGAATCATTTTAAGTGATGTCTTTGTCCTTAGTTCTGAACAATAACTTGTTAGAATTTATACCTGTTTGATATAAGTGGATCATTAAAAAAAAAAAAAGTGAATGTTAAGTACAACTGTACACAAACCCCAAGGCTGCACCCACACCCATGCGATCCAATTCGGGGTGTCGTTACCTTAACATTGACACCAGCTGTGGTTCAGATGAAGGCCGTTTTTCACTACAGCATGGGAAACACAGGATTCGCTGCGTTTCTCGCACCGCATATATGTGAACCAAGCCTTAAAGGGGTTGTAAAGGTTGTGTTTTTTCACCTTAATGCATCCTATGCATTAAAGGTGAAAAAACACCTAACAGTGACCGGCCCCCAGCCCCCCCATTTTACTTACCTGAACCCTCAAACTTGTCCCACGGGGACGTGCCGCCTCTCTGCCAGGGTTTTTTTCGCTGTTGATTGGATAGATTGGTAGCAGCGCATCCATTGGCTCCCACTGCTGTCAATCAAATCCAATGATGCGGCTGCCGGGGGCGGGGCCGAGTCCTGCATTCGGCGTCTATGGACGCCGAATGCTTGACTCTGGAGCGTGCCCGCAAGGTAACCCCCGGGGAGAACGCTTCTCCCAGGGGGTTATCTGATGTGGGGAGGAGCCGAGAGAGCCGCAGAGGGACCCCACAAGAGCAGGTTTGGGGCCACTCTGTGCAAAATAAGCTGCCCAGTGGAGGTATGACGTTTCTTATAAAATAAAATAAAAATGTACCTTTAGTGTCACTTTAATGCCCCGTACACACGGTCGGACGGAAAATGTCCTATCGGAAAATGTTATCTGAAATTCCGACCGTGTGTAGGCTCCATCGGACTTTTTCCGTCGGATTTTCCGACGGACAAAGTTTTATCTCCTGCTCTCAAATTTTCCGACAACAAAGTCCTATCAGACTTTTTCCGATCGTGTGTAGCGAATTCCGACGGACAAAGTGCCACGCATGCTCAGATCACATTACAAGACCAAAGCTATTGGCTACTAGCCTCTACGTAGTCCCGTCGTAGGCAACAAACGTCACCACGTTCAGAATGATCGGATTTTCCGACAACTTTGTCCGACCGTGTGTATGCAACACCAGTGTCGGACAAAATCCGTCGGAAAAAATCTGATGGATTTTGTGGTCGGATTTTCCGACCATGTGTATGGGGCATAAGTCAACATTTTAAGTGCTCATGCACACAGGTGTACTGGCGTATATTACATAAAATACAGCCCTATTTCAGCACTTGAGAGCCATAGCTGTTGTGTATAGAAAGGGTCTATCTACATTAAAAGGGTCTATTTAAAGCTGTTTGTTCTACTTACCAATTCCCAGTTGAGAAAGCTCTTCTAGCTCAGCTTCAGACTTTGCTGTTGCAATAGCATGGGGCAACTTCAAGGTGAACGGCAGAACATCCCTGAAGGTAGAAAAAAATATCAATAAATCATACTGCAGCCCTTATTGTCAAGCCTATGCAAAAAGTACAAAATGACATAAGAACATTTCTTTGAATTATATTATGTGTGCCTAAGAAATTATCTCCACTTCCTTAGCCTGAAGCTGATTCTTTTGCTAAGGACAGTCTACAGAAAAATGTGCATTTACGTCTTTGGAACCAAATTAAATGTTAGAACAACAGCAACACATGTATAGCAATATGAGTGCGGACATTTGTTCTGTGAAGGGATCATTTTAAGGCCTCATGCACACTGGACGTTTAAAATGCAGTTTTTACAGGTGTTTGACTTTATGCCTCTAAACCCCCCTCTGTTTGCCTTTAGTAAATCAACCCCATAGGCTAATAGACTGTGCATTCTGCAAGAGCAGTTTCTCCAGAGCTTAATAAATGAGGTAAAGCTTCACTTTTCAAAGAATACCCAATCAGGTGCAAGAAAAAAATAATAATAAAAAAAAGCATATTTGCTTGCATATGATTGGATGATGGAAGTCAGCAGAGCTTCTGCTCATTTACTAAGTTCTGGAGCAACTGCACTTTGCAAAATGCACAGTCTATTTGCCTTTATTAAATCAGCCCCATATGCATTTATGGGCATTGAGAGGCAGGAGCATTTAGAGGTAGAAAAAAAACATAATTTGAGTGTTTGGGCAGAAAAAACACCAAACAGGCATGAATGCACGTTTAGGGGCATTCACGCACTAATGCATTCTAATGGTTAGAATAACTTTATATTCTGAGCAATAGGATGCATTAATGCCAAATGTGTGAATACACATTAAGGCACAAAGACATTCAGAGGAGGAAAAAAACATCCAGTGTGCATGATGCCCAAGGTTAAATTCCAGACAAGTGTAAAACACCACAAAAAACACAAACACAATAGTGTAGTAGGGGTAATATGGAGAAAACACTGCGTGCAGCAGAGGCAGGAATTCCAACAGACCTTGGAAGTGTCAGAAGGCAGCAGCAGATGTAGCTCACCAGTAGACAAAAGATTTAACCCACAGAAAGGCGAGTATTCCTCTTCTTCCTTTAGGCCTGGTTTACACCTAAGCGTTTTTTGGTGCTTTTTGCAGAAACGCACTACAGTTCAACGTGGTTTCCTATGGGACACATTTGCATCTATGCTTTTTTCAGCCGTTGCACTTTGGGGAAGGGTCAGGGACTTTTTTTTAAACACAAAGCAGTGTATTTTTGGTTCAATAGAGACACTGCAGAAAAGCATGTAGTGTGTTTTTGATGCATTTTTTAATCTGCCCAAAAAATAAAAAACACACACACAAAATGCATTAAAGATGTGTGAAAAACACATGTGCAAAAACACAAACCGCACAGCAAAAAGCACTGCAGAAAAAAAAGCAAACTGCATAGGTGTGAACAAGTGACAGGGTTTCTTAAAGGCTACGTGCACTTGGCTGAAAGTGCTAACACTTGGGTGTATTGTCCCGCCTGGGATCTAAAGCTGTGAATTCAACAGCCCATAACTATCATTGGCTTAAAGGGCAACGTACAAGTGTGTGATTCTGCCTGTACGTGCTCTTCTGCCGCAGTATATCTGTGTGTGGCGGCCTGCAAGCAGTTAAGCAGTGCGTTTTGCTGTGCTTTTTGCTGTGCTTTCTGCGTTTTTTGTAACCACGTTCTTACCCCGATTTTCGCTGTTTATTTTTATTTTTTTACATTCATTGTATATAGCTGGTTGCTAAGGAGCATGCCTGGAAGCCGGCCGACCTGATAAGGGTCAGGTATGGATTTGGGGGGGGGGGGGGGCTGGGGGGCCCACACCATTTTTAAAATGTTGGCGTTTGTCTGTCCCCTCCTAATCCATACCAGACCGAAGGGTCTGGTATGGTCATCGGGGGGGGCCTCTTCCGGGATTCCATTGAAGCCCATTCATTCTAATCTCGCGCATGCGCAGTAAAAACAGCATAGGAGCACCGTCAGCAGCTCCTGTTGCCATCACAACGGGCGGCGGCGTCGAAAGTCCCGCCCCGTTGTGATAGCAGAGACGGAACGTGACTGTCGTGATGACGTCGCGTTCGGTTTCAAGTCTCGCGCTATCTCGGGCCAGGCCGCCGCACTGACTCCTGGGAGCTATGACACAAGCTCCCAGGAGACAGTGCGGGCTAGGGGATATTACGAAATAGCCATAATATCCCCACCCATATCCGAGAGAAGGAGAACCGGAAGCGATGGATGGCAGCAGAAATCAACAAAAGGTAAGTAAAAAAAAAAAAAAACTTCCGTTTCGGATCGAGCTAGGCGAGTATAGTATTTTACATCTAGGTCTTAGAATAGGGTGGAGCTCCGCTTTAATAAATCTTCCCCATTCTTGCCACTGTGTGTATGTGATTATATATATATATATATATATATATATATATATATAAAGAAAATGTACAGCTTGTATAACAGTGTAAATTTACTGCCCACTCAAAATAACTCAAAACACAGCCATTAATGTCTAAAACCGCTGGCAACAAAAGTGAGTACACCCCTAATTTCAAAGTTAATTATAACAAAACAGAAGCTTTAAATATCTCACTCCCCATAAACATCATTGATACACTTAAAAATAATTTTTCTTTCAAATGGCAAAATAATGCTATCAAATATCTGGGAATACATATCCCCAACGATATGAGAAAACTCCAAGAAAGTAACTATTTGCCATTAATACAAAAAATAACGAAGCTACTTCAAAACTACAATAAAGGGATTTTCTCCTGGACAGGTCGTATAAATATTATAAAAATGGATATACTTCCAAAAATACTGTATGTGTTCCAAACAATACCAATATTTCCCTTAAAAAACATATTGAACTCCCTACGAAGACTTATTGGGAGTTTTATCTGGGCAGGTAAACCGGCGAGAGTTAGTAGGGAAATCCTTATTAGACGCAAAAGAGATGGCGGTTTAGCTCTTCCAGACCTATCCGCCTATCTTAAAGCATCTCTGGTTACTAGGATCCTAGATTGGTTTCATAACATAGGAACTAAACAGTGGGTGAAACTAGAGGAAGAAATCATGAACATAAATTTAAAAGTTTTACCATGGATAAGGAAAGAAAATAGACCGCCTAAACAAGAGACGCCACTCTTGGTCGAAGCAACACTGAAAATGTGGGATGGATTGATGAAGAGGGGAATAGGGTCATCTTATATAGGCCCAATGACACCCCTCTTCTGCAATCCTGATTTCCCCCCAGCGAGTGAAACTAAAACTTTTTTAAAATGGGAAAAAAAAGACAGCATCAGAATCATACAGACAATGGAGAATAAGAAACTTATCCGATTAGAAGATATGGGCAGAGAGCACGCACATAAATGGATACAGCATAGACAGCTTCAGGAATATATAATCACCCTTGAGAAAGCAGGAACACTGGATAGAGTACCAACAACATTGGAAACACTATTACTACAAGAACAAAAACCTACACATAATCTATCCAATATATACGAGTATTTAATCTCAAATAGGGATATACAGGAGTTAAAATATATAAGAAAATGGGAACAAGAACTAGATGAGGTCATACCTAGAGAAAAATGGGACAAAGCAATTATATTAACACACAAGATGTCACTCTCCAATAGGCACCAGGAAAGAAACTATAAATTATTAGTGAGATGGTATAAATGCCCAATTGACATGCATAAGATTAATATAGAAAATGACAACACCTGTTGGAGATGTCAGAAAACAATCGGGACTATGTCTCACATCTGGTTCTTTTGCCCAGGAGTCCATATATTTTGGGAAAAAATATTCAAAATATATTGTGAGATGACAGACATAAATATACAACCAGATATAAAGATTTCTATACTATCAATGATACCAGGAACGATTAAAAAGATAAAAAAAGGGATATTAAAACACTGTCTAACCGCAGCCAGAACAGTGATAGCAAGAAAATGGAAAAATGATATAACACCCTCAATAGAGGAATGGATAGCAGAAATGGATGAAATGCGTTCACTGGAAGAGAGGATCACAAAAGAAGAAGGCCTAAAAGACCACATAAGAGAAACGTGGCAAAAATGGGAGAAATATAGGACATCATCCTCCCTACTGCGGACTATATGAGAGGGGATGGAGGACGTGGGGAGAAGAGAAGACCCAAGAAGCGGGTCTCCCATAGGGGAGGGGCGGGGGAGGCGGAGAGAGAGGGAGAGATTTCTTTTTTCTTTTTTTTTTTTTTTTTATTTCTTTTCCTTTTCCTTGTGTGTATGGGCATATAGAAGGTGGCTGATTGACTAAGAAGTTTTAATGAGAATATGGCTAGAATAGTGAATGAATGCAATATTAATAATATATAGGCAATATACATGGGTACAGGAATAAAGCATTATAAATCTGTAAATAGATACAACTGTAAAATGCATGTATAATATAATATGAAATTGCAATGTTTAATGTTGATAAAATGTGAAAATGAAGATAAAATAAAGATTTATAAAAAAAAAAAAAAAAAAGTGAGTACACCCCAAAGTGAAAATGTTCAAATTGGTCCCAATTAGCTATTTTCCCTCCCGGTGTCATGTGACTCCTTAGTGTTACAAGGTCTCAGGTGTGAATGGGGAGCAGGTGTGGTAAATTTGGTGTTATTGTTCTCACTCTCTCATACTGGTCACTTGAAGTTCAACATGGCACCTCATGGCAAAAAACTAAGGATCTGAAAAAAAGAATTGTTGCTCTACATAAAGATGGCCTAGGCTATAAGAAGATTGCCAAGACCCTGAAACTGAGCTGCAGCAACGTTGCCAAGACCATACAGCGGTTTAACAGGACAGGTTCCACTCAGAACAGGCCTTGCCATGGTCGACCAAAGCAGTTGAGTGCGCGTGCTCAGCGTCATATCCATAGGTTGCCTTTGGGAAATAGACATAGAGTGGTGTGAAAAAGTGTTTGCCCCCTTCCTCATTTCCTGTTCCTTTGCATGTTTGTCACACTTAAAGCGGTTCTGCACTCTGAAAAAATTTTTTTTTTTTAAGGATGTAATATAAAGTGTGCTTACCTTTATTAGGGGACTCACCTGTTCCATCTTCCATCTCGATCGCCGCCGGTTTTCGTCCGATGAAGTTCCTCGTCTTCTTCTTTAGTGCTGGGGGCCATCTTGCCTGTGGGCATGTGAAACACCCACAGGGACTTTAGATGGCCCACCATGCACTGCCGTTACTCGCGCGTGCGCAGTAACGGCTCATCTGCCGAGATCTCACGAGATTTCGGCAGATGCGGCCGAAATCTCGGGAGATTTCGGAAGATGTGGCCGAAATCTCGCGAGATTTCGGAAGATGCCCGCACTGGCTCCTGGGATCAATGCACAATAGGGCAGGGACTGATGAATGTACAATATATATGTAAAGCGCTGCATAAATTGACGGTGCTATACAAGTACCTGTAATAAATAAATAAAATAATATATAATGCTTTTATATGTGTATTCTTCTCTGAGGGTAAAGGATCAGCACCATTAAAGTCCCACTTATTAATTTGACACTAGTTATAGTGCCTTGTGTGTACAATTATGTCTTCAGAGGCCTGTTGTGAAGCTCAGTTGTTGTGACCTCTTCCCCTTTCTGCTCCCAATGCTGAGCTTGATGTGTGGAGGCCAACGTCATATAGTTTGCAAATAGATGAAAGGCTAAAATATGGAGGAAGGGAAAAGGTTTGTCAGGGAAGTGAAGAATCTTTAGAAGGCTAAGTAAGGCTTTGCAGCTATGCAGCCTTATTCAATAAGGGTTCTTATTCTTAGGCCTCTTTCACATTGGGGGGGGGGGGGGGGGGTTCACTACCTTTCAGACCTCAGCTGACAGCTGCTTGGCAGACATTTAGGAGGTAGTACCGTTTTATCCTGCACACCCATTTTTTGATGTCCAGGGGACATTTTTTCTATCCCAAAAAGGATTTATGTTGAACAACCAAGCCACAACCGCCATAGCTGCATTTGGCATGTGTTTTGCCAAATGGGCCTCAAAAGCCATGTTTGATTGGGGGTGCCACCCGTCAGAATGATGCCAAGGTCTCGGTGATATGCTTCCACATCTCAACCTTCTAGTTACTTGGGTCTTGCTTTATTTAACGTCTTTAGCCTTTTTTGCGCTTTGCGAGTAAGTTTTTGGCTTGTTTGTTTTCAAATAAACTATTAGATAATGCACCAATCCTTTGCACCCCCTTATTGTCTTTTTGTCATTTAGCAGAAAGATATCCTCAGTTGAATGCATTGGTGGAGCATACCAGTCAATGGAGTGAATCACAGCCAGTGAGCCAATGAGGAGAGAGAGGGGGCGGGGCTGAGACGTGGCTCTGTGTGTTAATGAACACACAGAGCCGCAGGTCGCGAACAAGCCTGTTTGGGTGCCAACATTGCAAGCTGCTTGCTCTGGGGGCAATCGGCAAGAGCCCCAGCGGGGGCCCAAGAGGAGGATCGAGGCAGCTCTGTGCAAAACCACTGCACAGAGTAGGTGAGTATAACAGGTTTGTTATTTATTTATTTTAAAAGAAAGCCTTTAGAATCACTTTAAGCTTTGACAATAAACCCTAGAAGCTGATTGGTTACTATGCACATCAGTTTTAGTAAATCTTCACCATATTTTTTTACTAATCTAATATGATCTAAAATGTATTTTAACCAGTTGAAGCGGCAACTACCAATACAATAGCAACTACTAACATCACACAGACCTATATAATATAAAAAGTGTCCAAGATATCTCAGAATAGATACAGAAGCCTGGTGGTCTTAACCCAGCTAAAGGTTTTGGACAAGGCCCATCTTTCAAAAGCCGGTAAAGCACATATTTGGTTCTTCCATAAATATTTGGAACATAGTGCTACTGATCCTGAGGAGCAGAAAAAGGACAGTCCCTTTTTTCACAGAATGTTCCCTAAAAGAATGTTCTCATGTTTTTGTTTTGTTTTTTCCATTTCCATGATCCATCTGCCTATAATTTGCTTATGATGCCTGTCTTGAAACTGTGCTTTTCACCAATAGTCAATAAAGAGAAATTTTGCTGGACTAACCAAGTATCCACTCACTTTATTTATTTGGAACTAGAGTAAGCATTTTATGACTTGTTTAAGGCTCCAAAATGTTCCTTTGCAAGGTAGTGGTTTAAGACCACCCAATACTTTTGTATTAGGCCTTGGGTCTTAGTGATTCAAGTGGAAAACATCAAAGCCTAAGTGCAGCCAAAATAAAAAACTGAGAAATTAGCACAAGGGACATAACTTAAAAGGTGTGCCCCTTATACTGATGCCTCTTTTAAGTCCAATGCCATCTTCCGGAGAGGCAGGAGTTAATAGAACTAAAACTGTCACATGACTGCAGTAGTGTTTATGTCTGTTTGCTCACCTTTCTGTTGTGTTCAGCTGAATGGAGCAGCTGATCAAAAAAGGCAGGCATAGTTAGGCAGTCTTAATGAGAGACTGTGGCAGTCTCTTAGTTAGATTAGCTCCTGCCACACCAGAAGATTGCAGCAGCAGGGGTGGGGTGGGGGAGCATGGAGAGATTTCACCTAAAAGAAGGGCCATCAGCACTGAATGGAAGTTATATCCCTGATGATGATTTTTCATGTTTATTCAGTTTTTTTTGGGGCATACAATGTAAAATTCTTGTTTTTTTTCCATGTCCCGGAAGTCCAGGTACTGCGTACAGCCACCCATAGACATGAATGGCTGTGTGCGGCTGTATGAGATTATATTCTGTAGCCACATTAGCCTCTGTATTGCATATGAACATATACCCACATACAGCAGCACACAGTCATTCATGTCTATCACATACAGCTCATGGGCTCCCCTAACATGGAAACAAAAGCCAGAAGTTTATATTGTACACTGCCCCTGTGCAAGGACTCTAATTGAGAATAATGGCATTTGACTCCTCCCACCAAACCTCCACAGATAACCCAACAGAGAGCAGATCTGAAAGACCCATTTTTTTAAATATTTACAAAAGATTTAAAGTGGTTCTAAAGGCAGAAGTTTTTTTTATCTTAAGGCATTCTATGCCTTAAAGTGGTGGGACACCCTGAAAAAAAAAAACTTAAAAAAATTGTTAATAAGAATTTTTTACTTACCAGAAATGGCTGTTGCTAGGCAGATCGTCCTAATCTGCCTCTTCCAGCGCTGCGGTGATCTTCTCTCCTTCCGTCTTCTAGTGAATGGGGCGCGGTGTGTTATGGGAACTGTGTCCCACAACACATCGCGTTCCCCATTCACAAATTGGAATCGCGCATGCGCAGTAGGCCGCGCGCCGACTCGCGCATGTGCAGTAGGAAACGGGAAGCCGTTTCCCTTACTGAGGATGGCGGCGCTGGAAACGGATCGCCGAGGGACAGCTCGTCCTCCACGACCGACATCGCGGGCGCCTGGGAGGGTAAGTGTACTTATTAAAAGTCAGCAGCTACTTTTTTTTTTAGCTGCTGACTTTTAAAAAAAAAAATTTGTAAGGTGAAACACCCCTTTAAGATAATAAAAACAAACATTCTGTGTGCAGCAGCCCCCTAATACTTACATAAGTCCATCTCAATCCAGCGATGTTGCACGAGAGACTCGGCTGCCCAAGACCCTCCTTCCTCATTGACCGACTTTGACTCCCACTGCTGTCAAAGTCAGTGAACCAATGAGGAGAGAGGAGGGCGGGGCCAAGCCTCGGCTCTGTGTCTGAATGGACACACAGGGCAGCGGCTCAAGTGCCCCCATAACAAGCTGCTTGCTGTGGGGGCACTCGGAAGGGGGGGGGGCTAGGAGAGCTGGCGTGGGACTCAAGAAGAGGAGGATAGAGGCTGCTCTGTGCAAAACCACTGCACAAGACACAAGACTTTAGTATCACTTTAAGCCCCTTTCACTCTTATCCGATGTGGTTTGCCTGCCGTGTGCTTTGCCATAGATTTCCATTAGATTGGGTGGTTTTGGTGCATTTTCTGAAAGCACATAAAAAAATCCTACATGTACCCACGCTGCAGAGAAACTGCAGTGGATCAGTGCGATAGTGTTACAGTTGAAAGTGTTTGATAATGCAGTGAAACCTATAATGCCAGTCAGTACTAGCAAACAACAAGGAAGTGCCCAGATAATGCAGATATGAACAGGGAAAACTACTTTGTGTAAGCTCTCTGTAGAGAGCCATGCAAGGATACTATACGTTTATGCTAGGCAGTGTTAGGACAGTAGAGCATCTAGATCAGGGGTCTCCAAATTTTCTAATCAAATGTTTCTAATGTTTACTGTCTTTCAGGCTTGGGGGCGTAATGTGGGGAGTAGGAGTAGAAAATTCCCTGGTATCAGTGCCCTATTACCTTCAATGGAAGGAAAAATGCCCCATTGTTGATATCAATGAGAAGAATAGTGTCCTATTGATGGTGTCAGTGGGGGGAATGGTGCTATATCATTGGTGTCAGTTGGTGGAATAGTGCCCCAAGGGCCAGATAAAGGAACGTAAAGGGTCACATCCAGCCCCCAGGCTGCAATCTGGAGACCACTGATCCAGATCATAGAGAGCCATGCAAGATAGCACAATAATGTATATGCCAGACAGTGTTAGTAGAACAATTACATTTTTTTCTTTTTTTGAAGAGCTGTGCAGTAGGGAAGCATACTCAGTGGCCTCTACATACAGTACCTCCCCTTTGCTGTATCATACGACTGTGGTAATCACCCAGTACCAGCCCAGGCAGGAAAAAAAAAAAAAAAAAAAACACAAGCTCCCTGCATCCACAGCTCTATAAGAAATGTAACCAACTGCCCCACTTACTCCGGCTGACCGATACAAGGTATGCTTCCCTCTACCGCTTACCCTTCATCCAAAAATTGATCCCAACCAGGCCGCAGCACAGGTAACTGATGTATAGTAAACCTCCCCAAAACTCAATTTTATGTTGGGTATTCAGCAAGTACAAAACCTTTTTCCAGATGCCATCACACCACATCCTTCTATGACTAGAGACTAGACTAGAAATACCACTTTTGAATACCGACCCATTAAATAAAACATAACTAGTGATGTGTCTGAATAGCATACAGAAATGTAAACTACAATAAATATATATATATATATATATATATATATATATATATATATATATATATATATACATACACACACACACACACACACACACACACTCTTCCAACCTGCATTGCCATTACTATAACAGAAACGTCCATCTTACCTGCTAATGCAGTAGAACGCAACAAGCCTGAAGAGATCTGCAAAGCTGATTCCCGAGCCTTCCAAGGAAAAAGCTGCAGAGACAAAAGATAATAGTCACCATGTAAGACCACAAACTCGATGAGGTTAAATTTGATCCTGGTGTTTTTCTGCAGAGAGTAAGCAGTAATGTTTTGCAACTATCAAACAAAGCAGTGTTCTCCTAATTGAAAACAACTGTGGCGGCTGCACTTCTTTGCCAAGACAGCAATTCACAGAAATATACGGAGCCTGGAAGTTGGGTCCTTTTCCTCATTCCAGGAACATATTCTCATCCACAAAAAATGGGTCAAAACAGATCTGAGTTGCACAATGCAAAAGTAACAAAACAAAAAGCCCTCACATGATTCTGTGCACAGTCTGTTGTCATTCACTGAAATATTAGTAGTAGTTTTCTCTGCATGGTTTAGCATCAGCAACAACTATAGATGTTTTTCTTTTGAATGGCACTTTCCAGCCTGGGTTGCACCCCCACTGCATGGATTAACTACTCGTTTTTGTCTAGGGGTGTGGAAAGTGGAGATTTACTCACCTAACTTGCCATTCACTTGCTAATCCTCCAAGCACAAGATCCCGTACCCTGCCATCCCCTGCCCCCACGTGCTAGTGATCTTGTGAATGGACTGTTCCTGACGTCATCACGTCCATAGAGCAGTTCTGGATGTAAGGATGGCAGGAACAGTCCACTGCTGGATGTGGAAAGCGCGGTTTTCCGGAGGATCGATGAATCAGGTACATTTTGAACCCCTGGACAAAACGAGCAGTTAATCCATGGAGTGCAGACAGAGCCCCACTGCATGGGGAAATACATTTTTTTCCCAGAGTTCTTCTTTAACTCTCAAAAAAATGTAAGCATGCCTCCTCTGCAATAGCAATCACCTGCCTGCTTGCTTGCAATCATCTATTGTGCAGTTCAGCATGCATTCCCACCACGCTCCAGCTATGCCAGAATGACTGCGGATGGTGTCATTCCCCAACTGGCCATCAAGAGGCTGAAAACCTGGCATCTGGAGTAGCTCAGAAGAAGGCCAGGCCAATTATAATTTGAAGCAAATACCAATATGTCTAAAGCATATTAGTTATCACTTTGGATGTGATAAACATTAGCAATTAATGTGTGCATTTTTCTCCTTGGCCTGTTTAGAACCTTCAAATAAACATAGAATTTATAATCCACAGTTTTGAATTAGATTCATTCATCATTCTTCAGCCTGCACTAAAATACAAATAACAGCTAGAAAAAAAACTTGAGGGCTACTGTGTACACTTGTCTTCGTGCATGCTCTCTTCAGAACCCGCTAACACACTTAATTATACAACAATGCCTATTTTAGACATTCATTGGGACAGAGTCAAAAAGAAAATGCAATTTTAGGCTGGGCAAGGGATGAAAGAGGGCTATCACTGGGAATCTGAGAATGAGACATGTCCTGAGCCCACTGTCTCCATACAGCAGAATACAGTTCTGTCAAAGATCCTCAGCTACGAGACAGGAAACCACCAAATCACCCTCCATGTGAAATCCACAAATCTCCCTACAGTGATAGTCCTAGAAAACCAAAAACATGACTTTGTTTTCATAGAAGAGCTTTTATGTATAGTAGGTTACATTTCCCATGTGCACACTGTACTTCGGATCTATCAGATTGTGATAACTTGCTATGTAGCTAAGCGTCTTCTGGAAATCTGGCTGATTTAGGATGAGGACAGGCTGACCACAATGACCTTCAATGGCACTGCTTACAAGAACAAAGAAGGAAGAAAAAAAAAAAAACAGATGCATTCACTTCTGAATAACGTTAAATTTCTTTCTTTAACTCAGGTTACATAAAGTAAAGGTTTACACCTTACAGCAGACTAAAAAAGCAAAAAATGTAGTTATCATTACAGGTTTTGTTTATTAAAACGCATTGTATACATGGTAGAATCAAGTGAAAACAAATGACAAACAAATGTCCTTTTTTCCCCACACATAGAGCTTTCTTTTGGTGGTATTTGACCACCTCTGCGTTTATTTGTTGCGCTATAAACAAAAAAAATAAATAAATAAATAAAAAAAGCCGACAATTTAAAAAAATAAATAAAATAGATGTTTTACTTTCTGCTATAAAACACATTAAAAAAAAATGTTTTTTAAAGAACATCGAATTCCTTCAAAAAATGAGGCCAATATGTACTCTACTACATGTTTTTGGTTAAAAAAAAAAAAAAATCCCAATAAGCATATATTGATTCGTTTGCGCAAAAGTTATAGCGTCTATGGAATATATTTATGGAGCTTCTTTTTTTTTTTTTTTTGTAGTAATTGCTGCGATCAGCGACTCATAGCGACATTGCAGTGGACAAATCGGACACTAAGGCCCCTTTCACACTGGGGCATTGTTCAGGCGCTACAGCGCTAAAAATAGCGCCTGTACAGCGCCTGAAAAAGTCCGGCCCCATTCACTCCAGTGTGAAAGCCGGAGGGCTTTCACACTGGAGCGGTGCGCTAGCAGGACGGTCAAAAAAGTCCTGCTAGCAGCATCTTTGGAGCGGTGTATTCAGCGCTCCTATACCGCTCCTACCCATTGAAATCAATGGGACACCGCGGCAATACCGCCGCAAAGCGCCGCTGCGGCGGTGCTTTGCGGGGGGTTTTAACCCTTTTTCGGGCCGCTAGCGGGGGTTAAAACCGCACCGCTAGCGGCCGAATACCGTGGCTAAAATAATGGTAAAGCAGCGCTAAATATAGCGCTGCTTTACTGCCGACGCCGCTCCCGCCCCAGTGTGAAAGGGGCGTAAGTGACACTTTTTTGGGAATCAGTGACACCAATACAGTGATCAGTGCTAAAAATATTCACTGTCACTGTACTAATGACACTGGGTGGGAAGGGGTTAACATCAGGGGCAAGCAAAGGGTTAAATATGTGCTTACTAACTGTGGGGAAGGCAGAGATCTGTGTTCCTGCTTTGCAGAAACGCATCATCACTCCCTTCCCTACTAACAGAACGCCGTTCAACTTCTTTCCTAAATGATCGGTGGCTCCCGGCCAACAGAGTCCGCTGGACCCGCTGATTGCCTCCTGCTGTGTCCAGTCCCAGCGTGAGCTCGCGCCCCAGACCCGGAAGTGTTAAATCCCACACTAGGTAGTGTATGTGATCTGGCACAGAATGGCCGCCCTGTGTGGGGTGGTTGCTAAGCGGTTAATACACAAACAGCAGCCCCCACCATTCACAGCACCCACTATTGCCATTCTGATCTTTATTAAATGTCTGTAACAATTTCCGCCACACACAGACAGGAATGTAACAGCATTTTAAGCCATAATAACCCTTCAAAAAGGAAATATAGTATTCTTGAAGAACAGAAAGATGAAGAAAATATTTACAGAAAAGAAATTACAAACAGACATACTGTCAGGGTCTGGACTTGAACCTGGTCCCTCCGCTGTGTCTAGCAATGACTCTTCTTGCTGAGCTACCCTAGAAGCTGGACAACACCTTCTCTGATCCATTGGACAACCCTGCCTTGTGTTTTGACTTCTGCTGAACCTTGAATTGTTTGTTCCTCCCATGAACTTCCTGATTTAAGCCATGTCTCTGCACTTCCTGTTTGCCAGATTATTGTGCTCTGTTCAGCCAGTGTCTCGCTCTCGTCTTTCCTGCAACTCAGGTGAGCCTGCATTATTGGCCAGGGTGACTGCCTGTGTACCCATCCTGCTGTTTTGTGGTATTCGCGCTACTGCTATAGCAACTGGTCTGCGAGCCTGACATATACGCAACAGTAAAATAAAGTTAAAAAAAAAGAAAAAAAAAAAAAACACAATCAAGTGTGCCTGGTCATTAGTTCTGTGCAGAGTCTAATTTGCTTGCAGAGTAAATTTACTCTGATATAGTAATGTCACTGGCCCTAAGAAACAGGACTAAGTATTCTTCAGTTTTAAAATCAAATGAGAGCTCCAGATTTTTGCTGACCTTTGAGAGGGTGTCACAGAGCCAAACCCCCACCTATTCAAAAAGTAAAGGGGGCGTTGGAGTATTTTCTTGTGCACAGTAGACACATCCTAAATGCCAGCTTTTAAAACATATCTTCATCCCCATATGACAGGGTTTTACAATCCAACAACCAACATAGTATTGCACAGAATGAAACTACAATTCAAGAGAGACCAAATATGATATAGATATTATGTATGTCTCTTCAGATGTGTAATGTGTCCCAACAGCCTTCCAAACCTTGTAGTATAGGCGTGTTTGGTGTCTACCCGATTGGTATCTTTTACATTCACGTAATCACTTTTTATGAATGCAACTCTATCACAGCTGGAAATATGGAATATTGATAGTGTTTGGACATGGCAGTTAAAGAGACCCAAGACCTGGTCATTTCAAAACAGGCCCTAATTGGGAGTTGAAGACCATGCTAAAAGAGGTTTACGATATATCTGCTTTGCTGTTTTTTGTAAAATGTACTTCAAGCGGTTCTGTGGCTGTGTCTCCTTCTCTGGCCGATTCAAAATCATTTAGAATTTAGGCATTGTATCCAAACAGATATATACAGTGCTGTGAAAAAGTATTTGCCTCCGTTTATTTTTTTTGCATATTTCTCACACTTAAATGATTCAGATCAAACAAATTTTAATATTACACAAAGATAACCTGAATAAATCCAAGATGCAGTTTTTAAATTATTATTTAATTTATTAAAGGGAAAAAAACGGTTGCCTGGCCCTATGTGAAAAGTAATTGCCCCCTCCCATGCTGAATAATGAATGAACTGTGATTAACCACAATCTTTTGGAAAAGCCGAGTTAAGTTTCACTTGCCACACCCAGGTCTGATTACTGCCAGACCTGTTTAATCAAGAAATCACATACATAGATGCTGTCTGACAAAGTAAAGCACACTAACAGATCACAAAAAGCCACACATCATGCCACAATCTAAAAAAAATTAAAGAACAGATTAGGAACAAAGTAATGTACATGCATCAGTCTAGGAAGTGTTTCAAAGCGATTTCTAAGGCTTAGGAACTCCAGTGAACCACGGGGAGAGCCATGATCCACAAATAGAGATAACTTGGAACAGTGGTGAACCTTCCCAGGAGCCGGCCTACAACAATTACTCCAAGAGCATGAGGACAACTCATTCAGGAGGTCATAAAAGAACCCAGAACAACATCTAAAAAACTGCAGGCCTCACTTGCCTCAGGTAAGATCAGTGTTCATGATTCAACAATAAGAAAGAGACTGGACAAAAATGGCATCCATGGGGAGAGTTCCAAGCCAGAGCCACTGCTGACCAAAAAGAACACAAAGGCTCATTTACCAAAAAATATCTTGATTACACCCAAGACTTTTAGGCAAATATTCTGTAGACTGATGAGACAAGAATGTAACTTTTTGGAAGGTGGGTGTCCCGTTACATCTGGCATAAAACGAATACAGCATTTCATAACAAGAACATCATACCAACAGTCAGACATGGTGGTGGTAGTGGGATGTTCTGGGGCTGCTTTGCAGATTCAGGACCTGGACGACTTACCATAATTGATGGAACCATGAATTCTGAGCTCTACCAGAAAATCCTAAAGGAGAATGTCCGGCCATCAGTTTGTGACCTCAAGCTCAAGTGCACTTGGGTTATGCAGCAGGACAATGATCTAAAACACAACAGCAAGTCCACCTCCAAATGGTTCAAACAAAGCAAAATGTGGGTTTTCAAGTGGCCTAGTCAAAGCCTGGACCTAAATTCAATTGAGATGCTGTATCATGACCTTGCACAGACCATTCATGCGGAAAAACCCTCCAATGTGGCTGAATTAAAACAATTCTGCAAAGAAAAGTGGGCCACAATTGCTCCACAGCAATGTGAAAGACTCATAGCCAGTTATCGTAAACACTTAATTGCAGTTGTTGCCACAACCAGTTATTAGGTTTAGGGGGAGTTTCTTTTCCACATAAATAAAATATAATTTATTGTGCATCGCTTTTTTTTTTTTTCTGTCTGTATCCCTTTGGAAAGAATACCTTTGCCTTTTGTCCTAGAGACACAATGAGTAGAAGTCACTTCAAAATAAAGAGAAAGCCCATTTTAGAGAGTTGATCCTGGAACTGGTATCCTAACTGGACGATTTACCCTCGCATCCTGTTCTGATGACCTATATATATATATATATATATATATATATATATATATATATATATATATACATATACACACACATACACATATACACACACATATATACATATATATTTATTTATATATATATTTTTTTATTTCCCGTCACTCTTTGGAAAGGTTCTAACATTTCCTTATTTCAAAACAATATGTTTTGGGTACAGATGTAATTAAAAAAACGTATCCTCAATCATGCAGGTGAAGACAACAGCCAATAAACAGCTCTTTATATAAATAACAAAGTCATTTAAGTTCATTGGTCCTTTAATAATGAAGTAGTGAACTACAGCTCTTGTGAATGTCCTCATTAAATCATTTTGCTTTCAATTGTTAGGTCTCTAGTTAATCAAATTAATAGACAAGTGCCCTCAAATGAACTTGCATAGTGCTGCCAAATAGGTTCTTGCAGGAGCACAGAAGACGCTCCATCACCTCCACACAATGCAGAGATTGGTTTAGTTGGCAGAAACAAGCTTACATCCATGTATTCACACTGAACAAATGAAATTACAGAGGCATGAAATACGGGTATTATTTTGTACTGTGATTAGCCTCATTTTTGCCACAACCGATCTTGGGCTTTATACAAGCACATCTGTACAATGACAGTTACAGTGTAGCATGGTGAAATAATTACAATTGCAACAAGTTATTGGGATGCTTTCTAGCAGTTAGGCCCCATGCACACGAGACGCAGATGCAAACTCTGCTGAAAGCATGTTTTAAAAAGCAGAAACCTGGGTTTAAAAACGCGCGTTTTGCTGTATTTTCATGCCGCGTTTATACGCGTTTGCGTCTATAAGCATTTGTAAAGATAACATCATATAGACCCTCCCCAAGCTCAGAAAGCATATATTATTAACTATTTCTGCCATTTTGTGAGCAGCAGCAGCAGAGAGAGCAGTTGTACACTTGCATTTGCCTCTCATTCTGTGTTTTTTTTTTGGAAATGGATCCCATATTAAATATATGTCAGGAAATGCTCCTGATGTGGCTCTTGATGAAGCAGCAACGTCATCGCAAATTTGCATGAGAGGTCCAGAATCAGAGCTTGGCGATATTGGACCCATCCGTTGATGGCACAGCGAATGTCTGTTGGATATTTCACAAACATGTATGCATTTCACAAACATGTATACATCAGTGAGTATATATGCTCTATGAACTATCTAAACTAATTACGACATTTTAACCAATTTTTTCTAGTATTTTTTATGGTTTACCATCATATTTCTGAGTTTTCTGGTCAAAAAAATTGGGTTCCTTTAAAAAGGCTTATAAACGCAAACGCGGCTAAACGCAGGTGCCTGCGTTTAGCCGCGTTTTGCGTCTGAAACGTGGAAAAGCAAAGTGTCTGAACGCATTTTTTTGCTTCTGGAAAAACGAGGTTAAACGCAACTGCATAAAAACAGGAAAAAACTAGACTGTGTACATGGACACATAGGATAACATTGCATGCGTTCAGGTGCAGTTGAAAAAAGTGTCCAACTGCCTCTGATCGCACGTTTAACTGCGTCTCGTGTGCATGGGGCCTTACATCCACGTCTACTTATTCAAATCTGCACTCAAA
>CM053028.1:124814786-124924496 GCA_028564925.1 Lithobates sylvaticus | reverse complement strand
TTGTGGGACGTTATATGGAGCACATAACTAAAATTTCTTCAGTGTTGTCACATGAAAAGATATAATAAAATATTTACAAAAATGTGAGGGGTGTACACACTTTGAGAGATGCTGTACATACTGTATGTAAATGGTTATAAAACTTAAAGTGATTTTAAATCCATACATATACCCACTGAAATGACTAGGTGATGCACAGAGATTAAACAAATCCTACAGCATAAGTTGTACCCGTTTATCTCTTATCCACAGTTATCCAAAGTTCGCAGTTTATGCAGCATTTCTGATCGTCAGAAGGCAGGAGGCATGGATCTGATGTCTCATACTGCATAAAATAAAGCATGGAGCTGAGTGTAATCTGAGACCTGAGTGGAGGGGATGGCTACACACCCCTAACACATGGGCCAAATGATGGGAGACATTGACCAGTTCAACAAAAATTGTCCCCCATTTGGCCCGTGTGTATGTTGTACTCTGAAAAAAGGACAGGCTGCATTTTTTGCACAGCTTTTTGCAACATGCTACAATGCAATGCATCCCAATGCCTTGCACGGAGTTGAATATTAAGTTAACAAACGTTAAAAAAGTAATAAAAAAAAAAGGACGAGCATGGTGCTTTTTACATTGCATTGCAGGGTGTGTGCATAATGCGGGATGTGTTACAGGTTCCTTCACACATGCCAGCTGGTGTGCGTGAGCCCTAAGAAGGTTTCAGAGTTGCAATTTTTTTTGCTGTACAAATAAAGTGTTTTTTGGAGCAAAAATGTGCAATTGTTATCGCAGGAACATATAAAGATATTCAAACTTTCTGGCAGGCATGGCTAGTTACAGTAACGAAAGAGACATTATATCACCTCCTGTTACCCTGCCCACCCATATTACACCAAATCTATAGTCACCTCCAGCCACCTGCATCACCCATCATCGACCTCCGTGTGCCATTCCACAGTGCAGCTTCATCCTTGGAACTATGTGAACATATGGCAGGCCACGGCATTGACACTCTCACACAGTTTACTCCAAAGAGGATCCAAGGACAGCCCAGCTCTGCCAATTCACTAACATACCTGCCTCCCCCTGCAGCCGCTGGCTGAATTTTACCCAAGTGGAGATCAATGAAGCCGAATAAACATGTCGGGATCACTGCTTCCATTCCCACCCAACTCCCTTGTCTCGGCTCCTGAGGCTCTCCCAATACCATACTAATGGAGGTGTCCACGGTCTGTGACCTGCTAGATGGTCATTAGTTAGTCAGAGCTGTGTTGCCAATAGCTCTTGATGACCTGATCACCAAATAGTTTCTTCCGTCACATTTGCAACCTGGTGACTGGGAATTGTCTAGCTCCGACATAAACTGATTGGCTCCATATACTGCTTCTTCCTCTTATACTCCAGCTCTACAGAGAAGGCAAGAGGCTGGTGCCAGGACAAATGCAAGTACTTACACTGCATCCAATTAAAGTGATACTAAACACACACACACTGTTTAATTTACATTGATCCTTCTATTTACAGGGGGTCCCCGGGTTACGAACCCGTTAGGGACTGTCCTCCTGTTTGTAAATCGGAAATGTTCGTAAGTCGGCCGCGCATGCGCAGAACGACAATTATGGACATTTCCGATGTTCCGTCGAATGCCGTTCTGCACGGCAAATTACGGACATTTCCGATGTTTGCCGCCATTTTCCGAGGCTCCGTCTGGCCGCGCATGCGCCGAACGGCCGAGGGTCCGTGCAAAATGGCAGAGTATGTATGTATGTGAATGATGGCACTGTAATTATTTTAATAAATAAAAAAAACATCTATCTACCTATTTCCGAAATGATATACAGCTGTTATATGACCCAAATATTCCCCAGCCTGTCTGCAAGGAAACATAAGCAGGAGGAGATTCTGGTCCTCTGCTGCTGGTCACGTGTTAAAAAACAAAAACAAAAAAAAACAGCCTTTGGAATACAGTGTAAAAATAAATAACGAATATCACTAAACTGTTTTAAATTGGCATACAAATATATATTTGAAATCAAATCTTTATTATTTTGTGGAAATAACATGGTGTGGGAGGATTTCTGCAAGTCACAGGCTGTGTCACACCCCTCCAGTCTGTGTCTTAGAATAAGGGGGAGGTGAAGCCTCCATCAATCTAAATGTATTATATCGCCCCCATTGTGTTTAGCTGGTTAGTGGGCATGGAGGAAGAGGGGAGTGGGCTGTCATTTACCACTGTGGATACACCCACATGTGTGACTCTATAGTCACATGGGCTGCTCAGATCTGATAGGGAGGAAATGCTCAGCATAGAAACTTACTGAAAACTGTAAGCGCAGTCGCTCTACCACCCTATGCTTTAAAAAATACATTTGTTTTTGGAACATATATAGGCATTTTTGGCACCACAGACTTCAGTGGAAGTGCCTGGAAACATGCATATTCATGTGTGGTTTTATGCATGAAGAATTCCTCTCCTTCTATAGTATTGTACTCCTTTCTTAGGCCAGTCCAAAAAGCAAATGCCTGAAGCGTAGTGCATGTGCAAAAATGCCTGAAATACACCTAGATTTTTTTTCTAAAAAATGGTTAAAAAAATGTGCTGCTAAGGTGTGAATGCAGGTTTAGGGCCATATTGCATGGGTGGATTTAGAGCTGCAAATTACAACAAATACCAATTATTAACACAGTTGGCATTGCACATCCATATGCTGTTATGGGACATGGTGCTACATAGATAATTAAAATGCCAAAATATCAGCTACTAAAAGACATTACAATATCTGGTGAATTTAAAAATAAAATAAATAAATAAAAGGAGAAGTATTTTGGCTATCTTTCTCCTATATATTACAGGAGTGCAGTTCATTCTGTTGCTGGCAGCTGACGTCACTCAGACTTTACAGTTGGGATCCACCCAAATGCCTGCATCAGCATCTGGCTCAGCCTCTCAACATGCCGCTGTGAGCCTGAGCCAGACCCTACCACCCCCCCCCCCCCATTGCCCAGCGCTCCAGTGAGCGTTGGGTTAAGCAAAGTACAGAGCCACTGACTGACAGCTATGGCTCCCTGCTCAGAGTGGAGGGGGAGAACTGAGCGATTCGCGGTGTTTGATCGCTCAGTTCTCAGGCAAAGAGCCGGCAGGGGGCAGCTGGGAACGGTGCTGTAGCCATCTAGGTGAGTGTGATTTTTGCAGAGCAGGGAAGGGTGTGTACCTAAGAAATTGCTGAGAGCACTGCGTCTTTTCTGGTGTCTGTTGCATTGCATAGTCATATTTTGACACACTAACAGCATATCTACTATGGTGGCATTGATAATACTTAAAAAAATTACTTTGTAAAAATATTAAAAAGGACAAAACATTTAAAATTGATACAAAGGTTATTTTAACTGTATTATACTTATCTATCAAGGTCCCAAGCTGAATTTGCAGGGACAGACACATTTTTTCAAATGTGCTGTCCAAGCTATTTTGCAAACCAGCAAGGCTGAAGTCTGGAAACTCAGTGGTAGGTTGCAGGAACTGATTGCAGTAGGAGACAAACCCATTGAGCTTATTTCCTTTCAAAACCAAAAAATGTTTAGCACAGAACTGGCAGAAACCACTGGGATTCCTGTACATTCATCCCCTGTATGGTTTGGGGAAGAACTGTGTCCAAGAAGCCCTACAAGGTGGAAATAAAGCCAAACTATCTATTTATGCATTAAAATACAAGGACTGAGTTGGATGGCCAGCGAGTCAAAATTTGAAATATCTGGCTTTAGCAGAAGACAGTTCATTAACTGAAGAGCTGGAAAACACCACACCTATAGTGAAACATGGTGGTGTTTGATGCAATACCTTCAGGGAGGTAGACAAGGGATTGCAGCGCTCTCACAGAGGAAGCCTCCTGGATGTAAAGTGAAGTCCACGATAGGGTGCTCTGGCTGCTGTGTTGTCCAAACACTAATGCCGCGTACACACGGTCGGAATTCTCATCGGAAAAAGCTCTGATGGTTTTTCCGTCCGAATTCCGACGGAATTTCGCTCAAACTGTCTTGCCTACACACGGTCACACCAAATTCCGACGGTCTGTAACACAGCGGCATAAAACACGTTCGACAGCACTATAGAAGGGAAGTTTAATGCTTCCGAGCATGCGTCGAATTGTTTCCGAGCATGAGTCGGAATTTTACGTGTCGGAATTGCATACACACGATCGGAAAATCCGATAGAAAGGTTTTCCGTCGGAAAAATTGAGAACAGGTTCTCAATCCAAAGTCCGTCGGAAATTCCGACAGAAAAAGACCGATGGGCATACACACGGTCGGAAAATCCGTTGAAAAGCTCCCATCGGACTGTTTCCATTGGAAATTCCGACCGCGTGTACGCCGCATTAGACAATAGCAGAAGAGAGAAGGGCTGGCAACTCCATGTCCCTATCAAAGTACTTTTATTGGCACATGTTGAAAAAATACAAAAGCAGATTTCTTTCGCCACACCGCCTTGATCACTACACCTTCAGGGAGGTGCCTGATTGGTCTCAACACATAGCCAAAATTATAAAAAAAATCTGTAGCAGAAAGAAAAACAAGCAATTATGTAACAGATAGTATGACCCCATAGAGCCCTGATCTCAACACCATCAAGCCAGTCTGGGGTCATTTGCAGAAACCGAAGGAAGAAAGACAGCCAATGTCCGCTGTGGAACTATGGCAAGCTCCCCAGAAGACCTACAACACAAATGTCTTCAGAAATTGCAATTAAAGTATAACTAAAGGAAAAACTTATTTTTTTTAATTATTTTTTTTAAGTTTTGGATCGAGGGAAGGATTAGAACACCTGCCAGTTTTATTGCTGACTGTGTTCAGCCTCCCTATTTGTCCTGTCTATCATTATTATGGAAAGTGAAAGTAAACGAAGATCCAAAATGTTTGGGTTGTCCCTAGAAAAGTAATAGAGGGGAAATCTTCCAATGGGGACACTAGTTCTGGTCCCCAAGGAATTCCCTTAATTTGCAGGGATTTCCTCTCATTTCCTGTTTGGCTATGGGACAGGAAGTGAAGGTAAATCTCCCCAATTGGACAAAGATGGCAAAAATAAACCTTACAGGGGTTATAACCCTCCCTTACTCTATCCAAGATGAAAATAAAAGTTTTGCCTATAGTTCTACTTTAAAGTGGTTGTAAACCCCAGTCATGAAATCTGAACAAAGCACATCTATCTGTGGTGTTTACTTGTCTATCTTCAAGCTTTAAATGTCGTTTCTCTCTGGTGCTTCATTCCTCTGTTTTTAGCATGAGTCACTTCTGACATGACATAAAATTTGAGTAGGGGAGGAGAGCTCAGCAGGGGGTGTTACTTTCCTCCATTTCGCTCTCACACAGTGTATAAGACCTGTAACTGCAGCTCTCCACCCCCTCCTCTGTGATACTGGAAAAATGCAGAACGATTTAATCTAAAATCAGTACTTTTGAAGCGGTGTAGAAAACTGATAAACAAGTAAAACTTATGTAGGAGGATTTGTTTCATCTCTGTGTATCCTCTGAGGCTGTTCACTTAACTGGGTATATGAGAGGGTTTACAACCACTTTAAGTATACCTGAGAGAACTGCTTCTGCGTTCAATTAAAAGACGGCCACACAGACTATAGACACTAATGCCGCGTACACACAAGCGGAATTTCCGTCGGAAAAATCTTGGATGGTTTTTCCGACGGAATTATGCTCAAGCTTGGCTTGCATACACACGGTCACACAAAAGTTTGCTGAACTTTCGACCATCAAGAACGCAGTGACATACAACACTACGCCGAGCCAAGAAAATGGAATTCAATGCTTCCGAGCATGCGTCAAATTGTTTCCAAGCATGCGTAGAAATTTTGCATGTCTGAATTGCTACAGACGATCGGAATTTCCGATCGGAACTTTCTCCGACCGAAAAATAGGGAACCTACTCTCAATCTTTTGCTGGTGGGAATTCCGCCAGCAAAAGTCCGATGGAGCATACACATGGTCGCATTTTCCGATCGGTCTTTTGCTGGCCAAATTTCCGATCGTATGTACGGGGCATTACAGGAAAAAGTTGAGGTTTACCCAGAACTTTTCACTGTACATATCAGCTGTTTTGAATGAATCTCTGCTCATGTGCTTTTAATTTCAGCACACGTTTTTTTTTTACAGGTTCACTTAAAAGTGGTAAACTCCACTTTTGAATTTGTACCTACAGATAAGGCTATAATAAGGCTTACCTTATTGTACAGTGAATATCTCCTAAACGTGCACTGTTTAGGAGATGTTCACAAGGAATGCTGCGGGTGAGGTCACCAGTGCATGCGATCTGAAGGGATGGCATCCCTGCGCTGTATCTTCAGAGCTCTGCGTCGGAGCAGAGTGTTTCCGCACGCATGTACGGGAGTGACGTCACTACGGCCCCAGCCATTCAAACAGCTGGAGCACGTGCACCTGGAAGGAAGATGGCAGCGCCGGGGATCCGTGACAGCGCTGCGCGACAGGGATCCGCTTTACAGGTAAGTCTATCATAATGTTCTAGTATGCAGGGCATACTAGAACATTATGACTTAAAGTGTTACTAAACCCAGGACCCTGCATTCACTTTATCTGGTCTCCCACAGTACACAGAACATGGAAATACAATTATTTTTGTAAATATAAACTGCTAAATAAATTTATTTTCTCATCAGCAGTATATAGCAGTCTTGTGACTTCTATCAGTGTCCAGCCAAGCACTGGTTAGAGCTTGTAGGAGGATTTTTCTGACTGTCCTATGAAACTGCAAGACTCCAGACCATCTGGACAGTGCTGATTGGCCCTGTGCTGATCACATGCACTCTCCCAAGAAAAAAAAAAAAAAAAAAAACCTCTCTAGCAATACACACCAAACTGAGCATGTGAAGCCTGACTCCATAGACTCTGTTATCAGGAAATTATCAGGGGACTGTGGAAGGAGGGGAGGATCAGAGAAGCCAGGATCAAACAATCTTTTTACATAATGCGGAGGATTAACCCCTTAGGTTCCACAGTCTGTATAACAAGCATGCTTTACTGCATATACAAACTGATTTTACTGTTGTGGGTTTAGTAACACTTTAACCCTGCAGGGGGGAGCACTTTATTTTCAATATAGTGGTGGTTTACTACCGTTTTAAGACACATCTCTAGCCTGCCAACATACAATATACGACTTCTAAAACAAATAGCAAGCTTGTAGTAGCCAGTGTTGGTCATCTTACTTTAAAAAAGTAATTAGTTAAGTTACAAATTACTTCTCCCAAAAAGCAATTGCGTTAGTAACTCAGTTACTACATTGGAAAAGTAATTAGTTACGCAGCAAAGTAACTGACTTTTTTTTTAAATATTCTATACGTGTAACTAAGGGGCGGGTCTAGTATTACTGTAACCAAGGGGCGCATTTATTATTATTGTTATATATCGTGTAACCAAGGGGCTGCTCTATTATTACTTTAACCAAGGGGCAGATCTGTTATAGCGTGTAAGCAAGGGGCGGGTCTATTATTATTATATCATGTAAGGCAGGGATCCTCAAACTATGGCGCTCCAGCTGTTGCAGAACTTATATCGTGTAAGGGGTGGATGGCTACAGAAGAGGGCGAATGTTAAATTAATGGGCAGAGCTCGATATATAACAATAATAATAAATGCGCCCCTTGGTTACAGTGATACTAGACCCGCCCCTTACTTACACGATAGACGCCCCTTGCAGAGTAGCACGAGCATCAGGAGCGTGCGGCATCGCCTCGTACAATTATATGTTAACTGCACCTGCACGGTGTAGAGTTCACTCAGAGCTGTTTAGGTTCGGCAATTTTCGGAAGCTCGGTAGTCCTTCGTACTGCGCAAGCGCTGTGCCTGCGCAGTACAGGGGGTCCTTATCCGGCGGGGGAACTTTTTCGGCAGGACACCGGAATTACACTACTGCCATCTAGTGGCGGTAGATGTAATTGGGTAACTAAGCCAAAGTAATGGGAACTGAGTTACCATGAGGGGAAAAGTAATCAGTTAGATTACGCGTTACCCTCTAAAGTAACTGAGTTAGGTAACTCAGTTTATTTTAACTCAGTTACTTACATCACTGGTAGTAGCCAACCAGATAGTGTTGTTTCAGTTCCCACCAGCATGCCTTCATTCAAGGTTCTAATTGTCACAACTGATCTGTACTAGCCAACTTCACTTCGATATTGGAACCTTCCATAAAAGGTTCACTTTGAGTTCTGTTATTTAACACTTGTTTCTGTGTTTTTCTAAACAACATTTTAGATGCAGGTCATGCAATCACATTTTTTATTTCCAACCTCTTTCTCCGCGGTATAAAAAATAACAATCTATCTCATAAATAAGAAGAGTATTTTATTTGTAATGTGAGCAGCAAGGCATGCAGGGCGCGATATCGGCATCCTCCTGTGCACAGCCATGTCCTCAGATGATCTGCCGCATTCTCAGCATGCACCCAGGAATATTCCGCTGCACACCAAAGGAATACACTCTTGGCAGATCGAGCTGACGCTGAGAAACCTTTGAAGCCACTTTGAAAAAAAAAAATGTTTGTTGTAAAAATAATTAATTGCTTACAGCATCAAACCTGCCAGATTGGAAAGATTTTGTGTGAAGACTTGTCGTGTGTCATGTTTTTACTGTGCACGTGCTGAAAAAGATTGGCAGCATTTGAATCTGTTGCTTTATTTTGAATACAGTAGTGGAAAAATCATTTCTTATGCCGCGTACACACGACCGGACTTTCAGGCAGAAAAGGTCCGACGGTCTTCCCAACGGACTTTCGACGGAGTTACGACGGACTTCCGAACAAACGGACTTGCCCACACACGAAGGGACTAAAGTCCGTTCAAAAGTCCGTTCGTTTTGAACGTGATGCTGTATGATGGGACTAGGAAATTAAGCTCAATAGCCATTAGCCAATAGCTGCCCTTGCATCGTATTCGGTCTGTCGGACCAGCACACAGACAAACGATTTTCCCGATAGGAATTAAGTCTGTCGGACAGATTTGAAACATGTTCTATTTCTAGGTCCGTCTGAATTTTTAAAAGAAAACTTATCGGATTATCCCACACACGATCGTATTATCCGACGGAATGATTCCGTCTGACCTATTCTGCCGGAAAGTCCGGTCGTGTGTATGCGGCATAAGTCTGATTTTAACCACTTCAGCCCCGGACCAATTGACAGCCAAAGGACCAGGCCCCTTTTTGCGATTCGGCACTGCGTCGCTTTAACTGACAATTGCGCGGTCGTGCGACGTGGCTTCCAAACAAAATTGGCGTCCTTTTTTTCCAACAAATAGAGCTTTCTTTTGGTGGTATTTGATCGCCCCTGCGGTTTTTATTTTTTGCGCTATCAACAAAAATAGAGCGACAATTTTGAAAAAAATGCAATATTTTTTACTTTTTGCTATAATAAATATCCCCAAAAAATATATAAAAAAACATTTTTTTTTTTTTTTCTCAGTTTCGGCCGATACGTATTCTTCTACATATTTTTGGTAAAAAAAAAATCGCAATTAGCGATTATTGATTGGTTTCGCAAAAGTTATAGCGTTTACAAAATAGGGGATAGTTTTATAGCATTTTTATTAATATTTTTTTTTTTTACTAGTAATGGCGGCGATCAGCGATTTTTATTGTGACTGCGACATTATGGCGGGACACATCGGACATTTTTGGGACATTTGTCATTTATACAGAAATCAGTGCTATTTAAATAGCACTGATTCCTATGTAAATGACAGTTGCAGTGAAGGAGTTAACCACTAGGGGGCGGGGAGGAGTCAGTGTGACGTGTGTGGTTTTTTTTTACAGTAGGGGGGCGTGGCTGTACGTCTGACGTCATTGATCGGCTTTCCCGATGACAGGGAACAGCCGATCAATGACAGTTAGAGTAGGAAGCGCGGGGAGAGGTTTGTTTACACAAACCTCTCCCCATTCTTCAGCTCCGTAACCCGATCCCGGGATACCAGCGGCGATCGGGTCCGCTGGTCCCGCGGCCGTTGTCACGGAGCTCCCGACCGGGTCGCGAGCGCGACCCACGGGCAGGCAAATTAAAGGGGACGTACCCGTACGTGCTTTTGCCTGCCCGTGTCATTCTGTAGACGTATATCTACATGAGGCGGTCGGGAAGCGGTTAAGGAAGAACTTAATCCCCTTGTATCGTAACACTGGTTATAAAGGGGTTTTGACATGAAAGCTCCCAAATGTATCCCCTAGTTTTGACCATTATTTATTACATGTATTAAAGAATATGTTAACCGAATATGTCATACTCCTGATATGTGCCTGCTGTACTTGTATGAAAAAGTATCCTGTTCTCTTTGTATTGCTTCCTTTGTGTGAAATCCCTGGCAGTTCCTCTGCTTTTCTATTAAAAACTGATTACACTACTAACACACTGTGGTCAGTTCTCTAGCTGTGCTGGGAACTCAGCCTGCTCTCCTCCAATGATCAGACTTGTGCTGACACAACCCAGACTCTGCACAGTCATTTACTGGTAAGATCAGGGTGATGCTGTTTCTCCTCCCCTAGCTCTCCGAGCCCCTTATGCAGCTGAAAACAGAGATTATGTGATCACTTATAAAAAAAATGTATATATATATATATATATATATATATATATATATATATATATATATATATATATATATACACATACACACACACATACACACACACATTTTGCCTTGCATTTTGATTTTAAACAGAATGGGTTTTTCCAGGTGAGGGTTCACGTTTACTTTAATATACAGTCGTACTGATAATTTAAACAACACTTTATATATTGTACGTTCACATCAGTCCGTGCCCTCAAGGAGATTATAATTGAAGGTCCCTATCCCACATACATAGACATTGTTTTTAAGCTTCTTAGTGCGATGCTTTCTAAAAAAACACCCTGTGAGCAAAATAAGTGAACCGTGAATACACAGTATGGCCAGACCGCTGAAGAGAGGGGGGCCTCTGACCCTGGACTGCCCCGGGCTCAAGACTCCTGACAGAGGCAAGGCACACTATGGTCTACTACCTAGGCCAAAGCCAGATGGATTCCACTCTTTAGGGACCAGCCGAAACTGGTCTACCAGTTACTTGGAGAAGGGCTCTTCCAAAGAGAGACCTGAAGGCCACATACATACCCATACTAGGACCAATTTAGACAATTGACCTTCCAATATGTTTTAGAAGTGTGGAAGAAACCCATGCAAACTCAATGCAGGTAGTGGATTGGGATTGGAACCGATGACCCTAAAGCTGAAAGGCAGAAGTCATAATCCTAAAGCCATTGTGCTGCCCCAACAGGGGTCTTTGATTTTCCAATCTCCATGAGTCAGTTTACACAATGGAATTGAGATGCATAGTGAAATCCTTAACAGTTTAATGGCAAAACAGAGGTGTCATGATGACATAAGATGCAATGTTGACAAAAGCCAAAAGGGTGCAATACTGCCATTCACACAGATCACACTTTGTCACCTAAGTGAGGTGCAATGCTTCAGAGAGAACAGTTGTTTTCGCCATCAGTCTGATGTTGAAGTTGTGGAACAGTTGTTAAAACAGCGCTTTATTCACATAAAGGAAGAGGGGCAAACCAATAGTGAAAAGAAAATATATGTTATTCAGCCATGAGATTAATGAGTTGTGAATGCCCAGTATCCCCAACAATCAGGCAGTGCTCAGCTCCATATGCAACTATAAGATGCCTGAAATATAAACTCATATGCATTATTAGACCACCAATGTGCAAACATAAAGTAGAGGCATTGCCCAGCAAATTTTAAAATAAAAATATGCCCCAAAATGCAAAGTTCACTGCAATATTAAAGCGGTAGTAAACCGCATTGATTAGCAATGGCATAATGTGCTAGTATGCATCGTTTACTAGTACATTATGAGGGAGTTACCAAAGAACAAAGCCCTCCAGCGCAGCGCTGTCACTGCTAAGAGGGCTGACATCTTCCCCCAGGCTTCCTTCCAGGTTCACGTCCTCCAGCTACATGAGTGGCCAGGGGCACGATGACGTCACTCCCACGTTTACGGTACGGGCTCTGAAGGTCAGGCACTGTATGCCAGACCTTCAAAGCACATGCGCCGGTAACGTCACCAGCTGCATGCACTCTGAATATCTCCTAAACTGTGCAAGATAGGAGGAGATATTCACAGAACCAACAGGTAAGCCTTATTATAGGCTTGCCTGTAGGTACAAGTGGTAGAACAGACCTTTATTACCACTTTAAGGTTCTTTCTGACGCTGTCCCCTGCATACATTCCACTCCCATGTCTTGCCACCACTCCTCTTCTGAGATGAATGGCAGGCGACATCATTAAACTCGCTTCTTGCGCACCCAGGCTGTCACAGATGAATTATGTCACCAGCACACGGACAAGCTTGTTTAGTGCAATGCACTTTATTTTTGTTTGATCACATAGAAGGGCAATGTTTTGAGACTATGAAGGGACCCTTCACCACTCTGGCTCACAGCAGAATGCTGCGGATAAATCAAACACAGGAAATCCAGGGCACTCCTTACAGGAGTACAAATAGGGGGTGCTGTGGCGAACTAGCGGATGGTGCTGCCACAACAGATGTCCAAAAACTACAACATCACAAGCACACCATATTCCAAAATGCAGACAGGACATTTAATCGTCGCCTGTATCCAGCACCGTTTTGAGGTCACCAGGCACCCCAGCATCAGGCTGCAGCTCACTGGAGCTAAGAAATCTGTAATCATTAAGCTGAGCTCTGACCTTCAGAATTTTGTTGACAGGCAACTTGTTATGCGTGTACTAGTGCTTAAAGCAGAACTAAACCGATAAATGATTGGCCTCCCCCATCCCACCTTCTTAAGAACTTGGGCACATGCGCATACTGTATGTGCCGCCGGTATATTCAGGTATCTGGCACCTGGCAGAGACCAGTGGCACATATGCGTACACGTGACAAAATTTCTGCACATGCACAGAAATGCTGCCAGCTTCTGACAGATTTTCACTACACCACACAGCGGCATTTGTGCCCACTTTATTGCCCAGCAGCAGGCAAATCCATCACACACAGTTGCTGCTTAGTAACTGTGATGTAGCTATCCCAGGAGGCAGCAGGGCCCTAGGCCAGAAACCCAGAAGTGCACAGCACAAAAAGAATTACAGTTAAACTTTGGATTGTGAGCATAATACGTTCTAGAAACATGCTTGTAATCCAAAGCACTTATATATCAAAGCAAATTTCCCCATAGGAAATAATGGAAACTTCAATGATATGTTCCACAGCCATTTATTCATAAGTCCTTCAGTTTATAGTACATATAAAAATGTACAGCAATGTGATAGGTTGTGTAACCATAAAAGGTCCATCCACAAATGGCAGCCTCCACAAGGGGATTAGAAGCAAAATCCAGCAGCAGTTACAGAGTATAAAAGAGAAGAGAGGCGCCTCTAAGTAAAGCAATACGATTACATTTAATGAAGGTACAACATTTAGCAACTCACATGGTTGATTAAAAGAGGCTCATCTAAGTATGCAGGCATCTGGGGTAAAGGTGTCCACATAGACAGCCTTCCACACCTCCGACTCTCACCGCTGTCAGTCTGCAATCGTGACCGGGAAGACTACCCTGCAGTAGAGCGATCTGGAAACGAGGCTTGAACCGCTCGTTGAGCGCAGCGTAAAAGTGATGATGTTGATGGCGGTGAGGAGGATGGTCTATGTGGACAGCTTTACCCTGGATGCCTGCAAACTTAGCTGTGCCTGTTTTAAATATCAACCATGTGAGTTTATAAATGTTGTACCTTCATTAAATGTAACCATATTGCTACACTTAGAGGCGCCTCTCTTCTCTTTTATACTCAGTTGTGACATGACGCTACTTGTATATCAAGACATTGCTTGTATATCAAGTAAAAATGTATTAAAAAATGTTGCTTGTCTTGCAAAATGCTCTCAAACCAAGGTTTTACTGTACAAAGGTAAAAAAAAAATGTATAAAAATCTTAAGCTTTTGTGTAAGAGGAACAGGAAGGGAAAAAAAGTAAAAAAAAATAAAAAAAAAAAAAAAAGTTTGTTGGAGTGAATTTAGTTTTGCTTTAAGACGTCTTTCAGCCTGCGGGCAGTAAAAATAAGCATTTGCTCTGTGTTTTTATCATCCCCTTCCCCCAACTGCCCACTTGCTGGTATGCTTTGCGGGAAATTTAACTAAACATGTTGAGTTTCACAGGCGTCATCTTCTTTCAAACTCGCCCATTAAAGTGATTGTAGAGGCTCGTTTTTTTTTTTTAAATAAACATATATGTTATGCTTCCCTCCTTTAAGTGCCCCCTCAGCCAGCAGCTTGCTACAGGGGACACCCAAGCCGAGTCAGAGCTCCATGATTCCATTCCGATACGGAGCCCTGACCTGACCCCATCCCCTCTTTCCCCTGGTTGGCTGACTGACTTTGACTGACAGCCACGGGAGCCAATGGCGCCGCTGCTCTGTCTCAGCCAATCAGGAGGAGTGTCCCGGATGGCTCAGGGAATCGTGGACATCGCTGGAGAGAGAAGGGACTCAGGTAGGTAAGTGGGTGCTGGGTGCATAGAATGCATTAAGATAAAAAAAACTTCTGCCTTTATAATTTCTTTAAAGACAAAGGGGACTACACCACAATCCCGAGCCTAACACGTGCTTTGCAGTCCAGTATTTCAATGAAAAAAAAAAAAAGTATTGCCTCCTATAGGTCTACAAATTGCCTCTGAAAAGGAATCAGATCATTTTCAGAGGGGCTGCAAAAACTGGCACCCCTATGAAATGTTAATGTGCATTTTATCATGTACGTTTCTGTATTTCATCATCATTGTTGATAGACATTTTTTTCAATACTTTTTTCCCCCATTTCCTGTGTCACCACATTACGTGCATTTCTAGGCATTTCAATAGCGTTCATGTGAGCTGTAGTGCGTAAAAATGCAGACATGCCGCACATGGCACCAAATATTTAGTGCGAACAGGGCACATAGCAAACGAAATGTTTCTTTGTGTACCTACATTTTTCTAGTGCTGAAACCCCACATAGTGAGAACAAGCCTTACAGGAGTTATGTGTTAATAGTCAACCATAGACTATATGGCCCAATCAAATTCACTTCATTTTCTGTTTCTTCCATCTCCTTATTACACATCTGAAGAGAACACAGGCTTGAGTGTGAATTCCTCCTTCAGTCCGGGTTTACACTGCTGCAACAAACGCTCCGACATTGGGAGCTCATGTCGCATGACGGGTTAAAATCAATGTTTCCCTATGGGACCCGTCTTAACTGGTCCGACACATGTCAGTCCGACTTTGAAAATGCTCCCTGCACTACTTTGGTCCGACTTTGATGCTACTTCAGCCCATTGAATATCATTGAAGTCGGATCGCCGTCTTGCCTGATCCGACTTTGGCATGCGACTTTTGCTCTGATGATCTTGAGGGGGAACTCATGGCAGCATGGGTTCCCCCTCTAAGAGCATATCAGACCCTTTGGTCTAGTATGAATTTTAAGGGGAACCCCCTACGCCGAAAAATGGCGTGGGGGTCCCCCCAAAATCCATACCAGACCCTTATCCAAGAATGCAGCCCGACCGGTCAGTAAAGGGGGTGAGGACGAGCGAGCGCCCCCCCCCCCACCCCAAAGCACCTTGTCCCCATTTTGATGAGGACAAGGGCCTCTTCCCGACAACCCTGGCCGTTTGTTGTCAGGGTCTGCGGGCGGGGGGGCTTATCAGAATCCGGGAGCCCCCTTTAATAAGGGGGGCCCCCAGATCCCGGCCCCCTATCCTATGTGAATGAGTAATGGGTACATCGTACCCCTACCCATTCACCTGGGGGAAAACGTGTCAATAAATAAAACACGCTACACAGGTCTTCAAAGCAATTTATTAGGCAGCTCCGGGGGTCTCTTCTGACTTGGGGGGTCTCTTCCGACTTCTCTGCGCTCTCCGGTTCTTCTCCCACTGTCCGGTGTCTTCCGCCGGACTCCTCCGCTATCTTCTGCTCTTATGCTAGCGGTGGCCCAGTCTTCTCCGTCGTCTTCTTCTTTCCTCTTTTCTTCTTCCGATGTTCACACGATGCACTCTCCCGCTGTAATGCGATGTGCATGGTGCGCAACGACTTATATAGGCATGGGGCGTGGTCACCAAGTGATGTCATCTTGTGACCCAGCCCCTTATGCCATCAACGCATGGGGCATGGTGAGGTGGTGACGTCATAATGGGCGGGGTCACCGAATGACATCACCCGGTAACTACGCCCCATGCCTATATAAGTCGTTGCACACCACGCACGCGGCATTACAGCGGGAGAGAGCGTTGTGTCAACATCGGAAGAAGACTGGAGGGAAGAAGACAACAGAGAAGACCGGGCCAACGCTAGCAAAAGAGCGGGCAAAAGAGCAGAAGATAGCAGAAAAGCGGAGACCGGCAGAAGAGGCCGGAGAAGTCGGAAGAGACCCCCCCAAGTCGAAAGAGACCCCCGGAGCTGCCTAATAAATTACTTTTTTTTAATTGACCCTTTTTCCCCCCAGGTGAATGGGTATACCTCATACTCATTCACATAGGGTGGGGGGCCGGGATCTGGGGGCACCCTTATTAAAGGGGGCTCCCGCATTCCGATAAGCCCCCGCCCACAGACCCAGACAACCAATGGCCAGGGTTGTCAGGAAGAGGCCCTTGTCCTTTTCAACATGGGGACAAGGTGCTTTGGGGTGGGGGGGCCGCAGTGTGCCCCCCCCGCCCCAAAGCGCACCCCCCATGTTGAGAGCATGCGGCCTGGTACGGTCGAGGGGGGGGGGGGGGGGGGCGCTCGTTTGTCCCCACCCCCTTTCCTGACCGGCAGTGCTGCGTGCTCGGATAAGGGTCTGGTATGGATTTTGGGAGGACCCCCCACACCTGTTTTTTTCGGTGTAGGGGGGATTCCCCTTAAAATACATACCAGACCTAAGGACCTGGTATTCTCTTGGAGGGGGAACCCATGCCGTTTTTGTTTATTTAAAATTTGGCGTGGAGTTCCCCCTCAAGATTCATACCAAACACAGTGCCTGGTATTGGCGGGGATCCAAGACGGATCCCGTTCATTGAAGTCGGACGCGTCTCTGACTTCAAGTCGCAGGGCAAAGTCGGATCCAAAGTAGGACGAGCGTCGCACCAGTGTAAACCCGGCCTTAGCAAATCAGCTTCCATGCATGAATCACAGCTTCTGCCTAACTGTGGTTTCTTCTGCTTTTCTGATGCAAGTGTAATGAGGAATTGCTCCTTTGAGCGAGAACATCTTGAAGGATATTTACAACCTCAGACTGGCCGCATTTCATCAGTTACGTAACCTCATCATGAAACAGTTCTAATAGCTTTTTTTTTTGTTTTCAGCTGAAAGTAGCATTTTCCACTAATCAGAGTGGTTATGAAGGGAGTACAGATAACAGTCATATAATTATATAACAGTATATAACCAAATAATAGATCATATTCATGTTATCTCACATTGCCAAACTCTATTTGTATGTATGGCAGATTGTACTTGGAGCGGCTTCCTGGTAATTAGGAGTCTGGGTGACGGTCAGGCTGTGACTCGCTACTTGGCAGGGATGAATACTTATAAAATGAATCCAATAATACAATTCTGTCTAAAATTATACTATTACAGATGTGCTCAAAAGTTTGCACACCCTGACAGAAATCATGAAATTTTGGCATGGATATTAAAAATATGACTCAAGAAAAAAAAAAAAAAGAAAAAAAACGGAAAATCGCCTCTTAGTGCAAGGTTTAATGTTACAGTAGTATATTATCCAACACTTACATCAAAGTAAAGGACACTTACCTGTCCCGGGGTCCAGTGGGCACCCGGCTGTGGCTTCACATCCGGGAACCCACTGCGCATGTGCGAGCGGCGTATACGCCGCGCAGTGGATAAGGGAGGAGCAGTGGTCATACAATCTACAATCCCTTGAGGTTAAACGAGTCTCGGACCCTATCCATATAAAAAATGGTATAAAATCATTGAAACAACGGAAAGACATAGTCATACGACCAGCGGATAAGGGAGGAGCAGTGGTCATACAATCGAAGGAGCAATACCTACATGAACTGGAAAGACAATTACAGGATGATAAGACGTATATTAAACTGCCAGGCAATCCCACGCACGCTTTTAAAAAAGATATCCTAAATAAGAAAGAAGCCAAGTATTTAATTCCAGAGGCTTGCAGGACTCCGATTATTTACACCATCCCAAAGATACACAAGGACAAAGAATCGCCTCCGGGTAGACCCATAGTAAATGGCATTGATTCTCTAACTTCAAGAATGGGAGAATACATAGACCATTTTATACAGCCAGCAGTACAAGACACACGGGCATATCTAAAAGACACCAAGCATGTGTTACAACTCTTAAACACAGTGCCCATACTAGAAGGTTGCACACTATTGGCAACTGCTGATGTGTCCTCATTATACACAATAGTCCAACATCATGAAGCTTGTGCAGCTACAAAATGGTTACTGAGGACACATAGCACTCTGGTGTGTAAACAGAGAAAATTTCTGATTAAATGCCTGGACTTCTGTTTGAAATATAGCTACTTTTGGCATAACCAATGTTATTATAGACAGGCCATCGGTATGGCGTGTCCTGTATGAGCGGAATGTCCCGCTGCGGCTTGAGAAAAGAGCGTGCATGCTCCGTATGAGTCTCACGCATGCTCTGAAATGCGTTGCGTTTCTCCCATACCCCGGCAATGTCACACGCTCACAAGCGTGCTCCCAGAGCCGAATACCTCCATCTCCTCCAGCCATTGAGAGGATCAGCCGGCTTCCTCCGGGGTCATCACGATTACCGCAGCTGGACATTCCGCTCATACAGGGCGGACACGCCAGAGACGTTGGAGACCAACCCGGGAGATCTCACTTCCCATGAGCCTGTCATCCCTTACTTTGATGTAAGTGTTGGATAATATACTACTTAACATTAAAGTGGGGTGCCCCCCTAAAAAAAATTTTTTTTAAGTCAGCAGCTACAAATACTGCAGCTGCTGACTTTTTAATAATCGGACACTTACCTGTCCCGGGGTCCAGCGATGCGGGGGAACGAAGCCCCCCCATCGTTCCCCGCTCCGCTCGCGGCGCGGGCATTCTTAATGTGGGCACCCGGCTGTGGCTTCACAGCCGGCACCCACTGCGCATGTGCGAGCGGCGTATACGCCGCGCAGTCATCTGGGACACGTGACAGGTCCATATGACTGTGCGGCGCCGAGGGGGAAGTGATGTCAGTGCCCGGGCACTGAAGGAGGCAGACTACGAGGGACTCCCTAGCAACAGGCATTTAGAGGTGAGATAAAACATTTTTTTTCCCAATTAATTTTTTATTTTATTTTTTTTAAATTATTTTTAAGCTATTTTTTTTTTTTTGGGTGGAAACACCACTTTAAACCTTGCACTCAGAGGTGCTTTTCTGTTTTTTTCCCTTGTGTTGTCTACCAGAGCTGGCTTTGCTCATGTGAAAAGCTGTGCCCTCAGTGCTGGTCTTATCCCCGAGATGTCATAACATCCACCTTCAAGGAAATATCTCCTCAATCTTCTTGGACATTTTTCAACCCTTACCCCTGGACTTGTCCTACATTTGCCTATTGCCCCTATTTTAGTTGTGCTTCCCCACCTGCATCCTGTGTTCTAGCATCTGTTTATTAAAAATATAAATGATCATGCTAAAAAAAACTCTCTTATTTAAGGATAGTGATCATGTGTACCCATTTATTATCACATTGCTGCTTGGCTCCTTTTTAAACCATAATGATAACAGAAATCACCCAAATTAACCTGATCAAAAGTTTACATACCCTGTAATGTTTGGCCTTGGTACAGACACACAAGATGACACACACAGGTTAAAATGGCAATTAAACGTTAATAATATAACATAATATACTCCTGCAGAAAAAAAAAAAAAACAGATCCCTCTATCCACACTATACACTGCAGATGCACAAATTCCCCTTACTAGGATATTTTAGCAACATACACTATATTACCAAACTATTAGGACACCTGCCTTTACACCCATATGAACTTTAATGGCATCCCAGTCTTAGTCCGTAGGGTTCAATATTGAGTTGGCCCACCCTTTGCAGCTATAACAACTTCAACTTGTCTGGGAAGGCTGTCTACAAGGTTTAGGAATGTGTCTATGGGAATGTTTGACCATTATTCCCAAAGTGCATTTGTGAGGTCAGGCACTGATGTGGATGAGAAAGGATGGCTCGCAGTCTTCGCGCTAATTCATCCCAAAGGTGTTCTATCGCAGTGGTTCTCAACCCTGTCCTCAAGTACCCCCAACAGGTAAGTTTGGGGAATTTTTCTTAGATTAAATAGCTGTCCAAAATACCAAGCCATTGACTCTGATTTAAAGCACCTGTACAAGATAAAGGAAAACCTGCAAACATGGCCTGTTGGGGCAACTTGAGGACAGGGTTGAGAACCCCTGTTCTAGCGGATTGAGATCAGGACTCTGTGCAGGCCAGTCACGTTCCTCCACCCCAAACTCGCTCATCCATGTCTTTATGGACCTTGCGTTGTGCACTGGTCCAAATCATTTGGTGTAGGGGGATTATGGTGGGGTTGTTTATCAGGGGTTGGGCTTAGCCCTTAAGTTTCAGTGAAGGGAACTCTTAAGGCGTCAGCATACCAAGACATTTTGAACAATTTCATTCTCCCAATTTGGTATGAACAGTTCGGGGATGGCCCCTTCCTGTTCCAACATGACTGCGCACCAGTGCAAAAACAAGGTCTATAAAGACATGGATGAGCGAGTTTGGGGTGGGGGAACTTGACTGGCCTGCACAGTCCTGACCTCAACCCGATAGAACACCTTTGGGAAGAATTAGAGTGGAGACTGCGAGGCAGGCCTTCTCGTCCAACAACAGTGCCTGACCTCATAAATGCACTTCTGGAAGAATGGTCAAACATTCCCATAGACACAATCCTAAACCTTGTGGACAGCCTTCTCAGAAGAGTGGAAGCTGTTATAGCTGTAAATGGTGGGCCAACTCAATATTGAACCCTACAGACTAAGACTGGGATGCCATTAAAGTTCATGTGCGTGTAATGGCAGGCGTCCAAATACTTTTGGTAATATAGTGTATTTTGGTGGCCCTCACTTAGCTTTTTATTGCTGTCCTGCTGGAAATTTCGAACCACTTCCTGTGCCTATGAAAATGTGGTCACCAGGACAGCTAGTGAGTGAAAATCTCAAACTGCAAAAAAAACTAATAAAAAAGTTCTAAACCTTCCCCAGGCTAAAATAGGAGACATTCCTATAACTTTTAATTTTTGTACACTGTCCCAATAAGTTTGATATAAAAAAAACAAGATCATCCTACCTGACAGCACGACCACTTCTTAACATGTACCATGGAATGTAAACATTTCCCTTACTGGCATTAGAATAAATTGCAGAGACTGTAAAGGAACAAAAACTACAGTGTGTTACATAGCCCATAATTTGTTCTATAGCAGAGAGCTCCACCATAGAGCCAAGCTTAGAACACATACGTTTCCACATGTGGTTTTGCTTTGTACAAATCTGCAGCAAAGGGAAAAGCTTCTAAGCTTCCAAGCATTACTTGGAAAATTGATGGGAAAATTGAACTGACGAAAATAGCAGGTGCCTAAATAAACCACTGCTCTAGTTCAGAAGCTGTAAAATATATTGTCCTTTGAGTCTTTAATACCAACCCGCCAAGAGTTTAGATGTTATAGAGAAAGTATAGCGTATATTCAGAAAACATATAATTTAGGTAATTACGGCAATGATTTTCACATTTTTACATAATTGCTTGCTTTTATTTTTGTTATAGTTTTAAAGTGAAGCTGAACCCAAAAAGTGATTGTACGCTATGTTATAGGGACAATCTAGAAATGGTAATTGTGCCTAAGTGGTACCCTAAAAATGTACCTTTTTTCTGGAATTCCTCCTGAAAATTAGCAGTGCATTTTCTTGGCATGCCTATGTCTACAGCCTCCTATCTGTGCATCTGCAATGAGATCTAATCTGCCTCTGAATGCTAGTTTTAGAAGATTTGAAATGAGATTTGGTGTCGTCATTGCTGTGCTGCCCATTGTTCTCTTTGCTGGAGACTCTGACATGAGGAAGGAAAGCCCTGCCTCTACTAAGATGGCCACCTCCAAACAGACAATACTGAACAAGGCATGGCAAGTCAGTAATGGAAACAGATTAACTACAGGGAGTTCACAGGCAATACTGGTGACAAGTCATTTGCCTATTGCCTGACTATTTAAATCGATTTTTGCATGAAAGCCCAACTCTGGGAAACTTAAAAATTATTAATTGCTCATTTGGGTGTAGGGGACTTGTTAAAATAGATTTACTTACCGGATCCTCCACTCCTCTGAGCTGCTAGGCTGGTTACCGCAGGGTCCTCTCCCTATTCTCCACCAATTTAAGGTCTTGATGTCACCAAGATCAATGCAGGGTCCAAAGCCTTGCACTCAACTTGAGGATGCCAAGGGACAGTCCACTGCTAGAGCATGGAGAAGCACCATCTACTGGGGGAGGGGCAAGATAGGTAAATTCTAGGGCTGTTACTGATTAAAATTTCCGTGTTCGATTAATCAATTTTTTTAAATCGATTAATCAACTAATTTTCATTAAATTATAACGCACATACAGATCCAACTACTTTTAGCTGCTCTCCTTGCATTGTAACTCTGCATTAGTCCGGGGTAAATCTGGTATACACTATATACAATCACCCGACACTAGTTAGTTTCCACAATCCATGACTTAACTTCACACAAATACGTTTTAAATTCAAACTGTAGCACTGACGTAAGTAATTTTTTTCCCCACAGTAGTGTGACAATCCCTCCACCTCCGGTCTATCTAATCACTCTCACCTTATGGCATGGACCCCTGTGCAAACAGGTGGTCATGCAAGCGGGTATCAAAAGGGTTAACGCAGACCATAAACTTATCTCATGTCTCCTTAGATCTCAGCAAAGACGCCAGGTCATGGGTAGATAGAAAAGATCTAAGTGCTCACCGCTTAAGTATAAGATTACATTTTTGTGTTCAAATACAAACTACTCACATAAAGATGATAAAAACACAGCATGTAAAGCCAAAAATCGTGTTAGTTCCGGAGGGCAGCAGCGGGTGACGTCATGCGTAGCTCCTCCCCCGTACGCGTTACGTTCAATCAGAACTTCAACGTCACTGGACTCCTCCCCCCTTTCCTTCGTTAGCAGACGGAAGCACTTGGGAAAGGGGGAGGAGAAGGTGACGTAGATGTCCTTGACGTCATCGGATCTCCGATGGAACTCCCTGAAGACGCGGAAAAGCCGGCGGAGAGGTGAGTACTGATCAAAAGAATTTTAATCGATCAAAAAAATGAACGATTAATCAAGGAATTGATCTTTAATTTTCACAGCCCTAGTGAATTCTAATTCTTCCCCTCTCCCCTAGACTAAATGAACAGTTAACCATTGCATTGGGGCTGCCCGGAGTTGGGCTTTAAAGCTGAACTCCAGGTCAAGTAAATATTGCCTAAATATAATAGGCAATATCTTCCTTGAATGTTGTGTATTTCTTCCAAATCTGTGCAGTCACCCAATGTGAATCTTTTCATCTGTGCAGAAGCTTCCTATAATAAAGACCAGTCACTGTTCTTGCCACTTGTGCAGTAAGGCTGGGCTTGTCTCTGCTCCCCTCTTATAGTTTTCTGCAGGCAACCTGTACTTGGTGGAGGCTTAAATATAAATCAAACTAGATGGACTCAAGTGGCCAGGTCCAAGATTTATTGAGGTAAATCTCTCAAAAAAAAAAAAAACAACGTGGAACACCTGTTACTCCTACATAACACCTGTTACAAAACTCGTGATTCCAGCAGAACAGTGCCTTACCAAGCTGCCCCTGGCCTGGGTGAGATCCATCCATGAACCCTGAAGAACATGACACCTGCAGGACCTCCTTCACAGCAGGAGTGTAGACTGTGCATGGGCTGCCTTCACTTTTTGATTGATTGCTGTGAACAATCAGACAGATGCGGGTGGACAAATGGTCTACACTCTGGTCATGAAATAGCCCGTTCAGGTTCCACATTCAACTTATAGGGTTCAAAGATTACTATATACAACAGTAGCTGGGTCCCTTTTAGCCTGGAATTTGGTTAATTATTACAGGCACTTACAAAGCACTGGAAATTGTAAGTAGTGCTTTACATATATATTGTACATTCACATCAATTCCTGTCCTCAAGGAGCTTACAATCTACGGTCAATGGTTCAAGAAAGGTTGACCGCACTCCCAGGTATGAAGCAGTGATGATTACTTTATTGAAGATAAAAATCCATGAAGATACACCAGAAGACATCATGAGACCTCTATGCAGGCATGGCAAGATTAACCCATTTCACGAATTAAGGTGCGCTCAAATTAAGACTAAGCGCACCTTGATTCGTCAAACATGTTAATCTTGCCATGCCTGCATAGAGGTCTCATGATGTCTTATGATGTATCTTGATGGATTTTCATCTTCAAAAAGTAATCATCACTACTTCATCTCTGGGAGTGCGGTCAACCTTTCTTAAACCATTGGCTCTTATCCAGGCTGAGGGACTGGACCTGCACCATAAGGTTGAGGGGAGCAATCATTCCCACCTGGGGCAGCACAGCTTTGTCTTTGTACAAGGTCCCTACCTCACATTCATACATACACATACTAGGGCCAATTTAGACAGGAGACAATTAACCTACCAGCATGTCTTTGGAGTGTGGGAGGAAACCAGAGTGCCCGGAGGAAACCCACGCAGCCAAAGGGAGAGCATGCAAACTCCATGCAGGTAGTGCCATGGCTCAGATTCAAACTGATGATTCTAGTGCTGCCAGTTGGAATGACTACCCCAAAAACATGACAAAGATTACAATAGACTTAATCACCAGCGCACAATGCGATTATTAATGCTTTTTAACTCTCAAGACTCCTACGTTTGACTAAACCACTGTTCTTTGACCCTATGTTATTAACCACTTCAACCAGCGACGTATTTGCACATCACTTGACTTCAAGTGGTAATACCAGGATGATGCCTGCAGCTGCATCAACCCGGTACCGTATTTTAGAGTCGGTCGGCTCTCTTGTAAAAAGCAATCGCAGCAGCTAGTTAGGAAGGAATTTTTTCCCCTGCTGTAGAAAATTGTATCATGCTTTGCTGGGGTTTTTCGCCTTCCTCTGGATCAACTGTGGGTATAGGATTATGTATATGGGATTGTATGGTTGTGTGTGTTTTTATTTTTTATTGGGTGAACTAGTGTCTTTTTTCAACCTGACTAACTATGTATGTAACTATCCGCTGGATTGCTTTTACAAGCAGCAGCAGGAGGGGATGCTGCTGCTTATTATAGCCCCCCCCCCCCCCCCGCGCACGCCGCTTTCCACAGCTTTATCAGAATCTTACGTCCCACCGGGAGTCCCGATCGATTTCTTGGGCTCTATGATATAGTAAGCCGGAAGCAATGATGTCACATCACTTCCGGTTTCCCCAGCTGTAAACGGCACCATTTTTAAAAATCAAAAGCATTTGTTCTCACCGATCTTGGTGTGATCCCATGGTTTAAGTGCAGAGGATCGATTTGGGGTCTTATAGACCCCAGATCTCTCTATAAAGAGTACCTGTCACATGAATATTGCTGTCACAAGGGGTGTTTACATTTCTTGTGACAGCAATAAAAGTGATCCAAAAAAAAATGTAAGTAACATTGTAAAAATAAAATTAAAAAAATAATAATTGGAAAAATGTTTTTTAAAGTGCCCCAGCCCCCCATGCTCACACACAAAGGTGAACGCGCACGTCGGTCCCGCATGTACGCAAACATCGATCATCCCACACATGTGAGTTATCACATATCAGATCATGGGCAGTAATTATAGCACTAGACCTCCTGTGCAAATCTAAACTGGTAACCTGTAAAGACTTTTAAAGCATTGCCTATAGATAGTAAAATTTTATATTTTTGTTGTCGCTGCATGGGCATGCGCAATTTTAAAGCGTGACATGTTTGGTATCTATTTACTCGGCATAACATTATCTTTTACAGATTACCAAAAATAGCTTATGTACCGTGTTTTTTTGCAAGGAAATTAAAAAAAGTAATCCAAACAAAAAAAACTCTGTGCAAATATCGCTTGACATAAAAAAATTGCAAAACCCACCAATTTTATTCTCTAGGGCCTCTACTTTAAAAAGGTTTATTGTTTGGTGGGTTCTAAGATATTTTCTAGAAAAAATACTGATTGCTACTTGTAAACAAAAAGTGCCAGAAAAGGCCTGGGTGTCAAGTGGTTAAGGACTCCTCTATCTAAGTAGCCACACGCAGAAAATCCTGCAATCTTGCACGATACCACAAATCACGAGATTATTGCCATTTTAGCCATGCTTACATGACGAACCGTCAAACAGAGGCAGATATTGACCAAATTATTAGGCAACATCCTGTTGTTCTCCAAGTAATTGCTGAGATGTGCTCCAGTGTCACTCGTCTCTGCTTGTCGCTACACATTACCACTCACAGGATGTGACCCTAAATGTGTATGTAAAAGGCAATTCAATTGGATAGTTTCTTAGGAAAAACTGTGTTTAAAAAAAAAAAAGACCTCTCCCACTGAAAATGCAAACTACCTGGCTGTATGTCTGGCATTCTGGACTTGCGCATTCTTCTTCCAGGTCAGTGGAACATGTTGTGCCCCATTGCCCTTCTCTTTCGTACTACCAGCCTTTACTTTTTATGCTGCTAAAGTTGTCTTTCCCCCTCTAGGGTTTACATCTTATAATCTAGAATTCCCCATTTCTAATTATTCAGGGAAATTAATTAACCCAAATAAAAACGAAATCTGATGGCAATGAAAGAATAAAGAGTGATGTCTAAATAAAAGTCTTACTGGATGGGTTCATCGCAGAGAGCCCGTGTTCCTGCAGCTGACAGCATCGCCTGTGCGAGACTTCTGTGCACCAGCTGCTCATTCACAACAAGTACAGAACGCCAGGTTTCCTCTTACCTTAAAGAAGCTCTCCCCCGGCCAGCACACTTCCATTGTCATCTGGGCAGCCTTGTTCTGGACGGCTCCTCTGTTTTCCCAGCTCTTCTGAGAAGAAAGACATGTTAATGGTTAGCGTAGTCTGTAGGAAATTCCTCTGCAAGCCACAGAATTATTAACAAAACGCACCCTGCCAAGATCTTTTCCGTCAACAGCGCCCGGCTATTTCTTCCCTAGCTCGGCCCCTTCTAGCCCATCGCATGCCTGCTTCCTAGGCTCGGAGAGGGGGCTGAGCACCCCCTCTATAGAAATGAGTGGTCAGTGACTGGCGTGGGAAGACTGTTTACTTGGAGTGTGCTTTATCCCTCTGAGCTCCCTCCAGTGAGAGAACAACTGTTGTGTGCAAGTGTCCTTGTCCCCGGGGAGATCAGAGTGCAGGCACGAAGAAGGAGGGCACGGACAGCAATGAATGAGTTAATTCACCCTGCACAGCTGGAATAACACCATTCCCTGGCACTCTCTGCACTCTCGGTGCAGACCTGCCAGGTGGATCTGCTACTGATTGTGAAGAAAGTCTTCCAGTTAGCTATTAACTCTTAACATATGGACTTAAGAGGCCGCTAGAACGGGAAAACTTTCTCCTTCAAACGAAACGACATCCGTACTGTCTGAATGTAGGTTCGGCAGGAACCTTTGATGTATTCTGCAGAAAAATCTAGAGACGTAATGTCTGCCAGTGAGATCATACTGTACTGACACTGTCAATTCACCTTACTGCTGGGGGGATTAGAGAAGGAACTATAAAAACACACACAAAAGAGAAAGTCCACCTGCTCTGACCGTTCACCCTAGGTTCACACCTATGCGCTTTTTAGTGTGTTTTGCAATTTTCAGAAACGCACTACAGTCCACTTAACATTGTTTCCTATGTTACACGTTTATATCTATGAGTTTTGGGGTCGGTGCGTTTTTGGAAAGGGTCGGGAACTTTGTTTCCCACGTTTTGCGTGTAAAAGACGTCAATGGAATCGCACCTGAAATGCAAGTGTTTGCAAAGCGAATTTTGATGTGTTTTGTGTCTCTTATTTTTCTGTTTAAAACACTGTATATAGTTAGTTGCCAAGGAGGGTCCCGGGAAGCCACCCATCGCGTCCTTAACAACCGATGAGTAATCAGGAGTTTCCCACTGACAGCCAAATATAAAAAAAAAAAAAAAAAAAAGCGTGGGGTCCCCCCCGGTCGGTACCAGGTCCATCGGGTCTAGTATGGATTCGGAGGGGGACCCCCCCACGCCGATTTTTACAAAAAATAAATGGCGTGGGGTCCCCCCAAAGTCAATACCAAACCCTGATTCGACCTTGCAGCCCAGAAAAGGGAGGGGACGAGCGAGCATCCCCCCCCCATGAACCTACCAGCATGTCTTTGGAGTGTGGGAGGAAACCGGAGTACCCAGAGGAAACCCACGCAGGCACAGGGAGAACATGCAAACTCCAGGCAGAAGGTGTCGTGGTTGGGATTTGAACCAGCGACCCTATTACTGCTAGGTGAAAGTGCTAACCACTACACCACTGTCCTGGAGTTTGCATGTTCTCCCTGTGCCTGCGTGGGTTTCCTCCGGGTACTCCGGTTTCCTCCCACACTCCAAAGACATGCTGGTAGGTTAATTAGATCCTGTCGATAAAATTGGCCAAATATGTGTATGTTGTATGTGTATGTGTTTGTAAGTGTGTCAGGACCCCACAGGGCAAGGACCACGCTATACCACAGATGGACACCAGTGGCAAAAAGCGCCCTGAGGCGATTCAGTTTGCTTAAAGCACCTTCCCCCCATGTTGATGGGGGACAAGGGCCTCTTCCCTAAAAACCTGGCCAGTGGTTGTCGGGGTCTGCGGGCGGGGGCTTACCAGAATCTGGAAGCCCCCCTTTTTTCGCAATTTTTTAAAACTAAATTCTCTATTTTCTTTTTGCCTGCAATTTTTTCTATTACATTCAGCTGTCAGCGAGAAACCCCGCTGACAGCTGATGACTCGATTATTAAGGACGCGGCGGCTGGCTTCCCAGCCCCCACCTTAGCAGCCAGCTATATACAGAGTGTGTTTACAGTGTGTTTAAAGAGAAAAAAAATGCAAAATGCATACAAACTGCATGCAAAAACGGATTGAGAATGAGGGTTTAAAAAACGCAAAACGTGTCTGAAAAAGGCATCAAGCGCAGCCGCATAAATGTGAACCTAGACTTAGGGCTCATGCACATGAGCATAAAAAAGGGCATTTGTCTTTTTTTTTTTTTTTTAAGTCCATAAATGCACTGCATGTTATTTAATATTGCCATGCACATGCAGCAGACGTTTTTGCGCATTTATGCGCATACTTGCATGCAGAATTCAGGGTATAACATAAATGCCCCAAACCAGCATTCAGTGTGCAGGTTAGCATTCATTTAGCATCAAATGCTAATTTTGGTGGCAAAACCAAAAATGCAGGATGCACTTGGTCGAACAAAAATAGAGCAGGGGAAAGAAGACCCCCCTGCGAAAGGAAGTCACAGGCGGACCAAGCTGCTTATCAAGGGAACTTTATTATTATTGCACAATTAATGAAAACAAGAATACAAAAACTAGGTACCCACCACCAACTACTAGACTAATATTAAAATAAGACAACGTTGTCTATATAAAAGCAGCTGCACCACATATACATCAGGCACACACACCCCATTTACACCCAAGTGAATTGGCGGTTTATATAGGCACGTAAGTCCTGGTGACTAGCAACATCACTAAACATGCATATCCTGTCACCATTAACCATCAAGCCCCCAACTGGGGGATAAGGGGGTCATTTATTGGGAATTCACACACTTGAAAAGTAGACTCTATAAAGAGCGATGCCACTGGGTTAACTTAATTGACTGTTATTTCACCGATGATAAACACTGTATAGAGGGTGGCATATAGCCACAAGTAGTCAGTAATTTGTTCAACTTGTAACTGGCCTTTACAGCAAGGAGCACATGGAAGGGCAATGCAAGTCATAAAACAAAAAATAGATCTCACAGTACCCAGAGGATGGAGCCAGAGTGGGCATAATAGATATAGATCTACCACCCTCTCCAGAAATAGACAGCATTCCTCAGCTAGTGAAAATGGTGGCAATATCAAAACTGTTACTTTTGTACATGTGGAGGAGGCTGAAGTCACAGACCTGGGCCCATTGGGGGATTTTCCCAAAGAGGAGGGAAGATTAGACATAAAAGGCTGAGGAAGAGGAAGGGAAGGCAACACCAGGGGGTCATTTCCCAAAACGCAAAAGCAGATAAGAACACGCAGTACAAAGCATTAGAGGGGTGTGAAACCCTGGCTCCATCAGTGCCCCCTACAAACGATATGAGGGTTATCTATCTATCAAACTTCCCACTCGAGGAAAGACGCATTAACCTTTTAAGCAAAGGGCTGTCCTTCTCTCCATCAGTGTCTATGGATGAGTTCACAGTATATAATATTCCTTTATTCCACTGTTTTGAAAATCTATGTACACTACAAACTGTATGATTGAATCATACAGAATATGTATGATTCTGATATCGCCGTTTTACTAACCTGACAGTTTATTATTCTAAATAGTAAACCTTCATTTTGTTTGCAAATATTAACGATTCTAACTACCAGCAATCCTTATATTTAAAGAGCACCTGTCATTTCAGATCTATCATGAAAGCGCCTGTTAGTGGGCATCCACTCACCTGCTGCCGCCACGTCCCTCACCTTAATGTGTCACTGCCGCATCACCAGCCGTCCCATTAAAGTGAATGGGACTGTCAGTGAGTCAACAGCGGGGTCGGAGGAGGAGCCGCTACGGGACAGAGATGACAGTTGCTCTTTAAAAAATATGATTTAAATCAAATCCACCCCGACAGTTGCAATACAATTCAATACAGGAGGAACCAGAGGGCCCTGCTTGTTAGAGCTTACAATCTGATGGCCAGATCTTGTATGATCGGCTGACAGATTGTCAATCTCTACATTTTTGGTGCCAACACCCAATTATAAAAATTATTTTTAAAAAGTAATTAGTAATGACAGTATAAATCTATAATGCTGTTATTAGCAGAAACTGATTCCATCCAGAAAACAGCATGAACAGGTGGAAGTGGAAAGCACATGGTCTAGAACAGGGGTCTCAAACTGTGGCCCTCTGCTGTTGCAAAACTACAAGTCCCATAAGGCATTGCAAAGCTGATGGTTACAAGCATGACTCCCACAGGCAGAGGCACGATGGAACCTGTAGTTTCACAACAGCTGGAGGGCCACCAGTTTGAGACCCCTGCTCTAGAAGCATTGATTGCTAAGCTCCAGGTACTATTTTACGGGAGCTATAGCTCAGTCAGCGTGGAGGTAAGTGTCATTAACAAATGACATTGACCTCCCACTGTACTTTCCAGAGATATTTCATGAGCTCTCCTTTAAGACACAATAACAAGAAATTATGGCTACAGAACGCACTTTTTTATTTTTTTTTCTGCACACATGTATTTTCGTTTTGTAACCATTTCCTTTACAATGTGAACAATCAATCAACGTACTGCATTTATGTATTTATCCCTGGGGGCACCCAGATGAATATATAGGTTCAAGTTTCGGTGGCAGGATGATGTAGTCGTCTATGGCAAGCTAAGGGTCACTAAAATAAAACATGTTCTTGCTTTATTTGTGTCAAGGTGAATGGAATTCATATGCTATACACATTTTTCACTTTTTATACCCAAAATGAATCTCTAGAGTTGCGTTTGCCCGATTCTGCTTAGTTCTTCCACATTGCCAATTTACAAAGGACTAAGCCCTGGTTCACACCAGTGTGACTTGTCATGCGATTTGACAGTTCAAAAATCACATGACAAGTCGCACCCTATTGCCGTCAACGGAACTGTTCAAATTGTTGCGACTCAAGTCGCAATGACTATGAAAAAGGTTCCTGCACTGCTTTTTTTTGAGATTTCATTGTGGCTTGCTTTGACTTCTGTTAAATTAAGTCACAAGACGCAATGAAATCGGGGGTTCAAATCACAGTAATAGGCGGCTTTGTAATCTTGCTGAAGTAGTGAGATTTCAAAGCCGCACTGGTGTAAACCCGGGCTTAGGGACAGATTTTTAAAGCAGAGAGTGGGACATTCAGTAATCTTTCATTGGTAGAGAATATTACCGTTCACCATGTTTAATATAATGTAAACACAACATTAGTGAATGTTTTTCACAATGTCACATTCACTGCTTTATAAATACTGTATGCTCCTAATGGAGGGAGATTTACTAAACCTGAAGAGTGCAAAATCTGGTGCAGATGTGCATGGTAGCCAATCAGCTTCCAGGTTTTCTTGTCAAAGCTTAAAGTGATTGTAAAGGCTCAATTTTTTTTTTTTTTAAATAACAAACATGTTATACTTACCTCCTCTGTGCAGTTGGTTTTGCACAGAGCAGCCCTATTCCGTCTCTTCTCTGGTCCTTCTTTGCTACTCCAAGCCCCTCCTTTCTTTGAGTGCCCCTCAGCCAGCAGCTTGCTACAGGGGGCACCCAAACCGAGTCAGAGCTCTGTGTATCCATTCAAACATGGAGCCCTGACCTGGCCCCGCCCCCTATCTCCCCTGATTGTCTGACTGACTTTGATTGACAGCCACGTGAGCCAATGGTGCTGCCGCTCTGTCTCAGCCAATCAGGAGGAGTGTCCTGGATGGCTGAGGGGATTGTGGACATCCCTGGAGAGAGAAGGGGCTCAGGTAGGTAATTAGGGGGGGGGGGGGTCCTGGGGGGACTGCTACACACAGGTTTTTTTTATCTAAATGCATAGAATGCATTTAGATAAAAAAAACCTTCAGCCTTTACAACTCCTTTAAAGTGGTTGTAAATGTTCATTTAAAAAAAATTATAATAACAAACATGTTATACTTACCTGCTCTGTGCAATGGTTTTGCACAGAGCAGCCCCGATCCCCTTCTTCTGGAGTCCCCTGCCAGCGCTCCTGGCCCCTCCTCTTCATCAAGTGCCCCCCACGGAAAGCCGATTTCCATGGGGCACCCATGCGGGTGCGCTTCTGAGTCCTGCTCCTGCATCCATTGACACAGACAGTGGGACCCAGCCTCGCTGCCCTGCTCCCGTGTCACAGCTTTTGATTGACAGCAGCCGGAGCTAAGGGCTCCTGCTGCTATCAATCTGTCCAATGAGGAGAGTAACAGTGACTAAAGCTGCTGCGCTCATGCACATCACTGGATCGGATTGGGCTCAGTTAAGAAAAAGGGGAGGTCTGGGGGGTGGGGGTGGAGCTGCAGCACAGAAGGTTCTATGCATTAGCCCTGGTTCACACTGGAGCGTTTTGACATGTGATCTGACATGTCAAATCAGCAGCAATTGCCGTCAATGGCACCATCTTAATTGGTGCGACGCCGCATCTGCGGCGCCGCTCCGATTTCAAAAAGTAGTTTCTGTACTACTTTTTGAGATTTCGGGCTGCGATTTACATTGACATCTGTGCAGAAACCTGCACAGATGTCTCTGAAATCGCGGCCGAAATCAGGACTGACATGCGGGAATGAAATCGTGCGAGTTCAGCTGAACTCGCACGACTTCATTCCCGCAGCTCAGTGTGAACCTGGGCTTAAGGTGAAAAACTTTAAGGGCTCTTTCACACGGACGTGTCTGTGTATGGAGCCCGCTCTGCTCAGCGGGGGATCGATCCGTCGATCCCTGCTGAGCAGCCAGGCAGCAACTGTCAGAGCGCCGCTCTCCCCTATTGGGGATCGAATGAAGATGGACCGTAGAGTCCGTCGTCACCCGATCCGATCCACAGACGGATGGAAAAGTAGGTTTTTCCTCCGTCACACTTTTTCGGATAGGAGCGGGTCGAATGTCAGCGGACATGTCACCGCTGACATCCGTCCCTCCATAGAGGTCTATTGCGTATACGTTCAGGTCCGCCTAAAAAACTGACAGGCGGACCTGAACGAATCGTCTGCGTGAAAGAGGCCTATGTGTCTTAGCAGTAATGCGATAACAGCGCCCAATGATAGGCCACACTCCCAGCACACACAAATGTGTTCTAAAAATAAGTGACTATAAACGATATCCATAGTCTCCAAAAGTAATCCATGATCCCGAGTTTCTCCTTGCCCCCTTCTTTTTGTTTCTTTGGAATGATCAGTGCATTGAGATCATGTGCCCTGCTCTATGCGCGCTGCACATCCAATACTCCATAATCCCGAGTTCTTCTTGCAATCAAACAGGAGTGGGTGGCTACATACTGTGGAACCATGGAGAACAAACATAGCCACCCTCTAACAGGAATTTGGATTGCAGCAGAAAAAAAAAAGTGTCACTTTAAAGCTGACCTTCAGTCATTTTTTCAACTTTCCATCTATTAAATCTTCTGCCCCTGTTTTAACTTTGGGTAGTAAAACATTTTTTTTTCTGCCAGTAAATACCCTATACAGCCCACTTCCTGTTTCTTGTCTGGTAAAAAGCCTAGGCTTATGACATCATGCACAGCTCTTTCTCACTCTGCCAGGTAGGGAGGGGGGTGAGTCATAAGAGGGCCAATGAGAGCTGCATTGCTGCAGAGCTGGAGGTGTGCATCTGCGTGTCTGTGTAATTCCAGGAAGTGAACAGGCAGCAGCTTCAGCTGCCCACAGTTATAATGGCTACAGCCAGACTCAGTGGAGGGAGCAGCATATTTGGCAAGTACAGAATCACAGTATATATAAAATAATATGCAAAGCGGTTGGAGGGAAGCTTTAGAATTTTTAAAAGATGTTTTTATTACAAATTACGTGAGCAGACTGCAGTTCCTCTTAAAGCAGTGGTCATCAACCCTGTCGTCAGGGCCCACTAACAGGCCAGGTTTTTTTATTACCTTGGGATATGCAGACTAGAATACTGCAATCACTGAGCAGAAAATTATATCACCTGTGATGTATTTCAGTTATCCTGCAAACCTGGCCTGTTCGGCTCTTTCACACATGTGGACCGTATGTCCGTATTTCATCATTCATATTTCGGATGAAATACGGACATACATGCATGCCTATGGGATAGCGGGTGTCAGCGGATGAACATCCCCTGACACCTGATATCGTCTGTCTCCGCTATGGTCCGATCCTGCAGACGGAGGAAAACCCTATTTTTCTATCCGTCTGCAGAGCGGATCGGATGAACACGGACAGACGGTCCGTGTTCATCCGATCCTCCATAGAGGAGATCGGAGATCTGACAGGGCGGTCCCTGCACAGTGTGCAGGGACCGCCCTGTCATCTGCCAGCTCAGCGGGAATCCACGGAGCGATCCCCGCTGAACAAGCGGATGTTCACGGGGCGGATCATTAGGGATCCGTCCTGTGTGAAAGAGCCCTTAAGCCCCATACACACGGTCGGAAAATCCGACCACCAAATCCATCGGATTTGGTCCGACAGATTTAGTCCGACACTGGTGTTGCATACACACGGTCGGACAAAGTTGTCGGAAAATCCGATCATTCTGAACATGGTGACGTACGTTGCGTACGACGGGACTAAGTAGAGGCTAGTAGCCAATAGCTTTGGTCTTGTAATGTGATCTGAGCATGCGTAGCACTTTGTCCGTCGGAATTCGCTACACACGATCGAAATTGGTGTGATCGGACTTTGTTGTCGGAAAATCTATGCAGCAGGAGATAGAACTTTGTCCGTCGGACAATCCAATGGAAACTGTCCGATGGTGCCTACACACGGTCGGAATTTCCGACAACATTCTCCGATAGGACAAAATCCATCGGAAAATCCGACCGTGTGTATGGGGCATTAGTGGGCCCTGAGGACAGGGTTGATGACCACTGTCTTAAAGGACTACCATGAAGTGGCAAAAAAGGAACCAACCTGAGTTGGTGCCATGTCCTAAACTTCGCTTACATTGCAAAAAAAAAAAAGGAGTCGTGAATAAATACCACCAAAAGAAAGCTCTATTTGTGCAAACAAAATGATAAAAATTTCATTTGGGTACAGCATTGCATGACCGCGCAATTCTTATTGAAAGTGCGAGAGCGCTGAAATCTGAAAATTGGTCTGGGAAGGAAGGGGGCGAAAGTGCCCAGTATTGATGTGGTTAATAATGGCAAGCGAGAAGTAATTTCTCTACTCCAAAACATAAAATCATTTGGTAATGCTGAGTGTGCCGTTGTGGTAAGTGTGAATTTCCACTTACTAACAATTAGAACTGAGCTTATCATTCCAATCCCCTTGGTGAAGTCTGGCACAGGTGCAGGAGAGCCATTCCCAACACAATGGGGCCGGAGTGCAAAGGTCGATACGAAACACTGCTTTCCAACAAAGCTCCGCCTGCCTTTATTTGTATTAAATACCCCCTATGTATAAAAGGAGGGATGTGGTTTTGTTTAACTTTCTGAAGAATGTAAAGAATCCCCCTCCCTGTTAAGTCGGTGACCCCTCCAAGATCCCATTTCAAAGTGTGAAGGACTTGTCATGGAATATTCTGCACCTGGGGCTGTCATAGCCAAGCAGTGAAAGTTCGGGCTGATATAACCGATCAGCAGTTATCCTGACCGCACCTCGTATATGAATCACATCTGATTAGAATAAGTTATACGAGTTCAGATGTGAACTCATAATGGAACAGAGCCAACTTATTCCGTTTAAGCTGTTTTTTTCATCCATGCAGTTATGTAATCCACATCCAAAATCCAAGCATAATATTAATCTCCTGAGATGTGCAAATTCCATTGCTGTGCAACCGAAATCTGGACGGCATTGGATTTCTTCTGCTAATGTTTCTTTTAGCTCAGTACATCTAAGGTGATGTTTACACTTGTGGATGAGGGTGGTAAAAACAGGTGGTTGAGCCTCGTTTGTACCACCGCTAAACCTTGGGGGGCGCAGTCGCGTTAGCGCTGATTTAGCGATGTTTAAGCGTCACTTTCACACGGGGGGCGCAGTCGCGTTAGCGCTGTTTAAGCGTCACTTTTTGGTCGCTAGCGGAGCGCTTTTAACCCCAAAGAAGGGGTTAAAAACACTTGTGAATCGCTTCAGAAGCGCAGCCTATTCATTTCAATGGGCAGGGCATTTTGGGAGCTCTGTATACAGCACTCCCAAACCGACCCAAAGATGCTACTAGAAGGACTTTTCCAGACGTCCCGCAAGCGCACCACCCCAGCGTGAAAAGACACACTGAAATGAATGGGAGTCGGTTTTTCAACGCAATTTAGAGGCTATTTCTAGAGCTAAAATGCCTGAAAACCGCCTCAGTGTGAAAGGGGTCTTAAAATTGATACTAAACACACACTGTTAAATTTACATTGCCTCTTCTATTTCTGTATGTGGATGATGGCAACTGTAATTTAATAAAAAAAAAAACGTTATTGCATTCTAATGGCCAGAATAATTAAATATTTTGATAAATAGAATGCATTAATGCCAAACGCACGAATGTTCATAAAAACATTTTCTTATTATATTAACCACTTCAGCCCCGGACCAATTGGCAGCCAAAGGACCAGGCCCCTTTTTGCGATACTGCACTGCGTCGCTTTAACTGACAATTGCGCGGTCGTGCGACGTGGCTCCAAAACAAAATTGGCGTCCTTTTTTCCCCATAGAGCTTTCTTTTGGTGGTATTTGATCACCCCTGCGGTTTTTATTTTTTGCGCTATAAACAAAAATAGAGCGACAATTTTGAAAACAATGCAATATTTTTTGCTCTTTGCTATAATAAATATCCCCAAAAGATAAATAAAAAAACATTTTTTTTCCTCAGTTTAGGTCGATACGTATTCTTCTACATATTTTTGGTAAAAAAAAATCACAATTAGCGATTATTGATTGGTTTGCGCAAAAGTTATAGCGTTTACAAAATAGGGGATAGTTTTATAGCATTTTTATTACATATTTTTTTTTTTACTAGTAATGGCGGCGATCAGCGATTTTTATTGTGACTGCGACATTATGGCGGACACATCGGCCATTTTGACACATTTTTTTGGACCATTGTCATTTATACAGCAATCAATGCTATTTAAATGCATTGATTCCTGTATAAATGACAGTTGTAGTGAAGGGGTTAACCACTAGGGGGAGGGGAGGGGTTATGGGCTGTGATGTGTGTTTTTTTTTACATTAGGGGGCGGGGCTGACATCTGACGTCATTGATCGGCTTTCCCGATGACCGGGAACAGCCAATCAATGACAGGCAGAGTAGGAAGCGCGGGGAGAGGTTTGTTTACACATACCTCTCCCCGTTCTTCAGCTCCGTAACCCGATCGCGGGACACCAGTGGCGATCGGGTCCGCTGGTCCCGCGGCCGGGGTCACGGAGCTCCCGACCGGGTCGCGAGCGCGCCGCTGGCGGCGCGCGCGCTAACCACAGGCAGGCAAATGAACGATCACGTATATATACGTGATTTTGCCTGCCCGTGCCATTCTGCTGACGTATATATGCAGTGGGCGGTCGGGAAGCGGTTAATAAAAAAATAAATAAAATGGAAGTACCTTTTTCCCATTCGATATACAGCTGTCACATGACCCAGCTCTTTGTCAGCCTGTCTGCAGGGAAACATAAGCAGGAGGAGCTTCTAGTCCTCTGCTGCTGGTCACAGGAAAAAATAAATATTATTAAATCTATATTATATACTATGAAATCAAATCTATATTCTATTTTGGCAATAATATGGTGTGGGCGGATTTCTACCATTCACAGGCTGTCACACCTCTCCAGCCTGTGTCTTAGAATAAGAGGGAGGCGAAGCCTCTATCAATCTGCATGTAATACCCCATCCCCATTGCGTTTAGCTAGTTAGTGGACATGGTGGAGAAAGAAAGGAGTGGGCTGTCATTTACCACTGTGTATACGCCCACATGTGTGACTCTATGGGCTTCTCATATGTGACAGGGAGGAAATGCTCAGCATAGAAACGCACTGAAAACTGAGCATGTGCAAAGTTGCCACCACAGCAGCAAAATCCCAAGCTGAATTGGTGACATGAACAGAGGGTGGAGATAGAAACAGTAGGGTTTTTTGCAGAATACAGACAACAGATCTCATAGAGTAAGTATGAACAGCATATACAATGTATTGATATTTATTTTGTGGGTTTAGTGAGACTTTAAAAGGGTAACTCCACTTTCGTGGGGAAAAAATTGCAAATAAAGAAAAATATAGCGTGCGATAAAAGTCATATTGTAATTGAATGTTATTAAAAATTACTTTTCCTTTTCAATCTGCAGCCGCTGTCATTTTCTATATATGCAATATAGCACATGGAGTTGTTCTGTACACAGAGTGTACACAGAGTGTACTGACCACTCTCCAGAAACATCATTTCCTGCTTGTGTGATTGGCTCACCAATTTCCCCTGAAGTCTGGCTAAGATACAAGTCTAATTTCTGGCATCCCCTGCAACAAAAAATGTATTTTTGGTGCGATATTTCCAATAGGAACCTGTCTAAAGGGATGCAGGCCCAGCAGCTTTCCTCATTAGTGCTCTGCAGCTGCCACAACTGACAGATAATTATGAAGCCACTCCCATTAGACCCATTAGACCCACTAAGCACAGACAACACACACATGGATTTCTTCAGAATAACAAAAGGTACTTGCAATGTACATATCGTATATACACTCGAGTATAAGCCAACCCCAATATAAGCCGAGGTACCTAATTTTACCACAAAAAAAAAATGGGAAAACGTATTGACTCGAGTATAAGCCTAGGGTGAGAAATGCGCAGCTACTGTAAGTGCAAAAGAGGGTCAACAATGCCCATTTGCATGCCTCACTGTGCTCATTTGCAGCCATAGGTCCCCCGAACTTCAAACTTGGTAGTTAAGGGTTCCTAGATGCCCCCTAGCTGCAGCCAAAATTTAGGGTCTCTGGACCCAAAGGGTCCCAAAATGACATTGCTGCAGATGGACACAGTTGACCGAATTTGGGACCCCGTATCTCTGGGCCACTTGGTGCTAGGAACCCCATATTTGGGATACAAACCCAGTGGAAACATTACTACAACATATACAAATATGGGATTCCTAGCACCAAGTGGCCCCGAGATATGGGGCCCAAAATTCGGTCAACTGTGTCCATCTGCAGCAATGTCATTTTGGGACCCTTTGGGTCCAGAGACCCCAAATTTGGTCTGCAGCTAGGGGGCATCATGACGGTTCGGAAAATGTCAAGAACTTTTCTGCAGCAGAGAATTACATTTTCCAAACCAACTTTGGGGCCCCGTATCTCGGGCCACTTGGTGCTAGGAACCCCATATTTAGATATGTTGTAGTGGTAGTTCCACTAGGTTTGTATCCCAAATATGGGGTTCCTAGCAAAGAACTCCATCTTTGGATATGTTGTAGTGCTGGTTCTACTTGGTTTGCACACCAAATTTGGGGTTCCTAGCACCAAGGGGCCCGAGATACGGGGCCTCAAAGTTGGGTTGGAAAATGTCATTCTCTGCTGCAGAAAATTGCTTGACTCAGCATAAGCCGAGGGGGGCATTTTCAGCACAAAAAAATGTGCTGAAAAACTCAGCTTATTCTCGAGTATATACGGTAGATCACCCAGAGGGGAATGTTTTTTTCTCAACAAAAGTGGAGTTACGCTTTAAGCTTAACCCTTAGGCTGGGGTGGAATACTTGCTGCTGCACAGTAAGATTTATACCCCCTGTCAGTACCACCCACTGAACACAACCTATTCAAGCCTGGGGCCAGACCACAATCACCCTGTAACCACATGCATTGCACATGGCTGCAGCATGGTGGTGTCAGACTTTTAGAGGTTAAAACAGGTGGGGGGGAGTCGACAATTTGTTGCTCACCGCCTGTCAAATCTATTGCAGATCACTCTTTAGAGGGCAATGCATGTGTACAGGTGATATTATTGACAGGTTGTATGCAGCAGGCTGTATGCTGCACCTGCAACTTCCAGGCAGGGAGTTATACCCAAATTTTCACTGTATGGCCCTTTTGCAGCCGTGGGCATGTACTGTTAAAGTGGTATTAAAGGCAATTTGAAAACAAAAAATAACACACATTACACTTACCTGCTCTGTGCAATGGTTTTGCACACAGTAGCCCAGATCCTCCTCTTCTTGGGTCGCCTGCTGGCGCTCTTGGCCCCTCCCTCCTGCCGAGTGCCTCTAGAGTAAGCAGCTTGCTATGGGGGAACCCAAGCAGGCTAGCTTCCAAGCCACTGTGCTGCATCTCCTTTCACACACAAAGCCGCGGCTCTGCCCTGCCCCTTCTTTGTTGGCTGTGATTGGCAGCAGCAGGAGCCAATGGCTCGTACTGCTCTCTCAGCCAATGAGGAAGGAGAGTTGGAGAGCTGAGGCTCTCATGCACATTGCTGGATCGCGATGGGGCTCAGGTAAGTATTGGGGGCGATGCTGCACCCAGAAGTTTTTTTTACCTTCATGCATAGAAAAAAACCTTCAGCCTTCAAAACCACTTTAAAATAGTACCAGTATCCAACATATTTCAGCAATGGCTGCACAGGCTGCTGCCTATGGCACAGATCCACAAATAAACAAGGGTGCCTGTTCGGGAAAGTTACTATATTCTGCTTTGCTTTTTAAATGAAGTTCCCGTGTTGTTAACAGATGTAAACATAAACTATATTTGTTTGCAGCAAAGACCCCCAATAATTGTTCCAAATATCTGCTATTGCAAATCAGAACCTCTGTCTATGCTACAAAAATGTACATAGAGTACAGCATGACTTTGTAGCTAATAAGTTATCTGCTTAGTATGCATCCACATTTCAAGTCTCCATTCTATGACGTTATCAGGCATGCCTTCTCTTCAGAGACTTAGTTGAGGATTTTCTTTCTTCACATCTAGTGGACACGCCAAGATTAGCAAAGCTACAGCATGTGTGCGTCCAGGTCCCGGGGGATATTATGTGGACTGCTACGATAAAAAAAAATCTGCATAACCAAACAAGAATACATTTTTTCAACTCACGTTATATTTAAATTTCAGCTGCACATTTTCTAAAACGATTACTCATTTCCTCTTTCCATAATGAATAAGGCTTGAGTAATAAAGTGGCAACCTTGTGCCACCCAACCTGGCTCATTAGCCTCCAGCCAACTCCCATGTTTGAACGTGTGCAGAGGGATACAGGCAAATGATTGGGGCGGCACATCTGTACTGCAAGTGTTTGTTTCAGATAAAAAAAAAAATGTTGCTTCTATCAATTTCTGGCAAGTGCCTTCAGTTCTGATAATGATGTAACTTTAGATGACTAGAAACTTTCCAAAATGTATTATCTTAACAAGCGTTAAAGTGGATCTTCACCCTCCTTCAATGACTTTTCATCATTTTATTTTATAATATACATATTTATTTTATAGCATATAACAATCAAACGCCCGCGCTCTGCGTCGGAAACTCTTATTGAGAAACTGCAGCACCCAAATACCTGAATACAGAATATGCCAAATTACCAAGTGCCAAGTACGGGAAGATGAAAGCCCTCTCAAAGAAGTTTCCTGGCAACGAAACGCGCCGGGAGTACCTCATGTCTACAGAATAAATTCACTATATCCTACGCTATTACACATTCCGGCCTGTTTGTTTTCCTTATGTCGCTATACCTGTTGGCTGCATTGGGGAGGGATTGAGAGCCAAGCCCAATGTGCTGAAGCCCCTAGTGGTGGAAGGCCACCCATGTGTGTCACAAGCCAGTGATTGCATGCACCATCCTATGCTGTTATGACTTCCTATTGTCTAGAGCAGCAGTCTCCAACCAGTGGTTCGTGGATCACTGATGGTCCACTAGTAAACTCTGGTGGTCTCCAGGGGTCCTGCCGCAAATCAACATTGTGGTGGATGCATACCACCCAATGTTGTTTCGGGTGTTGTTCTCAATGTGCACTGAAAGTATTGATGCCTAATGCCTCCTCTGTATTTCCAGCTCCTCTGAGTTGTGCAGAGGGTGGGGGGTGAAGGAGGGGACTTCCAATGGCGACACTGATCACAGACTGTGGGAGGCTGGAGGCATGTGGCTGGATATGGAGGTGAGATCCAATGAGGAGTCTGTGTAAGGCAGCAGTGTGATGCAGAGTTTGGGGGGCAGAGAACTGGAGCATTGTGTGTATAAGGCAGCAGTGTGGTACATGGGGAGGGGGGCAGAAAGCCAGAGAATTGTGTGTATAAAGCATATAAAATTCATGTTAGTGGTCCACAGGATTCAAAATTGTGAGTTTAGTGGTCCATGAGGTTGGAAAGGTTGGTGACCACTGCGATAGAGGCCCCTCTGATCCGGTAAGAAGCCTGAGCACCTCAAAGGGGGGTGGAGCACGTGGATTTGTTTGATTCACAGCACTATTTTTTTGGACATCAAGCGGACTTTATTTATTTAAAACACATTTATTTTTAATGGCTGACTGCAGACCTTTAGAAAATAAGTCTAAAAAAAAAAAAAAGAATTGAGTGCATCTGTCTTCACTTGTCTTAATGCTGAACAAGAACACACAACATAAACAAGGAAACAATTCATTATAGAAAGTTTGATTCACGGCACTCTTTTTTGGACATCAAATGGACTTTATTTATGAACTTTATACACAATAATTTGGAGCACTGATTTATTCTTTTTTTATTGATTGATTGTATTTATGTGGCTTGATTACTTTTCATAAATTTTTCTGTATTTGTTATGCACCGTTAAGCTGTTGAAGAGAGAGTGCACATATTTTCTTTTTACAGGACCTGATCCTGCACTTCTGATATTCTTGCCTAGGTGAGAATCTACCAGGATGATGAAGATGAAACGAGGATGGGCATTTCGGCAAGACATTGATCCCAAACACAAAGCCAAGGAAACTCTAAATTGGTTTCAAAGAAAGAGAATAAAGCTGCTAGAATGGCCCAGCCAATCACCCGAGACTTTAATCCAATAGAAAATCTATGGAAAGAACGAAAGATCAGAGTTCTTAGAAGAGGCCCACGGAATCTTCAAGATTTGAAGACCGTTTTGTGGAAGAATGGACCAAATCACACCTGAACAATGCATGTGATTAGCTTCTCCATACAGGAGGTGTCTTAAAGCGGTCATTACCAACAAAGGATTTTGTACCAAGTATTAACCTGTTCCCATCCACTCTATAGCCGAATGAGGGCTTCAGCGCGGACCTACATTGCCTGGAGGCCATCAATAGACATCATCTCCTTTGAACGCTCCCTGCATGCGCTGTGATCACTGAGTCAATGAGACTCGAGTGATCACAGATCCGAGTAAGGGGCCAATGACAACTAGTCACGTGATGTAAACAGAAGATCGTTAATCAGCGTGAAGAGAAAAAAAAGCCAACGACCGGCTTCTGTGTAAGGAACCTTTGTCCCAAAGAGGAAGAGGCACAGCCGCCTCATCTGTGCCAACCAGTACCGCCTGCCAGTGCCCACACAGTGCATATTAATGCCCACCAGTGTACATAAGTGGCAACTATCAATGCCCAGGAGTGCCACCTATCAATGCCCACCAGTGGTGCCAATCAATGCCACCTAGCAGTGCTGCCTATCAGTGCCACCGATCAGTGCCCATCACTGCCACCTATCAGTGCCCATCAGTGCCAGCTATCAGTGCTAGTGCCCTTCAGTGCCACCTATCAATGCCACCTCTCAGTGACCACCAGTGACGCCTCATCAGTGCCCACCAGTGACGCCTCATCAGTGCCCACCAATGCAGCCTATCGGTGCCCATCAGTGGAGCCTCATCAGCGTACATCAATGAAGGAGGAAAATTACCCGTTTGCAAAATTTCCGTTCTTTTTTTTTAACAAAAAATAAAAAACCCAGCAGCGATCAAATACCACCAAAAGAAAGCTCTATTTGTAGGGAATTTTTTTTTTAATTTGGGCACAGTGTAGCATGACTACGCAATTGTCATTCAAAGTGTGACAGTGCTGAAAATTGGTCTGGGCAGGAGGGGGGTTTAAGTGCCCAGTGAGCAAGTGGTTAAATAACGCGCATCAAATGAATCACTGGTGTCCATGGGGTATATGTCACTCAGTAGTAGATGGTACTCAATCGGCTCGCACATGGAAAAAGAATAAACCTCATGGTGTAGTAATAACAAGGTTTATTTAAAAATGTAGAGACTTACAGTTATAACCGCTGTGCAGCAACTGGTACCGTGGGGTCACACAAAAGCAGAACACTTACAAATCCGAACTTCCAGTCCCGGTCGAGACCGGACCGGAAGTACGTGACTGGAAGTGACGTCACCGGAAGTAACGTGGCCGGAAGTGACGTCACCTTGCTCCTCTCAACGTGTTGCATCACTGACACGTGACTTTATTTAGTTCATGATAAAAACATTTATCATTGTAGATGTTTCTCTTTGGTTATATGACTATTAGAGCAATAACCTTTTGCGTCACATAGGAATCACTTTATAGATTTAGTCCCACTCCATTTATTTATTACTGTACCTTTACAAATATAGTTACCTAGAAAAACAGTGACATGTTCAATACTTATTTTACCCGCTGTTTATATAGATATAGATATTGTGGCAAAGCGTTGCCCTGTCAGGGTATAGAAAGAGGTTATGACCCAAGATTTTCAACCAGGTGGGTTGAGGGGCACCAGGGAGCTTGTGTCATGGAGAGGAAACTGGATTTTCAGTTTAGTCAGTGTTTAGTAAAGTCTGTTTTGGGACCTGAAGCCTGCAGGCAGATTTCTAAGAGATCCAGGTGGGATAAAATCTCCAGTCCTGGGTCCAGATTTTGTGAACAGCCAGCACACTAATTGGTCAGGTATGTGCTGGGCTTTTAGTAGTGACCTGGCCAGGGGTTCTGGGCGCCACCCTGGCAGACAGAGGTGGCCTCTGTCCAGGATTACAGATGGAAGCCAGTGCAGCAAGGGGATGCCAAGTTTATGGATCAAGGTACTGAGCAGTACTGTGAAACCAGATGAGGCCCTGAAGTGGAAGGCCAGAGCGGCAGGGTTGTATGTATAAGCCAGGAGGCTGAATGTATTTCTTTGCAAGAGTGAAATGCTGAAAACCCCTGTGAGAGAAACCTGCTGTTTTGATTTTCTGGAACTTTGAACTTTCTTTTAATAAAATAGGGAAAGAAATGTCCTTAAAAAGAAGAAGCGAGTGGCGGCGTCCTGTAAATCTATACCATTTGATGCTAGTTCTCCCAATATATAGATATACTCATCCAGTCATTCACACATTTCTTTCACACTGTATAACTAAGCAAGCGACACCCTTCTTGCAGCAGGGTGATAATGCAAATTTCCTCATCGATGAGTAAGTGGCAGAAGAGGCTTCAAAACGAATACAAATATACAGTCATATGTAATATATGTCATCATCGACTGTGCTGTTTGGCAGGGTAGTAGTGACACAGCCACCTTAAAGTGGTAGTAAACTCTGATATACCACTTATACCTACAGGTAAGCCTATAATAAGGCTTACCTGTCGGTACTGTGAATATCTCCTAAACATGTCCCATTTAGGAGATATTCAGAGTGCATGCAGACGGTGACATCACGGCTGCATGCACTGTGAAGATCCGGCATCCAGTAAGCCTGTGTCTTAAACGGCAGCTCTCAAGTGCATGCGTGGAATTGACATCATCGCACCCCTGGCCACTCATGCAGCCGGAGGCGGCTAACCCGGAAGGTAGACCAAGGGAAGATGGAAGCCCTCATCGGTGACAGTGTGGTGCTGGAGGGCTTTGTTTTGAGGCAAGCCACTCATAATGCATATGCGATGCATACTAGCACATTATGACATTGCTTTGGAGGGGATTTATTTTTTTCTTTCAACTGTGGTTTACTACCGCTTTCACCCCTTCACGCCAAATCACGTACCTGTATCTCATTTGGTTGAAGTGGTTATACTGGGTTGATGCCTGCAGCTGCAGACTTCACCTGGTATAGTTTTTTAGAGCTAGCGGTTGGCTCTCTCATGATAACAACCGATGCCGCTATTGAGCCGTTCAGCCGCTATCCGGTATGTCCGCCGGCTGTGTGAAGACCCGAACGAAGCCGCAAACAGCTTTGATCGGGTCTCCAATGTAGAAACCCAGAAGCGACGTCACTTCCAGTTTACTCGGCTGCCAATGGCACCGATTTAAAAAAAGTCAGTATTCCAAAAAGCAGTTTTTGGCGCTTTAAATACTTTGAAGTGGAAAGGAGGGATTTGGGGTCTTTTAGACCCCCGATCCCTCCATAAAGAGTACCTGTCACTGCCTATTACTGTCACAAGGGATGTTTACATTCCTTGTGACAGCAATAAAAGTGATCATATATATTTTTTTTTTAAAGAGACAGTGTTAAATAAAATAAACATTGAAAATAAATAAATTAAATGTTTTAAGCGCCCCCATTTCCGCAAGGCTCGCGCACCAAAGAAAACACATACGTAAGTATTTTTTTTAATTCTAAAAAAGTGTATTTTTTTCCCAAAAAAATGCGTTCAAAAGACCACTGTGCAAATACTGTGTGACATAAAATATTGCAATGATCTCCATGTTATTCTCTAGGGTCTTTGCTAAATATTTTTTATATATATATATATATATATATATATATATATATATATATATATATATATATATATATATATATATATATAAAATATAATGTTTGGGGGTTCCAAGTAATTTTATAGCAAAAAAATACTGGATTTCAACTTGTAAGCAACAAGTTTCAGAAATAGGCTTGGTCCAGAAGTGGTTAATAGAATTACAGATATTCCAGATCTTTCTCATACATACAATTGTTAGCTGTCTGCATGGAGTCGCACCTTCCATTACAGAAATAAAAGGAGTTTTGACTTAAAATATGATCAATTCTTTTATATACAAATAATGACTTACTTGCCAGCAAATACACACACACAGAAATGTATAGTAAAACCTAACAAGCTCTTTTTAGCAACAGCAATGTGAATCCTTACAGAGGAAACCATCAATGATCATCCATGGATCCAAACATATTTTATTATCATGGCTTGGAAAAGAAAAGGCCTTCTTTCTATAGAGTTAATGAGATGCTATAATAAAGAAAGGAGAGAAGAGAGAACGGGAAGGCTTCCGGATGTCGGGATCCACACTATTTCCTTGTGGGTACAGCTGCACTAACACAAAGCTGAACTTCAGCTGCTCAGTTTATCAAATGTTGGCACCGGCTCACCATTTTTAATGGCTGACTGCAGACCTTTAGAAAATAAGTCTAAAAAAAATAAAAAAATAAAAAAAATCGGAGTGCATCTGTGTTCACTTGTCTTAATGCTGAACGAGAACACACAACATAAACAAGGAAACAATTCCTTATAGAAAGGAAGGGTTTTACCCCCCAAAAAAGGAAACCACATAATAACATGATAATAATATGTAACATAATGACATATAATAACATTAGAACATAATATAAAACATATGATAACATTGTAAAGTAACATACAGTATCTCACAAAAGTGAGTACACCCCTCACATTTTTGTAAATGTTTTATTATATATTTTCATGTGGCAACACTGAAGAAATGACACTTTGCTACAATGTAAAGTAATGAGTGTACAGCTTGTAAAACAGTGTCAATTTTCTGACCCCTCAAAATAACTCAACACACAGCCATTCATTTTTAAACCGCTGGCAACAAAGTGAGTACACCCCTAAGTGAAAATGTCCAAATTGGGCCCAAAATGTCAATTATTTGTGTGGCCACCATTATTTTCCAGCACTATCTTAAACCTCTTGGGCATGGAGTTCACCAGAGCATCACAGGTTGCCACTGGAGTCCTGGTGGATGTTGGAGACCTTGTGCTCCTCCACCTTCCATTTGAGGATGCCCCACAGATGCTCAATAGGGTTTAGGTCTAGAGACATGCTTGGCCAGTCCATCAACTTTACCCTCAGATTCTTTAGCAAGGCAGTGGTAGTCTTATGCCCCGTACACGCGGTCGGAAATTCAGACGTAAAATGTCCGATCGGACAAGGTTGTCGGAAAATCCGCCCATGTGTGGACTTTTTCCGTCTGAATTCCTGACGGAAAAAATTTGAGATCCTGCTCTCAAATTTTCCGACAACAAAATCCAATCGGACTTTTTCCGATTGTGTGTAGAGAATTCCGACGGACAAAGTGCCACGCATGCTCAGATCAAATTATGAGACCAAAGCTATTGGCTACTAGCCTCTACGTAGTTCCGTCGTACACAATGAACGTCACCACGTTCGGAATGATCGGATTTTCCGACAACTTTGTCCGACCGTGTGTATGCAACACCAGTGTCGGACAAAATCCGTCGGAAAATATCCAACGGATTTTGTGGTCGGAATTTCCGACCTTGTGTACGGGGGCTTAGGCCCCTTTCACACTGGGGCATTTTTCAGGAGCTACAGCGCTAAAAATAGCACCTGTGTAGCTCCTGTGTAGCTCCTGAAAAAAGTGGGTCCTTTCACTCCAGCCGCTTTTCGGCCGCTAGCGGGGGTCAAAACCACCCCGCTAGCGGCCGCATACCGCGGCTAAAACGACGGTAAAGCAGCGCTAAATATAGTGCTGCTTTACTGTCGCCGCCTGCATTGCCCCAGTGTGAAGCCGGCCTTAAAGGTGTGTTTGGGGTTATGTTATGTTGGAATACTGGCCTGCAACCCAGTCTCCGAAGGAAGGGGATCATGCTCTGCTTTAGTATGCCACAGTACATGTTGGCATTCACGGTTCCCTCAATGAACTGTAGCTCCCCAGTGTCGGCAGCACTCATGCAGCCCCAGACCATGACACTCCCACCACCATGCTTGACTGTAGGCAAGACAACACACTTTTCTTTGTACTCCTCACCTGGTTGCCGTCACACACGTTTGACACCATCTGAACCAAATAAGTTTCTCTTGGTCTCATCAGACCACAGGACATGGTTCCAGTAATCCATGTCCTTAGTCTGCTTGTCTTCAGCAAACTGTTTGCAGGCTTTCTTGTGCATCATCTTTAGAAGATGCTTCCCTTTGGGACAACAGCCATGCAGACCAATTTGATGCAGTGTGCGGCGTATGGTCAGAGCACTGACAGGCTGTCCCCCCACCCCTTCAACCTCTGCATCAATGCTGGCAGCACTCATTCATCTATTTCCCAGCCTCTGGATATGCAGAGCACGTGCACTCAACTTCTTTGGTCAACCATGGCGAGGTCTGTTCTGAGTGAAAGCTGTCCTGTTAAACCTGCTGTATGGTCTTGGCCACCGTGCTGCAGTGCTGCAGCTCAGTTTCAGGGTCTTGACAATCTTCTTATAGCCTAGGCCATCTTTATGTAGAGCAACAATTATTTTTATCAGAGCCTCAGAGAGTTCTTTGCCATGAAGTGCCATGTTAAACTTCCAGTGACCAGTATGAGCGAGTGAGAGCGATAAAACCAAATTTAACACACCTGCTCCCCATTCACACCTGAGACCTTGTAACACTAACGAGTCACATGACACATGATAGCAAATTGGGCCCAATTTGGACATTTTCACTTGGGGGTGTACTCACTTTTGTTGCCAGCGGTTTAGACATTAATAGCTGTGTGTTGAGTTATTTTGAGGGGACAACAAATTTACAGTTATACAAGCTGTACACTCACTACTTTACATTGTAGCAAAGTGTAATTTCTTCAGTGTTGTCACATAAAAAGATATAATAAAATATTCACAAAAATGTTTACTCACTTTTGTAAAATACTGTACACATGATTATATATATATATATATATATATATATATATATATATATATATATATATATATCATTTTTGATTTTTTTTTATATATATTACCATATGCCACTCCTGCTTATAGTTCAGAAATCTTTGAATTCATAACATATCAAGAAAGAAAAGCTAAAGACAAACTTTACTTATTTTACATGCAGTGTTAATTTCGTAGACTAAAATATATTCGTTGACTAAATTAAATACTATTTTAGTCAACTAAAATATGATTAAACAAAAACAATTCAGATGACTAAAATACGTCTAAAGCTAAAATGCCATTTTAGCCCAAAGACTGTGACCAAAACTAAATTGAAATTTGACGTCAAAATGAAAACTGCACTACCACATACGAATAAGTAAGGGGCATCGACTAAGCTGCTGAAAGGGAAAAAAATAAAAAAAAATAAAAAAGGTTTTCTTTTTTTTTCTCTTAATATTTAATGATGTAATATATTCAAGTAATATGTGCAATGACATTACAGCCAATAGTTTACAGTTTTTTTTTTATTTTATACTTTCATGTTGCACTTTGTGTTGCTTGTCAAAAAGCAATAATTTTGTTTGTTTATAAAACTTGGTTTTAATTAAAAAATACGTTATATTGTATAAATATAACGTATAACGTTATATTGTATAATATAACAGGATATAATATAACAGCATGCCTATGTGAAAGAACCCTAAAACCAAAATGTTCACGGACATATCTAAGACTAATGCCGCGTACACACGATCGGAATTCTCGTCGGAAAAAACTCTGACGGTTTTTCCGACGGAATTCCGCTCAAGCTGTGTTGCCTACACACGGTCATACCAAATTCCGACGGTCAATAACACATCAGCATAAAACACGTTGGACTGCATTATAAAAGGGAAGTTTAATGCTTCTGAGCATGCGTCGAATTGTTTCCGAGCATGCGTCGGGATTTTGCGTGTCGGAATTGCATACACACGGTCGGAAAATCCGATAGAAAGGTTTTCCGTCGGAAAAATTGAGAACAGGTTCTCAATTGAAAGTCCTTCGGAAAAAATTCCAACAGAAAAAGACCGTTGGGCATACACACGGTCGGAAAATCCGATGAAAAGCTCCCATCGGAAATTCCGACCGCGTGTACGCCGCATAAGAGCAATATGGGGGCTGCCACTGCTGGCCTACGTCTCTATATATCAGCTGTCTGAATGTCTCGTCTTAATACTCTGAACGTCCCTCACTTGTTTTAGGTCTCAGAAAGTAATAAAGCCAATTATTGGCACCCACGATGCAAGACAACTATCATTTTCCGAAAAAGTGCTCACAATGGCAGCCTACATAACAGATTCACTTTAAATTGTCCCTTTAAAGATAAAAACAGTACAAGAAAGCTTACTGTATAAAGAAGTCAGTCTGCAGCCTATTGGGTACCTTCCTGATAAAATCGCATTCTCTGAATGTATTAGGATTGTCGTTTTGTAATGAATTTGCTGGTGGAGACAAGGCAGCACCAACAGAAGGTTAGCAGTCTTGGAATTAGCTGTAATGATGACAATGGGACCGGCCTGGCTGCTTTCTATGACTGTATCGGGATGTAATTCTAAACAATGGAGGGAGGGGTAGACCTCTGGCAGGGCAAGTTAAATAAAGGACGGCTAATCTAAGAAGAAAAAGAATGTTGAAAGGATTTCCATAGGATTTGTCCATTCTTACACACTGAGCCCTTATTCAGTACTCTGTACAAAGAACTAGGAGGACATAGAAAGACAGCAACCAGAACTCATCTCACTGGGGTTCAGGGGACGATAAAAAATGAGGATTCCAAAAAATTCACCTATAGTGTTATGTATTTAAGTGCTGCATACCTTTTATTTATTTTTGTATTTTTATTTTTTAATTTTTTTTTATTTTATTGAAATTGAAAAATGTCACTGTGAAGGTACAAAACAGGGCCATTGGGGCCGACCCCGGCCAATTGGTGCACATAGCCATGTGCATAACAGCGTACAACTCACAATGTATCTCAAAGCTAAACAAATCTAACTACAGTTAAAATTACTAACTAAGAACCTATCTAGTACCCAGTTTCAAGATGGTAGGATAGTGACAGGATATAGCTATTCCTGTAGGACCTCTCATACCTCTTATCTGTCAAAGTCGGACGTTGCAAGGACAGCTAGGGTCGAATGAAATCACTCCACCCCTGAACTAACTCAACCACTCACTTGCTTGGGACCTGGACCCCAACACTCAACAGGGCCAGGGAGATATTCAGGGTATCTAACCAGGGTGGTCCCCAACAGGCTGGTCAGTGCCACATACTTAAAGTGGTTGTAAACCCTTACAATCTACTTTTTACTACAGGTAAGCCTATAATAAGTCTTACCTGTAGCTACCCCGGATATCTCCTAAACCTGTGTGGTTTAGGAGATATCCCCTGTATCAGCATGTGCCAACGTCACTGGCACATGCGCACTGAAGCAACGGCTCCTTCGTGCCGTTGCTTCAGCTGATGTGCCGTTGTCGCCGGTTCCCGTGCGCACGCCCGGGAGTGACGTCATCGCGGCTCTGGCCAATCACAGCGCCGGAGCCCGCCATACACAGAAATTACTCCAGGAGCGATGTCGCCATTTACTTGGCGTAACATCTTTCACATTATGTAAAAAAAATGGGCTAACTTTACTGTGTTTTTTTTGTAATGCATTAAACTTTTTTCTCCCCCCAAAAAACTGTGTTTGAAAAATTGCTGCGCAAATACTGTGTAACGACCACCATTTTATTCCATAGGGTCTCTGCTAAAAAAAAAAACATATATAATATTTGGGGTAATTTCTGAGTAATTTTCTAGCAAAAAAAAAAAATATATAATTTTTACATGTAGGAGAGAAGTGTCAGAATTGGCCCGGTAGGCAAGTAGTTAATATTAGTGTACCAACCAATAATCAATTCCACAGTAGCACAACCACTGCTACTATGTTCACTGCATAGTAGCAGTGGTTGCGCTACTGTGGAATTGATTATTGGTTGGTACACCAATATCAACCACTTCCCTACCTACGTATTGTAATATGACGCCCGCAGATGGGATCTCCTCCCATTGACGCCCGCAGATGGGATCTCCTCCCATTACCGGCCGTCCAGGGGGCGCGCTCGCTCGGGACTCGCTGCTCCGCGATATCCGCCGGGCACCCGCGATTGCCCGGGAACACAGCAGGACCGTGGATCTGTGTATGTAAACACACAGATCCACATCCTGTCAGAGGAGAGGAGACCGATGGTGTGTTCCCAGTACAGAGGAACACCGATCGGCCTCCTCCCCTTGTGAGTCCCCTCCCCCCACAGTTAGAATCACTCCCAGGGAACATAGTTAACCCCTGCAGCGCCAGCTAGTGTTAACCCCTTCCCTGCCAGTCACATTTACACAGTAATCAGTGCAATTTTATAGCACCGATCGCTGTGTAAAATGTAAATGGTCCCAAAAATGTGTCAAAAGTGTCCAATATGTCCGTCACAAAAAAAAAAAAAATCGCAAATCGCCGTCATTACTAGTAAAAAAAAAAAAAAATGCCATAAAACTATCCCCTATTTTGTAGACGCTAAAACTTCTGTGCAAACCAATCAATATACGCTTATTGCGATTTTTTTAATCAAAAATATGTAGAAGAATACATAAATCGGCCTAATTTGAGGAAAAAAAATTGTTTTAATATATTTTTGGGGGATATTTATTATAGCAAAAAGTAAAAAATATTGCGTTTTTTTTTTCTAAATTGTCGCTCTTTTTTTGTTTATAGCGCAAAAAATAAAAACCGCAGAGGTGATCAAATACCACCAAAAGAAAGCTCTATTTCTGTGAAGAAAAGGACGTCAATTTTGTTTGGGTGCAATGTCGCACAACCGCGCAATTGTCAGTTCAAGCGACGCAGTGCCGAATCGAAAAAAAGTGCCCTGGTCAGGAAGGGGGTGAAATCTTCCGGGGCTGAAGCGGTTAAGGTGAAAAATATGGTTCTACAATGCATTAAGGTAAAAAATACCTAAATGACTGTCCTAACTTCCCTCTGCCAATAAACACTTAACTGACTCCATGTCACTACTCCATCGCTCTCTCTGTCTTCAACACTGCACCCCTCACTTCCTACTTTCACAGAAGAAGACACCTAGTGCAGCACAATCATAGGCTCCTGCTGCTGTCAGTCAAACTCCTGTGAGGAGGGAGCAGGGAATGGCTTATCGGCACTGTGTGTGTCTATGGACACACATAGCCCAGATCGGGAGCTCAAGTGCATGGAAGTCCCCGTAGCACATGTCTTGCTAAGGGGGTACTTGGAGGATGGAGAAGCAGACAGCACCAGCGGGGGACCGCCAAAGAGGAGGTAAGGGACTGCTCTGTGCAACATTGTTGCACAGAGCAGGTAAGTATAACATCTATTTTATTTTAAGAAAAATAAAAAAAAAACTTTATAATCACTTTAAGTAAAGCATAAAAGTATTAAATGGCGTTCTTTAATATCTGCCTCTAGATTTAATTTCAATTTTTTTTTTATGTTGGTCAGCACTATTTTTTGCCAAGAAGTGAAAGTACAATGCTAATAATAAGGACAGGACACCGCACATAAGGCATAAATAGGAAGTGCCTATATAAAGCAGTGTATGCTTGTTGCTATGGCTGTAAACAGCAGAGAAGATTTCTGCAGTCTTTGCAGATTACACTTCTAATTACAGACAATAGCGATACACACCCACGATCACACAATTAATTGGCTTGAGTAATATATTTATAATTTATGAATTATTATTTATTAATCTTTTTAATCAAATCTGAGTACTTTTCCCAGAACGAACTATGTGATTCTGGCAAGCATATCAAATCTGCAGCAGAAATTTCCCTACATGCAGGCAAAAATGTTTTGAAGGGCAAATACTGGAGAAGGAAGTGGACTTTGCAGCCTATATGGATCTTCTTTCACCTAAAGTCATTCTAAAGCTTATTTTTGTTTTTATTTTTACATAATAAACATTGCTGTACTTACCTCCTCTGTGTAATCGTTTTTCACAAAGCAGCCCCGATCCTCCTCTTCTCGGGTCCCCCACCTGCACTCTAGGCTCCTCCTTCTTAGGCAAAAGCCCCCACAGGAAGCCGCTTCCTATGGGGGCACTGGTACAGCCTCGATCCTGAGCCTCGCTACCTGCATCCATAGACACTGATAGTGTTGCTCAGCCCCGCCCCCCAATCACAGGATTTGATTGACAGCAGTGGGAGCCAAAGGCCAAAGTTGCTACTCTTGTGCACATGGCTGGATCTAGATCAGGCTCAGGTAAATATAAGGGGGAGCTGGGGGGGGGGGGGGTATCATAGTAACAGAAGGTTTTTTACCTTAATGCAGAGAATGCCATGAGAAGAACAGTGACCCAGGGGTGACATCACTTGGTCTATAACAGGGCATGTAATGAAAACTGGTTTTATTTAAAAACATCTCTAGCCTGTTGATGATGGGGGAAAAGGAGGAATCAGGCAAGGCAAAATATAAGTAGATTAAACTGCAGCTTTAAATTGATTCTAAAGGTTTAATTTTTTTCTTCTAAAATAACAGACATGTTATACTTACCAGCTCTGTGCAATGGCCTCGATCCTCTTCTTCTGGGGTCCCCTGCCAGCACTCCTCCTGCCTTTGCCTCCCTAGTATGCCCTAACAAGTCTATTGACACACACAATGTAGCTTTGCCCCGCCCCCATATTTGATTGACAGCAGTGTCCTCCACTGGCTCCCACTGCTCTCACTGAGACCAGTGAGTAGGTAGAGAGAAAGCAGAGCAGATGCTCTTATGCTCTCGTGCACAACGCGAGGATCGAGAACAGACCCAGGTAAGTACAGTATAAGGGGGAAGGGAGGGGGGTTGCAGGCTGGGGAGCTGCACCCAAAAGTTTTTTTTTACCTTATTACAGAGAATGTATGCTTTCCAGGCTCAACTTGCCCATCCGCAACGGCTGGAGGGGAAGTAGAAGACCAGACAAGCATCCGCTCTCCTCTCCTTCTTGTTGTGACCTGGAAAGCGAAGTCTATGAGGTCAGCCTTTCCGTGTCCCTGGCTAGCTTAGCCAGGAAAAGATATTTAGCAATGTGATCTGCATTACAAAACATTCAGTGGAGCCCAAAAGGAGACATGCAGGGTCTTTTAGTAACTTGGAGATACAATTTGGAGCTTACACAGAATTGAAGATATAGAAATCATTTTTAACCTCTTCCCGTCCGCGCTATAGCCGAAAGATGGCTACAGAACGGACCTACTTTCCCGGGAGGGCGTCCATAGATGTTCTCCCGTGCTCGAGCAGCCCTGCGATCAGCCAGTCTATGATCGGAGTAAGGGGTCGATCCCAATGACAGCTGATCATGTGATGTAAACAGAGCCAGTATTTTTTCTCCTCACGCTGGTAGTGCGAGGAGAAAAAAAAAAGCCGATCACCGGCTGATGTGAGAGGGACATGAGTCCCGATAATGGAGAGCCTCTGCAGAGGCTTCTGTGCCCACCTTTGCCACCTACCAGTCCACAACAGTGCCGCCTACAAGTGCCCACCAGCACCACCTACCAGTGCCCACGGTGTCACCTGCCAGTGCCACCTATAAATGTCACCCACCAGTGCCTCATCACCAGTGCTGCCTATCAATCCCACCTACCAGTGCTCATCAGTGCCACCTACCAGTGCCCATCAGTGCCACCCATCAGTGCCGTCTCATCTGTGCCTATCAGTGTCACCTTATCTGTGCTTATCAGTGCAGCCTCATCAGCGAATATCAATGAAGAAGAAAAATGACCCATTTGCAAAATTTTATAACAAATCATGAAACAATTTTTTTTTTTTTTATTTCTGTCTTTTTTTGTTTGTTTAGCCAAAGTTAAAAACCCAAGTGGTGATTAAATACCAACAAAAGAAAGCTCCATGTGTGTGAAAAAAAATTATAAAAAAATGTAATTTAAGTACAGTGTAGCATGACCGCGCAATTGTCATTCAAAGTGTGACAGCGCGGAAAGATAAAAATTGGTCTGGGCAGGAGGGGGGTTTAAGTGCCCAGTAAGCAAGTGGTTAAAGGAATACAAAATTGTGTCTTTTATAATCTGTATATAGTTATCTAATCCCCAAAAAATACAAATTTCCATCCATATGCTGCATATGTCACTGCTAAAAAATTGTTTGCCCATACCAACCAATGATATTACGACTTGCATTCAAAGCGTAACTCCACTTTTGTTGAGAAAAAAAACATTCCCTTCTGGGTGATCTATGTACATGGCAAGGATTATAACAACCTTTGTTGCAGATTCCTACATTTTGTTATTCTGAAGAAACCCCTGTGTGTTTGTCTGTGCCTCTGGGCCCAGTGGGTCTAATGGGAGTGGTTTCATAATTAAGTGTCAGGTGTGCAGCTTCTGGGCACTAATGAGGAAATCTGCTGGGCCTGCACCCCTTTAGACGGGTTCCTATTGAAAGGATCTCTCCAAAAATGAAATTTTTGCTGCAGGGGATGCCTGAAATCTGACTTGTATCTTAGTGCAGACTTCTGGGAAAATTGGTGAGCCAATCACACAAGCAGGAAATTATGTTTCTGGGGAGTGGTTAATACACACTCTGTGTACAGAACTCCATGTAGCCATATTGCATTGCATTCTCAGAAAATTACAGAAGCTGCAGATTGAAAATGAAAGGTAATTTTTATTAACATTCAATTACAATATGTTTAGTGTTGCAATTGCTGTATTTATCGGCGTAAAACATGCACTTTTCCCCCCTTAAAATAGGGGGCAAAATTGCGTGTGCGTGTTATACGCCGATACAGGGCTGCCTCGGAGGGGAAGGAGGGAACTAAATACAGAGCCGCGATCTTCTGTTTACTCGGTTCGGCTCGCAGTCACACCCAGTCCCTCCCCATGGACGGCTCCTAGCGTTAATGTACCGGCATTGGACCAGTGTTATGTCCATCATAGGAGCCAAGCCAAGGGGCGGGACTGGGCGTGACGAGTACACAGGAGATCCTGCTCTGTCTTTTCCGGCAATGACACGGCTGCAGATGGGCACGGATTAGGCTGTAATGACGGGCAAGGCTGCAGAAGGGGAATGATTAGGCTGCAATGATGGGTAAGGTTGCAGATGGGCACAGATTAGGCTGCAATAATGGGCAAGGCTGCAGATGGGCACAGATTAGCCTGCAATTATGGACAAGGCTGCAGATGGGCACTTATTAGGCCGTAATGATGGGCAGGGCTGCAGATGGGCACGGATTAGGCCGTAATGATGGGGAAGGCTGCAGATGGGCACAGATTAGGCTGCAATGATAGGCAAGGCTGCAGATGGGCACAGATTAAGCTGCAATGATGGGCACTGATAAGGCTGCATTGATGGGCACTGGCCCTTATTTTGCTTCAAAATTCTTTATTTAAAATTTAATTTTTTTCCTGAAAAACGTCCCTCTTTAAATTAAGGTGTGTGTCATACGCCAATAAATATGGTATATGTACTATAATATTTTTTCTTTATTTGCTATTTTTTTCCCCCACGAAAGTGGAAATACCCTTTAAGGTAAAGCATAAAAAAAATCTGCTTTGGTGGTATTAATCGGAATAAACAAAAAAAAATCCAAAATAAATGTAAGCTGAGTGTTCATTTGAGCCATGCCATCTGTCTCTGCCATCGTGTTGCTAAAGTGCAGACAAATGGTGCTGTATAGAGAGAACAGGTGGAATAGATCATGTATCCCCAGAGCCCTCAGTGTGGACAGCAAATGGACACAACACTGATTGCTTTCTTTTTTTTATTAATCAGTAAAATGAATAAGCCTACAAGCACATGGGTGCATTTACCCATGCAATATAAAGACACTGTATTGAGTTATTAAAACAGGAAAGTGCAAAATCTGGTGCAGCTGTACATGGTAGCCAGGGCGTTTTGGCAGGTACGCAGTTCTGGCTCTTCCAGCACTTAATATATGCAATGGCAAGGGGTGCTGGGGGGCTCTGTTGATGCTGGCTGCAGAGGGATCTATTGTCGGTGATGGATCTATAGTTGATGGTGGGGATCTCTTGTTCGTGGGGGTCAGTTGTTGCTGGGGGGGTCAGTTGTTGAGGAGGGATCTACTCTTGAGGGAGGAGTCTACTGATGCTGGCTGCTGGGAGATCTATTGTTTCTGGGGAGGGGGTCTATGGTTGCTGGGGGGAGTATATTGTTGCTTGGGGGGGGGGTCTATTTTTGTTGGCTGCAGGGGATCTATTCTACTGCTTTTCTTGTCATCATTAACACATTCCAAACTAATTACGTGGTATTACAAAATTATACTTCTGTTCTATATTCTCTAAAAGGGGCAGTACTAGGGGTGGGTAGGTGGTGTAATATAGGGATGGTGTTCAGAGGTGGCAAAAGAGTGACTTGGAAGGGCACCTATTCTCTGAGAAAAAAAAAGCTTTGATGGTAGCCAATCATTTTCTAACTTCAGTTTTTTCAATTAAGCTTTAACGAAAAAATAAATAAAACTGGAAGCTGATTGGCCACCATGCACAGCTGCACCAGAGTTTGCACACTCCAGTTTTAGTAAATCAACCCCTGTGTATCTCTGGAGTCTGGGATGAAGAGGTGAAGGAAGCTGTATGCAGCAATTTGCATAAAGCAGCACATAAGCGCAATGCACATTTTTTTTTTTTTTGTGTTTTTATTATGTGCCAGGGTTGTATGTTCATTGTTGTTTTAGTTATTGTCTGTATGAAAAAATAACGATAAAGAATGAAGTGATTTAAAAAAAAAAAAAAAGGAGGGAAAAAGAAGAAAAAGAAAAGAAAAAATAAAAAACATTAAAAAAAAGGTGCTTATAGCCGCCGTCACCTATTCATGTCTATGGGCAGCTATAGGCAGGGGCGGACTGACAACTCATGGGGCCCCGGGTAATAGGAGATTATGGGGCCCCCGGGCATTAGGAGATTATGGGGCCCCCAGGCAATAGGAGATTATGGGCCCCCCAGGCAATAGATTATGGGGCCACACAGTATACACACACACACACATACATTATACACACACACAGTATACACACACAGAATAGACATACACAAACTGAAAAATACTGGAGAAGCGGGGCAGCTATAATCTTGGGATTTTTAAAGAAACACAGATTTTTACATACTGTCCCTGGTTTTATTGAGGCTGGCAACCCTGATGGGGCCCCTTAGTGGCATGGGGCCCTCGGGCAGTGCCCGAGTGCCCGAATGGTCAGTCCGCCCCTGGCTATAGAACATATAGCTGAGAGTGCTGATCGGAGTGTTCTGGTGCGGGGGGGGGGGGGCACAATAGCATAGCAGGGGAAATCACTTTACCAACATTGAATTGTTAGTACAGCAGCTCCTACCTGAGCTGTCAGTTTTTTTTTCGTTCAACAATAAAAGCTAGTAGTGTGCATGAGGCTTAAATTGCACCATCTGTGGGTGGCTCTAGTCTTCTTTTAGAAGATATCATGTATGACATAATCACTGAGGACCTAATATTCTTCTAGAAGGCAGCATACCGAACTGATCGCCAAAGCAAGCACGCCATCCTACCTTTGCGAAGACCTGATTAATGTGATTTTACATGATCTGGAATGTTCCTCCAGCACCACTGGTACTTACCCCACCAATGACAACATGTTTGTATCATCCCCAAAGAAAAATGTAAATGTAATGACTATGGGCAAAGTGAAAACCACTCAGTCCCTTACCCAACAAGCAAATCAAAATCGGACTTGTTGCGATGGGTTACTGCATACTGAATATGGTAACTGTAATTTGTTCTGCTTCATTAAATATACCTCTCCTCTGTGCAAACTGCTAAACTTGTCTTTCCACAAATCAAAATAGATTTAGCCTTCAGACAGAATGATGAAATGCCTTGCAGAAAAAAAAAATACCAAAAAGAACTTTCCAAGTTCCATCTCTAGGCCATTCTGAGATTTAGCTGGAAGACACAGACAAGGCTCTATGGGGAATTGTACCATAAATGATACGGCTTCATTCACGTCATTGTATACAGACATTATGCTACGGGATCCCAGTGTGAACAGCACTGAGAACTGATCAAGCAGGATTAACCAGTATCTCCCGCCGCTGAAACCGATACGCAGCAAATTATAACAAGAAACTTTTCTTTACAATATGCCAGGTTTGGTGCACTAAGGAGGTCTATGTTCCCTTCTAAAGCCTGATTCCTTTTAGGTTTGAAATTGTATTTTTTAAAAGCTGAACCCCAAAATACCATTATAATACTTCCCCTTCCCATATTGCATGTGTTAAATGTTTATTAAATCTAGTGGTAGAGTTATACGGTGTAACACCCCATTTCTTACTCTGGTAGGCTTCTAGAACTCACCTCTGGATGTTCTAGGTTGGGGGGGGCTGTTGTCCTTCCATACAATGCAGGACTATAGGTATATTTCAATGCAAAAACGCCCCCTATTGACTTCAATGCAAAATGGCGTGAAATTGGCTTCAATGCAAAATGGCGTGCAATTGGCTTCAATGCAAAATCACGTCCCATTGCTTTCAATGCAAAAACGCCCCCTATTGACTTCAATGCAAAAACGCCCCCTATTGACTTCAATGCAAAAACTCCAGCTACATTAAAGGGGTTGTAAAGGTAAAAGTTTTTTCACCTTAATGCATTCTATGCATTAAGTTGAAAAAAAACATCTGACAATACCGCCAGCCCCCCGTTTTACTTACCTCACCCCTTGAAAGTCCCGCGCTCGCCCCCCGACATCCTCTTCGCTGCTCACCCTGGCCGTTGATTGGCTAGAGTGGATGGATTAAAAGCAGCGCAGCCATTGGCTCGTGCTGCTGTCAATCACATCCAATGACACATTGCGCCGGGGGCGGGGCCGAGTGATACAGCGAGCGGCTATAGCCGCCGGCAGTATCACGGGAGCGCGCCCGCAAGTACTCCACACCATGTGAAGGAGCTGGCATTAAGGTGAGAAGTACTGGCGGGGGGGAGCCGAGACAGCCCCCGAGGGACCCCAGAAGACCAGGTTCGGGGCCTCTCTGTGCAAAACGAGCTGCACAGTGGAGGTAAGTATAACATGTTTATTTAAAAAAAAAAAAAAAAATCTCCTTTACAACCCCTTTAGTTAAATTTTTTTTTTTAAAACAGTGCATCCTGAATTTTCGGTTTCTGTCCAGAATGTTCATTTCAGTGCACAACTACTGATTGGACAAGGCCGAGACTGATGTTACTGATCCGCCTCTCCACCGCATCCAATCAGAGAATGCTTTGCATTGATTAAGAGAATGCAAAGTGTTCTTAGAATGAGGACCATGACAAGCAAGAGACTTTCTGTGTTCACGGGACCTGGAAGCCAGCAGCAATCACTGTAGCAGCGGTGCCTACTACACTGATTACCAGCTTCCACAGGGCTCAGACAGGTATGGTACATACGTACTTACGCTGGTCTAAGGTGGACCAATAGGATTATGCAAAAATGTCCATACATCAATTTTAAGGAGGAGGATACTGCAGTACGACACAGAGATTTTTTCATATACTGGGACCCCCCCAGGCTACATAGTCTTATTTCTTAAAAAGGGTGAACTTTGCCTTTAAGCAGCAAAGAACACCAACTAGAATAGAAAGTATTTTATCATGACTGATGCTCTCTGCTGTTTAAGGAAATGTTTTTAAAGTTTATCTAATGGTCAAACTTTTACATGCTGTCTCAGTTTGGGTGAACAGGCAAATCAGCTTTTTTTTCTTTTTTTTTTAAACAACATTTGTATCATGTGGCCAGTTTACAAGAAAATAGGGAATTTTTTTTTAAGGTGACACTAAAAACTGGTTTAAAATAAAAAAAAAAAAAATAAAAAAAAAAAAAGATTCTTGGCATGTACACTTGGCACCTTCTATTGCTCAGTGCCTCCTCCAAATTTCAACTCACAGTGGTGTGTATGAATGTAGCTACCCTATCTTGCTCACTCCCATGATGGACTAGGGACTATAGATTATAGCAGTGGTCTCCAAACTGTGGCCCTTAGCTGGTCTTAACCGGCTCTTAGGACACTATTCCTCCCGCTGATTTGAGGCACTATTCCTAACTCTGACACCAACAAAGGGCATAATTCCCCCAAATGACCACCAAGGATAGGGACCTATTCTTCCCACTCACACCAACGATGAGGAACCATTCCTCCCACTCACACCAACGATGAGGAACCATTCCTCCCACTCACACCAACGCTGGAGAACCATTCCTCCCACTCACACCAACGATGGAGAACCATTCTTCCCACTCACACCAACGCTGGAGAACCATTCCTCCCACTCACACCAAGGATGGGGAACCATTCCTTCCACTCACACCAACGATGGAGAACCATTCCTCCCACTCACACCAACGATGGGGAACCATTCCTCCCACTCACACCAACGATGGGGAACCATTCCTCCCACTCACACCAACGATGGGGAACCATTCCTCCCACTCACACCAACGATGGGGAACCATTCTTCCCACTCACACCAATGCTGGAGAACCATTCCTCCCACTCACACCAACGATGGAGAACCATTCCTCCCACTCACACCAACGATGGAGAACCATTCCTCCCACTCACACCAACGATGGGGAACCATTCCTCCCACTCACACCAAAGATAGGGAACTATTCCTCCCACTCACACCAAAGATAGTGACCCATTCCTCCCACTCGCACCAATGATGGGGAACCATTCCTCCCACTCACACCAACAAAGGGGAACCATTCCTCCCACTCACACCAACGAAGGGGAACCATTCCTCCCACTCACACCAACGAAGGGGAACCATTCCTCCCACTCACACCAATGATGGGGCACTATTCCTCCCACTCACACCAAGTATAGGGACCTATTCCTCCCACTCACATGAACGATAGAGAACTATTCCTCCCACTCACGCTAATAATAGGGAACCATTACTACCAGTAATATCAATGACTGATTCCTACCAATCACAGGCCTTCTGCAGCTGAACAGCACCCGAGGCATTGTTTACCCTCACTGATGCAGGACCTGGGACATTTCTACCCCCACTGGGTGCAATCTGACCCCCCAAAAGTATGAAAGATAGTGCCCCTTTGTAATGAAAGTTTTGAGAATCCTGGAGCAGGGCTCGACAAACCTCAGGCACCAGGTTGCCATGGCGACCAGAAGTTTCGATCTGACACCCAAATGCTCCTCACACCACGCGCACGCCCCCCCCCCCCCCCTGCTGTGTATCCCAGGCTCCGCTTGCCCATCTGTGGGCCCGGGACCGGCATAGTGGGTGCCGCTGGGTAGAGGGGGCTAAGGGAGAGCAGACATTTCTGAACTCCTGCCCTTCTAGTTGTTGACTCAGAAGTGATGTGTGACGTTACTTCCCGGGTCCCCGTTGACAGTTTCACCAGCCATCAAGGCTGGGAATGTAATGCAGTGTGATGTGCATTGCATACCATTCAGTGGAACACAGAGGAGACATGCGGGGTCTTTAAGACCCTGGATGTCTCATTAAAGAGAACCTGTCACCCAAAAAAATCATCACATAGGGAAAATTTTTGTCCCTATGTGAAAAAAAAAAAAACAAGTAAAAAAAAATAAAAATACATTTTAATTGTAAAAAATGTAAGTTACACATAAAATCCCCCCCCCCCCAAAAAAATAAAAAATTGAGGCTCCCCACCCCCACACATACGCACAAACGTAAACAATGCCTGAAAACATTGTTTGCTATACAAATGTTACAGATCGCCATGCACACCAGAATGAGAGCAATAATTCTAGCACCAGACCTCCTTGTAACCCTAAATTGAGGGCTTTTAAAGCGTTGCTTATAGAAAATATATAGGGTACTGACATGTTTAACCACTTCAGCCCCGGAAGGATTAGCTCCCTAAATGACCAGGCCATTTGTGTGACTTTGTACCCACACAAAAGTGATGTATTTTTTTTCGCACAAATAGAGCTTTCTTTTGGTGGTATTTGATCACTATTTTTTGCGCTATAAACATAAAAGCGTTACAATTTTGAAAAAAATATATTTTTTTTACTTTGCTATAATATATATCCCAAAAAAATGTATTCATCAGTTTAGGGCAATATATATTTATTTTACATATTTTTAGTAAATAAATAAAATGCTATGTATATTATATATAATCTATATCTATATCAATAGGTGTATAGTGATTGGTTTGCGCAAAAGTTATCACATCTACAAACACGTCCCAGCATTGGACTGGCATTCTGTCTATCACAGGCGTGGGGTGAGGAGGCGGGGCTGTGTGTAACCACGAGTGGAGGGGAGATGATTGTAATGTAAACTAAGCGGTAACAGCGGACTATCCGCTCTGTAATCCCGCGGATTTTCTCTTGCTGCATTCTCTCTTCCCCTGGGGCGATCGATGGGAGAACGGCTCCCGATCAACCCCGCATGCCTGCTGTACTCGCCCCCCCCCCCCCCCCCCTCTGTGCCCCCAGGCAGCCCAGCTCCTCGCCAGAAACAATTTTCCACTCGCAAAATGCGAGTATGCGAGTGGAAAATTTGAGGGCTGCTCTAGGGTGTCTGCTTTCAGAAAATATATAATGTTTGGGTTTTTTTCTGTAATCTTCAGGCCTAAAATATTTTTTTTAAATGTGTGCAAAAAAATTTGAAAAGTGTCTCTGGCTGTAAAAGTGTTAAAGTATAAGTTCGCCTTCGGGAACATGCTACATGTTCCACCTGTAAGATTTGTTAGTTAACCACATGCTGACCAGCGCACGACAATGTACATCGGCAACAATGGCATGGCTGGGCAAATGGGCGTACAGGTATGTCCACTTTAAATCGCGAAATTGTGGGCGCGCGCGCCGCATACTCCGTGACCGCGACAAGGCATTTCCCTGTTCTGCCTAGCAACACGACGACAGAGATCTACCGATCCCTGTCATCGGGAGCAGTGCTCTGTCATGTTCTAGTGAGACAATCCCACCACAGTTAGAATCACTCCCTAGGACACACTTAACCCCTTGATCGCCCCTAGTGCTTAACCCCTTACCTGCCAGTTTCATTTACACAGTAATCAGTGCATTTTTATATCACTGCTGTATAAATGTCACTGGTCACAAAGTGTCAAAAGTGTCCGTCCATAATGACGCAGTCCCAAAAAATAAAAACCGCAGAGGTGATCAAGTATCACCAAAAGAAAGCTCTATATGGGAAAAAGAGGAAATCTATTTTGTTTGGGTGCAACGTCGCATGACCGCGCAATTGTCAGTTAAAGTGATGCAGTGCCGGATCGCAAAAAGTGCTCTGGTCAGGAAGGGGGTAAATCCTTCCGGGGCTGAAGTGGTTAAAAAAAAATGGCTCCTAACTTTTTAAGCTAGCTCCTAGATTCAAAGCAATTTTGTCAGGCCCCGCCCTGGACTATAGGATTTGTAGTGTGCATAGAGCACTGTTCAAGTCCACAACTAACATACACTTCTCCTTCCAAATACAGGCAGTCCCCGAGTTACAAACAATATAGGGACTGTAGGTTTGTTCTTAAAGAGGTGTATCCATTAAAAAATTTTTATTAAAAGTCAGCAGCTACAAATACTGCAGCTGCTGACTTTTAATAATCGGACACTTACCGGTTCCAGGGTCCAGCGATGCGGGTGGTTGAAGCTCCGCTCGCCCCCAGCGCCGCGCACCGAGATTGGCCGCACAGTAATCTGGGACATGTGACAGGTCCCAGATGACTGGGGAGTCCTTCCTGCGCCGAGGGGAAAGGATGTCACCAGCCCAGGCACCGAAGGAGGCAGACTATGAGGGACCCCCTAGCAACAGGCATTTAGGAGGTATGTAAAAAATTTTTTTTTTCCAATTGTTTTATTTTTTTTTAGGAATTTTACGCATTTTTATTTTTTCAGGGGGAAACACCATTTTAAGTTGAATTTGTTTGTAATTTGGAACAGGTAAATTTTTTAAGTGTAGCTCCTGCCAAAAAAAAATATTTTTAAGCTTTTTGGATAACATAGGGAAGGGGTAACCCCCCTGTAACGTTTGTTTTGTTCTCTGTGCCCCTGTTCAGAAGATTTCACCTCACCCTCTGTCCTAATGACAATTGGATTTAGAAAATTTGGGGTTATTAGGGAAACAAGGATTGGTGATAAAGCATCAGTGGAGGTACCTTTTTCCCATATGAACTCTTACAGGAGAGAATTTCCCTTCCTAGGGGTAGATTTCCTCTCACTTCCTGTTGTCTCCTTCCGTTTGTAAGTAGGAGTCAGAACTCAGATGTTTGTAACTAGGAGACCGCCTGTATATGGAAGGGAGAGGGAAAGGGAGAGGCTTGGGAGATCATAGAGGACGCAATTACAAGGCAGGGAACCTCAGTAAGAAACAACTTCACGAAAAGTAGATTACAGAGCCATTAAGTGGTAGATGTGTATGGATTATTTTTGAAGAAGGATGTTGTTTAGTGCCACTTTAACTTCCCTTACAGCAACACAAGTTGATCAGGATGGTAAAGCTTCCAAGAAAGATTAAAAAAAACTTGTACTGAAAATTCTTACGTTTAATAGCGGAGTATATAAATATTTATAATGAATAAAACAGCTGCAAATATTTCCATATATTCCCATTTATGGCAGATTTTAATGAGCTGAACTGGGTGGACTCGCAGAAAGAAATGTTCCCCTTGCAAACACCAATGACGGCATAATAAATGAGTCCTTCCTTTCAATGCACGCCAATGCAAATATAACCTTCCAAGTTCAAAACAAGTGAATGTGTGCATATATGTATTTTCAATCAGTCGGAGGGCGCTCGTTTTAAGCCCACATTCACACTGAGGGTCGGTTTGCAATCGTGCAAGTTTAGCTGAAATCGCACGATTTCAAACCGCCATTTCAGTCCGACTTCGGGGGGGGGGGGGGGCGATTTCACAGACATCTGTGTGGGTTCATGCACAGATGTCTATTCAAAGCGCCCCCAAAGTCGCCAAAAGTAGTGCAGGAACTACTTTTAGGAATGGGTGCGGCGCAGCAAAGTCGGCGTCGCACCAATTTGGACGGTGCCGTTGCCGGCAATGAGCAGCGATTTGATGTAGGATTTGACATGTCAAATTGCATGTCAAAACAGCCCGATGTTAACGTGCGCTAAAGGGACTCAAAACACTGATTAACAGAACAGGAGAGTTAAAGAATGAGAACGTGAATTGGATTTAGGATTTAGGATTCCTTTATATCCCAGCCTGTGTTCGCTTTAGTTATTCCATCATGTTAAAGGCGTTAAACTATTCCCTTATGCCGTGTACACACGGTCGGAATTCTCGTCGGAAAAAGCTCTGATGGTTTTCCCGTCGGAAATTTCGCTCAAACTGTCTTGCCTACACACGGTCACACCAAATTCCGACGGTCAATAACACCACGCCTTAAAAAACGTTCGACTGCACTATAAAAAGGGAAGTTTAATGCTTCTGAGCATGCGTCAAATTGTTTCCGAGCATGCGTCGGAAATTTTGCGTGTCGGAATTGCATACACACGATCGGAAAATCCGATAGAAAGGTTTTCCGTCGGAAAAATTAAGAACAGGTTTTCAATCCAAAGTCCATCGGAAATTCCGACAGAAAAAGACCGATGGGCATACACACGGTCGGAAAATCTGATGAAAAGCTCCCATCGGACTGTTTCCATCAGAAATTCCGACCGTGTGTACGCGGCATTAGAGTGGGCATTTCAGGAACTTTAAAGCTGAACTTCGGCCAGGCTGAAAAAGATTATTATAATAAAGTCACTTCCCTACGGATTTCAAAAATGCTGCTCTTTCTTTTTTTAATTTGCAGTATTGGACGAGGTGGAGATGTAGGGTGGCGACATCACAATCTTCACCTTGTCCATTCAAGAAACTCTTTGCATTCATTTAAAAAAAAAACTCAAAGTAATCTCTGCATGGTACCCGTCCCAAGTGAGGGACGACCTGTGTTTACTTAGCCGCAGGGCAACCGATCGGTGCCGATCACTAGAGTAGTGTTGCCTCACTACAGTATTTTCAATCTTCTAGAGCAGGGGTTTCCAAACTTTCTGCACAAAGGGCCAGTTTACTGTCCTTCGGACTTTAGTGGGGCTGGACTAAAGCCAATGAGAGTAAACAATGCCCTATCTATGATGTCAGTGGAAGGAATTAGTGCCCTTAAGTTGGTGTCAGTGGAAGGAATTAGTGCCCTTACGTTGGTGTCAGTGGAAGGAATTAGTGCCCTTCCGTTGGTGTCAGTGGAAGGAATTAGTGCCCTTACGTTGGTGTCAGTGCAAGGAATTAGTGCCCTTATGTTGGTGTCAGTGGAAGGAATTAGTGCCCTTATGTTGGTGTCAAGGGAAAGAATTCTACCCCATCGCTGGTGTCAGTGGGAGCAATTCTGCCCCATCGCCGGTGTCAGTGGGAGCAATTCTGCCCCATCGCCGGTGTCCGTGGGAGCAATTCTGCCCCATCGCCGGTGTCCGTGGGAGCAATTCTGCCCCATCGCCGGTGTCCGTGGGAGCAATTCTTCCCCATCGCCGGTGTCCGTGGGAGCAATTCTGCCCCATCGTTGGTGTCAGTGGGAGCAATTCTGCCCCATCGCCGGTGTCAGTGGGAGCAATTCTGCCCCATCGTTGGTGTCAGTGAGCGGAATCAGTGGCATTGCTATGGGGGTGCGGGCCGCACCAGGTGACACCCACCAGAGGGGTGACACCGGGGCCGCCGCCCACCGCTACATACTGTACTAAATTGCTTGCGAGTGTGTGCAGGGCACCAAGCCGTGTGTCCCAGTGTCTTCATCTCCAGGCATGCTGTAAATTACTGTACCTGTCACTACATAGAGTCCTAAGCTGGCACTATATCACCTCAACCTGCCCTAGACCACCCCAGGCTGCCCTAGACCACCCTAACCTGCCCTATACTATCATTTACAGGGGCAATTCGGGGGTGCGCTCCGTGACCGTGAGCTGCATGCAGGGCAGGATAGACAGGAGGGGTGGGGGGGGGGTGGCACCATGTTTTGCAGCACCAGGTGACACCAACCCTAGTGACGCCACTGGGAGGAATAGTGCCCCTTTGTTGGTGTCAACCTGCCCTATGCCACCTCAACCTGCCCCATGCCACCGCAACCTGCCCTATACCACCCTAAACTATTCTTTACTGGGGCCATTCGGGGTGTGCCCGTGACCGTGCGCTGCCTGCAGGGCACTGGGTAGGATAGACAGGAGTAGGGGGGGGGTGACACCATGTTTTGCCGCACCAGGTGACACCAACCCTAGTGATGCCACTGGGAGGAATAGTGCCCCTTTGTTGGTGTCAGTGGATGGAAAGACCCCCAAGGGCCGGATAAAGGGAAGCAAAGAACCGAGGTTTGGAAACCGATGTTCTAGAGGAATCCAACAAGCACAAGCTGGATCAATGTCACCAAGTAAAATATTCATACCTGCAATTCAGCTTTAATACAAACAAGTGTTTAGCTGTGCCTACACTAGTAAATGTTTCTTCACACGCAAACATCTTGTATAATTTCCTAGTCCTAATGAGACAGATTGATCCTTCAGATATACAATATCCTGTGTACAAAGACTAAAATGCATTCAATGTGCCATTAAGGAAATTCCTTAAAATAGTCAAACCGTAATGCCCCATGACATGTCAATTATCCAAACTTACAACATTCCGCACATCACTACGACTGCATTTCACCAGACGCGGGCTGAGCAGTATGTTGTGTGCGGTGTATGATTTACCTGCTACAAAACAACCAAACTGAACACCAATATATACTGCTGATCCTTATACTGTCTTCAAGGTCAGGGTTTTTTCTACTTACCACCTTACCTTTTTAAATGTGATTATTTTAAAAGGGGGGGGGGTGATTCTTTTCTATACCCACTGTATAGCTACAGCTCACTGTATATTAGTGTGATTTTCATGGGGAAGAACGCTTCTTATGCCGCGTACACACGAGCGGACTTTGACGGAGTAGGTCCGACGGACTTTCAACGGAGTTCCGCCGAACTTTCTGAATGAACGGACTTGGCCACACACAATCACACTAAATTCTGACGGATTCGAACATGATGACGTACGACCGGACTAGAGAAAGGAAGTTCATAGCCAATAGCCAATAGCTGCCCTAGCGTTGTTGTTTGTCTGTCGGACTAGCATACAGACAAGCAGATTTTTTGACAGGAAAATTTAAAACATGTTCTATTTCTAAAGTCCGTCAGAATTTTCAACAGTTATGCCCCGTACACATGGTCGGAAATTTCGACCACGAAATCCGTCGGATTTTTTCCGACGGATTTTGTCCGACACTGGTGTTGCATACACACGGTCAGACAAAGTTGTCGGAAAATCCGATCATCCTGAACGTGGTGACGTTCGTTGCGTACGACGGGACTACGTAGAGGCTAGTAGCCAATAGCTTTGGTCTTGTAATGTGATCTGAGCATGCGTGGCACTTTGTCCGTCGGAATTCGCTACACACGATCGGAAAAAGTCTGATAGGACTTTGTTGTTGGAAAAAATTTGAGAGCAGGAGATAAAACTTTGTCCGTCTGAAAATCCGACGGAAAAAGTCAGATGGAGCCCACACACGGTCGGAATTTCCGACAACATTGTCCGATAGGACATTTTCCGTCGGAAAATCCGACCGTGTCTATAAGGGATAAAAGTCCGATGGAGCCCACACATGATCAAATTGTCCGTCGGACCTTTGCTGACGAAAAGTCCGCTCGTGTGTACGCGGCATTACATTTGTGGTCAGTTGGATAAATCTGATAGCTAGAAAGATCATTGGTGTCAGTGATTACTCATCTGAGAGGTAGAAGTTGCTCCTTGCTCAAGGAAGCCCTAGCAACCTCTGGAGGAACTTTGGATTTCTTGTAACCTTGTCTAAGAAAGCCTGCTTTAAAATGTAGCACTCATCAAAAGCCTCCTGCTGGTAGTACACTCACAAGTGACTTATTACCTTTTACTCCAAATGATGTCACCTTTCTGCAACTAATCCCAGAAAACAAGTCTTTTCTTGTTCTGTCTGTTTCAAGCTCAATAAAGTTCAAAGCTCCATACCACAATGTGCTGAGTAATGAAAATAGACAGACAACTATCTATGAATTCCACATACAATGTACACAAAATATTGCTTGTGAGCGGCATGAATCATCTTTTAAATGATCTCACTGTTAGACTATACAATCTGCCTTCATGGCTGGACAAAAGCTGACCATGTAGTTACATAGTTAGTCAGGTTGACGAAAATACACACGTCCATCTATTTCAACCAATAAAAAAAACAAAAAAAAAACACACAACCATACAATCCCATATACACAATCCTATACCCACAGTTAGTCCAGAGCAGTGGTCTCCAAACTTTGCTAGCCTTTATCTGGCCCTTGGGACACTTTTTCCCCTACCAACAGCAATGATGAGGAACTATTGCTCCACTGACACCAAAGATGGGCCATTTTTCTTCTCACTGACGCCATTGATGGCTCATTATTCTATAATTTTATACTCCATTTTCTACTCCCACGGGCCACCGTCCGGCCCTCCTAAGGTCTAAAGGGCAGTAAACCGGCCCTTTGTTTAGAAAGTTTGGAGACCCCTGATCCAGAGGATGGCAAAAAACTCCAGCAAAGCATGATCCAATTTGCTACAGCAGGGGAAAATTCCTTCCTGATCCCCCGAGGGGCAATCAGATATTCCCTGGATCAACTTTACCTATAGATGTTAGTACCCAGATATATTATGTACATTTAGGAAAGAATCCAGGCCTTTTTTAAAGCAATCTACTGAGCTGGCCAGAACCACCTCCGGAGGGAGTCTATTCCACATTGTCACAGCTCTTACTCTGAAGAAACCTTTCTGTATTTGGAGATGAAATCTCTTTTCCTCCAGACGTAAAGAGTGCCCCCTTGTCCTCTGTGATGACATTAAAGTGAATAACTCAACACCAAGTTCACTATATGGATCACTTAACCACTTCAGCCCCGGACCAATTTGCATCCAAAGGACCAGGCCCCTTTTTGCGATTCGGCACTGCGTCGCTTTAACTGACAATTGCGCGGTCGTGCGACGTGGCTCCCAAACAAAATTGGCGTCCTTTTTTTCCCACAAATAGAGCTTTCTTTTAGTGGTATTTGATCGCCCCTGCGGTTTTTATTTTTTGCGTTATAAACAAAAATAGAGCGACAATTTTGAAAAAAATTTAATATTTTTTACTTTTTGCTATAATAAATATCCCCCAAAAAAATATATAAAAAAAAATTTTTTTTCCTCAGTTTAGGCCGATACGTATTCTTCTACATATTTTTGGTAAAAAAAAAAAAAAAAAAAATCGCAATTAGCCATTATTGATTGTTTGCGCAAAAGTTATAGTGTTTACAAAATGGGGGATAGTTTTATAGCATTTTATAAATATTTTTTTTTTTACCAGTAATGGCGGCGATCAGCGATTTTTATTGTGACTGCGACATTATGGCGGACACATCGGACATTTTTGACACATTTTTGGGACCATTGTCATTTATACAGAAATCAGTGCTATTTAAATGCACTGATTCCTATGTAAATGACAGTGGCAGTGAAGGAGTTAACCATTAGGGGGCGGGGAGGAGTTAGTGTGACGTGCTGTTTTTTTTTTTTTACAGTAGGGGGCGTGGCTGACGTCTGTCATCACTGATCGGCTGTTCCCGATGACAGGGAACAGCAGATCAGTGACAGGCAGTGTAGGAAGCACGGGGAGAGGTTTGTTTACACAGACCTCTCCCCGTTCTTCAGCTCTGTGACCCGATCGCGGGACACGAGCGGCGATCGCGTCCGCTGGTCCCGCGGCCGTGGTCACGGAGCTCCCGACCGGGTCGCGAGCGCGCCGCGACCCCACGGCTAGGTAATTAAAGGGCACGTATATATACGTGCTTTTGCCTAGCCGTGACATTCTGCCGACGTATATTTACATGCGGCGGTCGGGAAGCGGTTAAGTATTTGAACATGTTGATCATATCCCCCCTTAATAAATTCAGTTCCTCTAATGTTTCTTCATAGCTGAGCTCCTCCATGCCTCTTATCAGTTTGGTTGCCCTTCTCTGCACTTTCTGCAGTTCCCCGATATCCTTTTTGAGAACGGGTGCCCAAAACTGAACTGCGTATTCCAGATGAGATCTTACTAATGATTTGTACATGGGCAAAATTATCACTCTCTCTGGAGTCCATACCTCTCTTAATTAAAGAAAATACTTTGCTTGCTTTGGAAACCGCAACTTGACATTTCATGCTATTATTGAGCTTATGATCCACCAGAACCCCCAGATCCTTCTCCACTATGGATTCCCCCAGTTGTACTCCCCCTAGTATGTATGATGCATGCATATTCTTAGCCCCCAAGTGCATAACTTTACATTTATCAACATTAAACCTCATTTGCCACATAGTTGCCCAAGTAAATAGTGCATTGAGGTTGGCTTGTAAAGTGCAGTTATTCCACTGCATAGCTTGGTGTCATCTGCAAAGACGGAAATGTTACTTTTGATCCCAGACCCAATATCATTTATAAAGATATTAAAAAGTAAGGGTCCCATCACTGAACCTTGGGGTACACCACTGATAACCTTAGACCATTCAGAGTAAAGGCCCGTACACACGATCTGACTTTTTGACAACCAACATGCAAATTAGCTGGTTTGGACCAACATCCGACCGTGTGTACGCTCCATCGGACCAACTTTTTCCAGGTTTCATCTGACTTTTGTTGGCTGTGCGAACGGACCAACTTTCTGCCAACAAAAGTCTGATGGACCAAAGTCCGACCGTGTGTACATAAAACCAACGGACTTTTGTACAAAGTACAAACGCGCATGCTCAGAACCAATGCAAAAGATCAGACAACAATATAGAAGTTGACCAAAGGTGGCGCTGGAGTATTCGAACGTCCTCTTTTGAAGTGTCGTCATTTCCTTGAAACGTCACTACGTTCATGTTTGTTGCCTAAAAAGTCAGATCGTGTGTATGCAATACCAACTTGGGGCCAACGCCCTTTGGACAAAAATCCACGGGAAAGTTGGTCCACGGTCCGATCGTGTGTATGAGGCTTAAGAATCATTAACCACTACTCTTTAATTGTCTTTTAGCCAGTTTTCTATCCATTTACAAATTGATCTTTCCAAGCTGGTAGCCTTTACCTTACACATGAGCTGTATGTGGGGAACTGTGTCAAACGCTTTTTCAAAATCCAGGTATACCACGTCCACAGCCACCCCTCTGTCCAAGGTTTTACTTACCTCCTCATAAAAAGAAATCAGGTTTATTTGACAACTTCTGTCTTTCATTAATCCATGCTGTCTGTTGAATTATAAAAGGCTAGATGAAGTCATTGAACTAAGGGCGATACCAAAATCCCAATAATATGAAAAAATATATAAAGAGGGGGGGAGGGGGGGAAGGTGAGACCACAAGTCTCTGGGATTTTTTGTATATGGTATCTAGAGTAAGCAGAGGTAGATATAAACAACAGCGATGTATAAAAAAAAATTGAAATTTTATTTCCCCATAGGGACAAAAAACAGCAAAGGACACAGGTAATACATCTATACTTTACAGACATATGTGTTAAATTAGATGAAATGTGTGCAGAGCTTCACCATACTCGACATGTTTCACTCCGTGGAGTTTCTTCAGGAGATTCATAGGTTTAGCTCTAAAGGTATACTGAAATAACAAAGTTGCATGAAAATGCATCCTTTTTAAAGTTACACAAACATAATGTGCAAAATTACAGAGATATACATAAATAAATTGGCTCAAATTATACATCTAGTGAACTGAGCAGCTTGATACATATTTTAGGTTACATGGTATTTAATATATATAGGGCATAGAAAGCAGATGGGTATATGAAAATGGAGAGGAGTAAAAACTTACCACATATACTTGGATAGATCTAAGACAGAGATTACACATGGTAGTGTCAGTTTCTGGTATAAAAACAGATTTCTGAGAAGAAGGTGATTCACTCCCAGGATGCCAAAAGAAGCACAAAAGTCGCTTGCAGAGAGACACACTAAAAAAGTTGAAAGTAAATAGGATTTTTATCAAATGGATAATTTTGGTTATGGGGCTCAAAATAACAAATTCAGATATAGCAATGATGTATATAAAGCAGGATTTACCTGAGGGTGGTTAAAGTGTGCATATAAATTGCAGAACCTGTAAATTAACAGGTTCAGATGCGGTGCAGATACAGCTTGCACCAGGTCCAAAAATTGTTTGAGATGTTAAGTTATCTGAAGAACAAAAGGGTATGGAGGTCTATCAGTGTACAGGCCACTGGGATGATAGGTATTAAAGATAGGTATAAGCAGAGTTGCTAAAAATCAACACAATGAAATCAAGTTAGTGTCTTACCCCTTTGAATGGTAATTTGTGGTTCCGGGCTCAGCGCAGGAGGCAGGGCGGATAAACCGCCTCTCTTCCTCGTGTGGAAAGGCTCCTGACAGGGAATGAGTGGCTGGGGCGGGTGCCTTAAATAGGGGCTATCCGACCCGGCGGCGTCTGACATCACCGCCGGGTCGCGGGCGCTATAGCGGCAGCGTCTGGTGCTCAATGTGCGGTGGTGCGCATGCGCAGACGGCGAGCCCGTCGCCGGCGCATGACGTCAGACGGCGCACCGCTGTCTAGCGGTGCGACGGCGGCCATCTTGGAAAATCCTATTGCCCTTAAGTCAAAGCAAAGGGGCAATTATGGACACCTATCCCTAATGTGGAGTATGTCTGCGGGCTGAAAGCCCTGCCAGATCACATCCAGAATAAGGGGGCCAGTCATTTGGTCGGGGACAACTTTGTCCAGACGATCCGAAAGTGAGGGGAAGCTGGGGGGAGCAGCAACAGAGGGTAAATGTCACTGCTAACTTCTCAGCAACCCCGGGGCGCCCGTGCAAGCGACCATATGTGCAGAGTAGGCATCCTAGTGGTAAACACCTGGAGGGTAATAAATGATTAGGCATAAAAAAATGCAGAATAAAGATAAAAATAATGCCAAGGTATTGCTGTTGGCAAGTTACTCCAGCCATTAATTTCCCAATCTACTTTTTGACAAAAAAGAATAACAATAGGCAATGTTGCATATCGTATAAATTGACACAATTAATGAGTCCATTTAAATAGTTTAGGCAGAGAAATGGTAAAGAAAAAGCATTAAAGGGGTGAAGAGGGGGGATAGAATTCCTGTAAGGATCTAAAAATGCATATATTATTAGAGAAATGATTTATAACTTAGGGCATCGTTTAATCCTGGGGGGGTAGTAGCTTTCAAATCAAAGATCCAGCGAGCCTCACGCTGAAGTAAGGTGCGATCATAATTCCCCCCCCTTTCGCCCGGAGGTACATGCTCAAGTGCGTAGAAATGCATTTTTTGGTCATAATGGGCATGAAAAAGTCCCATGTGACGGCTAATTGGCGTTTCCATCTTCTTTCCGCGCACAAGGGTTACATGATCCCTTATGCGATGAAAAAATGGACGTTTAGTTTTTCCTATGTGCATTCACATAGCATAATATATACTATGCCAACTGATTGACAGTTGACCAAAAATTTTGGTTTGTAAATCCGTTTATTAGGTAAGGTAATTGACTTGGTTCCATGAATAAGTTTAGAGCGATTTTGCCGTTTGGCTTTGAGATATGACTTTTTTAGACATTTTTGACTGTAGCCTCGGTGTTGCAAACGCTGCTGCAATTTTTTGGCTTCTACTTTAAATTGCGAGTCCTGACTGCAGTTACGTTTAACGCGAAGGTATTGCCCATATGGCACACTGGCCACCAAGGAGCTGGGATGGGAACTGGTTGCATGCAAAAGTGTGTTTTCTGCTGATGATTTACGATAGAGGGTGGTTCCAACGTTTCCATCCCCATCTACAAAAATCGTGACGTCAAGGAAAGTTAGTTTTGACTGGCTTTTTTCCATTGTAAAGCTAAGATTATAGGTATTATAACCTATACACACCCAAGTCATCCACCACTGACCCAGGCATTAGGATCATCACCCGCTTCTCCGGACATAATGTCCAGGTGCGAAAAATCTTTGATAAGTACTGGTACCTGCTCAAGGCGGACCCCTTGGTCTCCAAACATGTAGGCGACCATCCCGAAATTACTTTTAGAAGATCTCAATCCCTCAGAGACACCCTTGTACGTAGTCACTATGTCTCTACCCAAGAAGGCTGTTCAAACTCCACCAAAAAAAATTTTGGAACCAAACCTTGCCATAAATGCAATTTTTCAAACGAATTACCTTACCTAATAAACGGATTTACAAACCAAAATTTTTGGTCAACTGTCAATCAGTTGGCATAGTATATATTATGCTATGTGAATGCACAGCCCTCTATATAGGAAAAACTAAACGTCTATTTTTTCATCGCATAAGGGATCATGTAACCCTTGTGCGCGGAAAGAAGATGGAAACGCCAATTAGCCGTCACATGGGACTTTTTCATGCCCATGATGACCAAAAAATGCATTTCTATGCACTTGAGCATGTACCTCCGGGCGAAAGGGGGGGGAATTATGATCGCACCTTACTTCAGCGTGAGGCTCGCTGGATCTTTGATTTGAAAGCTACTACCCCCCCCCCAGGGTTAAACGATGCCCTAAGTTATAAATCATTTCTCTAATAATATATGCATTTTTAGATCCTTACAGGAATTCTATCCCCTCTCTTCACCCCTTTAATGCTTTTTCTTTACCATTTCTCTGCCTAAACTATTTAAATGGACTCATTAATTGTGTCAATTTATACGATATGTAACATTGCCTATTGTTATTCTTTTTTGTCAAAAAGTAGATTGGGAAATGAATGGCTGGAGTATCTTGCCAACAGCAATACCTTGGCATTATTTTTATCTTTATTCTGCATTTTTTTATGCCTTATTATTTATTACCCTCCAGGTGTTCCCCACTAGGATGCCTACTCTGCACATATGGTCGCTTGCACGGGCGCCCCGGGGTTGCTGAGAAGTTAGCAGTGACATTTACCCTCTGTTGCTGCTCCCCCCAGCTTCCCCTCACTTTCGGCTCGTCTGGACAAAGTTGTCCCCGACCAAATGACTGGCCCCCTTATTCTGGATGTGATCTGGCAGGGCTTTCAGCCCGCAGACATACTCCACATTAGGGATAGGTGTCCATAATTGCCCCTTTGCTTTGACTTAAGGGCAATAGGATTTTCCAAGATGGCCGCCGTTGCACCGCTAGACAGCGGTGCGCCGTCTGACGTTATGCGCCAGTGGCGGGCTCGCCGTTTGCGCATGCGCACCACCGGACATTGAGCACCAGACGCTGCCGCTATAGCGCCCGCGACCCGGCGGTGATGTCAGACGCCGCCGGGTCGGAGAGCCCCTATTTAAGGCACCCGCCCCAGCCACTCATTCCCTGTCTTGAGCCTTTCCACACGAGGAAGAGAGGCGGTTTATCCGCCCTGCCTCCTGCACTGAGCCCGGAACCACAAATTACCATTCAAAGGGGTAAGACACTAACTTGATTTCATTGTGTTGATTTTTAGCAACTCTGCTTATACCTATCTTTAATACCTATCATCCCAGTGGCCTGTACACTGATAGACCTCCATACCCTTTTGTTCTTCAGATAACTTAACATCTCAAACAATTTTTGGACCTGGTGCAAGCTGTATCTGCACCGCATCTGAACCTGTTAATTTACAGGTTCTGCAATTTATATGCACACTTTAACCACCCTCAGGTAAATCCTGCTTTATATACATCATTGCTATATCTGAATTTGTTATTTTGAGCAACATAACCAAAATTATCCATTTGATAAAAATCCTATTTACTTTCAACTTTTTTAGTGTGTCTCTCTGCAAGCGACTTTTGTGCTTTTTTTGGCATCCTGGGAGTGAATCACCTTCTTCTCAGAAATCTGTTTTTATACCAGAAACTGACACTACCATGTGTAATCTCTGTCTTAGATCTATCCAAGTATATGTAGTAAGTTTTTACTCCTCCCCATTTTCATATCCCCATCTGCTTTCTATGCCCTATATATATTAAATACCATGTAACCTAAAATATGTATCAAGCTGCTCAGTTCACTAGATGTATAATTTGAGACAATTTATTCATGTATATCTCTGTAATTTTGCACATTATGTTTGTGTAACTTTAAAAAGGATGCATTTTCATGCAAATTTGTTATTTCAGTATACCTTAGAGCTAAACCTATGAATCTCCTGAAGAAACTCCACGGAGTGAAACATGTCGGGTATGGTGAAGCTCTGCACACATTTCATCTAATTTAACACATATGTCTGTAAAGTATAGATGTACTACCTGTGTCCTTTGCTGTTTTTTGTCCCTATGGGGAAATAAAATTTAAAAATTTTTTTATACATCGCTGTTGTTTATATCTACCTTTGCTTACTCTAGATACCATATACAAAAAATCCCAGAGACTTGTGGTCTCACCTCCCCCCCCCCCATCTTTATATATTTTTTCATGCTGTCTGTTGCTTAAAATATTTTTTTCCAGCAAGAACCTATCTACGTGGTCTTTTATTAAACTCTCCAGTATCTTCCCAACTATAGCAGTATACAGTGGTGTGAAAAAGTGTTTGCCCCCTTCCTCATTTCCTGTTCCTTTGCATATTTGTCACACTTAAGTGTTTCGGAACATCAAACCAATTTAAACAATAGTCAAGGACAACACAAGTAAACACAAAATGCAATTTGTAAATGAAGGTGTTTTATTATTAAAGGTGAAAAAAAATCCAAACCATCATGGCCCTGTGTGAAAAAGTGATTGCCCCCTTGTTAAAACATACTATAACTGTGGTTGTCCACACCTGAGTTCAATTTCTCTAGCCACACCCAGGCCTGATTATTGCCACACCTGTTCACAATCAAGGCATCACTTAAATAGGAGCTGCTTGACACAGTAAGGCCTACCAGAAGATCCTTAAAAGCTACACATCATGCCAAGACCCAAAGAAATTCAGGAACAATTGAGAAAGAAAGTAATTGAGATCTATCAGTCTGGAAAGGGTTATAAAGCCATTTCCAAAGCTTTGGGAATCCAGCGAACCACAGTGAGAGCCATTATCCACAAATGGCGAAGACATGGAACAGTGGTGAACCTTCCCAGGAGTGGCCGGCCGCCCAAAATTACCCCAAGAGCGCAGCGACGACTCATCCAAGAGGTCACAAAAGACACCACAACAACGTCCAAGGAACTGCAGGCCTCACTTGCCTCAGTTAAGGTCAGCGTTCATGCCTCCACCATCAGGAAAAGACTGGGCAAAAATGGCCTGCATGGCAGAGTTCCAAGGAGAAAACCACTGCTGAGCAAAAAGAACATCAAAGCTCGTCTCAATTTCTCCACAACACATCTTGATGATCCCCAAGACTTTTGGGACAACATTCTGTGGACCGATGAGACAAAAGTGGAACTCTTTGGAAGGTGTGTGTCCAAGTATATCTGGCATAGAAGGAACACTGCATTTCAGAAAAAGAACATTATACCAACAGTAAAATATGGTGGTGGTAGTGTGATGGTCTGGGGCTGTTTTGCTGCTTCAGGACCTGGAAGACTTGCCGTGGTTTAGGGGGCAATCACTTTTTCACACAGGGCCATGATGGTTTGGATTTTTTTTCACCTTTAATAATAAACACCTTCATTTACAAATTGCATTTTGTGTTTACTTGTGTTGTCCTTGACTATTGTTTAACCACTTGCCTACTGTGCACTTAAACACCCTTCCTGCCCAGACCAATTTTCAGCTTTCAGCGCTCGCGCACTTTCAGTGACAATTGCGCGGTCATGCAATGCTGTAACCAAATGAATTTTTTATCATTTTGTTCGCACAAATAGAGCTTTAGTTTGGTGGTATTTATTCGCGACTCCGTTTTTTATTTTTTGCGATATAAGCGAAAACATAGCGGAAATTTTGAAAAAAAACAATATTTTCTCCTTTCTTTTTTAAAAGAAATCCAATAAAATCAAATTTTGTCATAAATTTAAGCCAAAATGTATTCTGCTACATGTTTCTGTAAAAAAAATTCCGTTAAGTGTATAATAATTGGTTCGCGTGATCACGGACATATGTACGCAAATGATCATGTAAAAGGGGTGTGCAGGTGATCACGGACATATGTGTGCAGATAATCATTGGCACATGTGATTTTAGTGGGACATATGTGAGGGACATGTGTTTTTATTATTTAGGGACATGTGTGTTTTGGGGACATGTGTGTTTTGGGGACATGTGTGTTTTACTGTGGGGACATGTGTGTCTTACTGTGGGGACATGTGTGTTTTACTGTGGGGACGTGTGTTTTACTACGGGGGACCCTAGACTGGTGATCAGTGAGTAAAAAAACATCTCATACTCACTGATCACCAGCCGGCTGCAGCGATCCGCTCTCCTCTCCTCACCGACGACTTCCGTGTGAGGAGAGGAGGGCCGATTGCCTAGCAACCGGCTGTTTGTTTACATCACATGACAGCCGTGATTCGTCACGGCCGTCATGTGATCAGGAGGGCCAATCACCGTGCCCTCCTGCCGATTCGAGATGCGCCGTGTCCGGGTGACCCGGCCGCATCGGGATCGCGCCGCTGCGCGGGCACGCGCGTGGGCACGCGCGCGCGCGCGATCCCTCTACTTCTGAAGGACGTTCCTGAACGTCCTATCAGAAGTAGACGGCTCCCACCCGGCCGTATATCTACATTGGCCGGGTGGGAAGTGGTTAAATTGGTTTGATGTTCCGAAACACTTAAGTGTGACAAACATGCAAAGGAACAGGAAATGAGGAAGGGGGCAAACACTTTTTCACACCACTGTATGTACTTTCAGAGAAAATTGTAACTACCCCTCCAAGCTACAGGAAGCCCTTAAACTCTTGCAAAAAGAAAAAAGTCCCCCTGCAAGTTAAAGCGGTAGTAAACCTGCTGAGAAAAACAAACTGCAGGACAATATCATTATGCGATGAATACTAGTACATTATGAAATACTCACCTTAGAACAAAGCCCTTCCAGCGGTTCCCTGCTCACCGCTGAGAGGGCTGACACCTTCTCCTGTCCTCTCTTCCGGGATCGTGGGCTCCGGTTCTGTGAGTGGCCGGAGCCGCAATGACAGCAATCCCGTGCATGCGCACAGGAGTCCTTGGTCCCGGTAAGAAGCTCTGAAGGTCCGGCGCGGTATGCCGGACCATCAGAGTGCATGCGCCGCTGATGTCCGTGGCTGTATGCAGGGTGAATATCTCCTAAATGGTGCACGTTTAGGAGATATTCATTTTACCTAGCTAGCTTCTGGGTCCTATGTCCCAAGTTGGCTGCCCTGTTGCTTACTGAACACAGGAGGTTGTCCGCTTGGCACAAGTGCCATTCTCATTGAATGTAATGTGTTCTCTGATTGGACAAGGTGGAGATTGTGATGGCACCGTCCCACCTCTTCAACCTCGTCCAATCAGAGAACACTTTGCATTCATTGAGAAAATCTGCAGTGTTCTCTGAATGACGCTCATGGAAAAGCAAACAACCTCCTATGTTCACTAACAAGCAGGGCAACTGTTTGCACAGGACATGGAAGTCAGAGGCCTACTACAGTGATTTTCAGCTTCCACAGGGATCAGCCATACACACGCGCGGATTATCCGAGGATAAGGTCCGTCGGATCATGTACGTTGGACAAAGTTGTCGGAAAATCCGATCATTCTGAACGTGGTGACGTTTGTTGCCTACGACGGGACTACGTAGAGGCTAGTAGCCAATAGCTTTGGTCTTGTAATGTGATCTGAGCATGCGTAGCACTTTGTCCGTCGGAATTCGCTACACACGATCGGATTTGGTGTGATCGGACTTTGTTGTCAAAAAATCTATCCAGCAGGAGATAGGACTTTGTCCGTCAGACAATCCGATGGAAACTGTCCGACGGTGCCTACACACGGTCGGAATTTCCGACAAAATTGTCTGATAGGACAGAATCCATCGGAAAATCCGACCGTGTGTATGGGGCTTTATTCTTATCGAATACAGTGTGTTCTCTGATTGGACAAGGTGGAGATTGTAATAGCACTGCCCCGCCTCTTCATCTCGTCCAATCAGAGAACACTTTGCATTCATTGAGAACATCCAAAGTGTTCTCTGAATGGCGCTCATGGAAAAGCAAGCAACGTCCTATGTTCACTGACAAGCAGAGCACCTGGAAGACAGGGGCCTACTACAGTGAATTTCAGCTTCCACAGGGATCAGCCAGATATTGCACATGCATACTTACAATAATCCAAGCTGGAACAATACAACTATGTAGAAATTGCCATACCTAAAACTTCAACAATACCCACTTCCGACCACTTTATCCTCACTTCTTCAGTACTGTGACCACCGCTGCAAAACACCTGGCGATCTGGGGCATGGAGAAGCATGTGAACCCCTTCTGAGGTATCCAATCATGATGAAGGGTGAGAACAACATTACAACCTCCAACAATGGGTATTTTGATGGTGGCTGCGATAAAGGAAGGAACAGTGGAGTAGCCAGACCCGGTCACTTTTGCCTGAATGGGCCAGGTGACGGGATGTCTTCAAGTGTTCCTCACCTCAGTGCGGCCATCTAGGACCTGTTTTCTGCACCTCTATCTCCCTATAAACAATATGCAGATCTCACACTCTTATAATATATTTCTGGAAGACAAGGTGGTTACAGTTCCCAGAAATTTAGGGACACAGAGTGTATATTACACAATACATTGCCTCAAGACGGTTTTCCCGATGATATGCACGTTCCCTGCTCTTTCTGTAGTCTGTACTTCCTTGAAAAGACAACAAATACAATACTAGTCTGTCAGCCTGCATGACAACATGTTTATGAACTCGCCCTGACCACAAACATCATAGAACTTTTGAAGATAACGCTCTGTGACCTTCACTCCTTTCATCTACAATCGCTTTAGCATCCTTTCTCGCTAACAGTTAAGCCTTCCTCCAGTTTGTTTTCTGTCAAATGTAGTGAAAAAATGGCTGATCAAAGAAGAACTGGAGCTTCCTGGAGGCTTCTATTTAGCATGGAGGAAAAACTCTTTCATTGCATGACAATTTACACACTTGTATATTTTCTCATTTTCAAGCAGGTATCGCCCTACGTACATCTGCCTGTAAAATGTGGGAGTTCCTAATTATCTTCTTTTTATGGAACATACGCCCACACATACATAGATCGGCTATGACACCTGTGGAAATTCCCTCTCCATATGTAGTAGTGCTGTGTCACCTGGATAACATTCTACTTGGCTTTCTATGCTAGGAAGGCGATATTGCTGAAGTGGAAAGATCCTTCCCCCCTACTGTTCAACAATGGAGGTCCTTAGTAGACATGGCCCTCCCCCTGTACAAACTCACGTATGCGGGACGTAACTGCCCCCAAAAGTTCGATAAAATCTGGGGGGCCTGGGTGGATCAGAGGAACCTGAATTTAGATTAAATTTGCACCCCCCGTACCATAGCCCTGGGATCTGATATGTAAAAAGTGTCGATAGGAAGGGAATGTCACCCCCCCCCCCCCCTCTTCTGGTCCTTCATTCGTGATAAATGCCTCCTCTTACACTGTACAATGTTCCTGAATGCTCGATGAATTGACCTTAGGTCACCAACTGCGGTCAGATGTATGTGATGGTTTGACTTGTAATAAAAGGGTTACTCTAGGAATATAGCTAAGCTACTTGTAGTACTATCTCCGATTTCTATGTATAACATTGAAGATGTACCACTGTACTGGTTGTTTTATTGTTTGTTTTTCTAAAATAAATAAACTTTACGTAAAAAAAAAAAAAAAAACACCTGGATAACGCCATATTACCTGGATACATTTCCCCATAGAGATGTATGTCATTTATCATATCTACAGAGTGGCCTATAGAGGAACTACAATCTTCCCACCGCCTCATTTTTTTAACCCCTCTATAGCAGGTGACTTTGGAGTGCAACTTTGGTGCACCTTTGATGCAAGTTTGAGGTAACTTTGGATGGGTCACGACGTAGATGTGACTTGTTCCTCTGATGAACCACTGTTGCATGCAAAATTCAGGTACGGCTTTCATACAATTTGAGGGTTAACATTGATGTCTATGGCCCTCAAGTTGAATGAAAGTCAGATCAAAGTAGTTCATGAACTACTTTGAAGTCGCTACAACTTTAATACAGTGGAACCTTGGATTACGAGCATAATGCGTTCCAGGAGAATGCTTGCAATCCAAAGCACTCGCATATCAAAGCGAGTTTCCCCATAGAAGTCAATGGAAGCGAAGATAATTTGTTCCGCATTGCATGCAATACCACATGCGGCCAGAGGCGGGGGGACACCGGAGAGCCTCGGAAATATTCAGGGACAGCTTGGCTGAACCAGAAAGCCTCGGAAACACTCGGGAAGGGAGTATTTCCGAGTGTTTCTGAGTGATCCCGAGTATTTCCAAACGGCTCTGAACCGTTCCGAGTGTCACCGGCGCCCCGCACCTCTGGCCCAAATGCGGTACTGCACACCACATTAGCTTGAATTCTGCTCGTTTTGCGAGACTTCACTCCCAAACCGAGTCAGAATAAAAAAAAAAAAAAAAGTTGCTCGTCTTTCAAATCGCTCGTTAACCGCGTTACCCATTAACCTAGGTTCCACTGTGTATGAATAGTTATCATTAGAAAACAGGGGGTATGACTTGTCATGCAACTTTGGACATCAAAGTCGCATGACAAGTCGCACAAGTGTGAATGAGTTGTTAGTGGTGTTCTGTAGCCACTGATCAAAAGTTATTTTTCAACATCAGTGTATGGAGTGGGGCCTGCCACACACTTATCAAAATTTGGCCAGTCCCTACTGAACCAGCTGAATAACAATCAATCAGTGCATGGCCAGCCTAAGAAATAAGGCAGCCCATAGATGAGTCTGTTTATATTCCCTTAAATAGCACTCCCCACTGAGCTATTGTATTCTGACAGAGGGGAGACTTCCTCAGTGTCAGAATACATCGATTAGCACTGACGGCTGTAACCTGCAAGGCTGATCAAGCAGGGCAAATCTGACAGGGCCGGTTGTACAGAAGTTAAAGTGATATTAAAGTGGTTGTAAACCCTTACAAACCACTTTGACCTACAGGTAAGCCTAGATTAAGGCTTACCTGTAGGTCCAATAAATATCTCCTAAACTTACATGGTTTAGGAGATATTTCGAAAAAAAGAGGCATCGCTGTCTACGAGCATGCCGAGATCATGGCGATATGCCGCTTTCGTGCGCATGCGCGGGAGTGACGTCATCGCCGGTCCAGCGAATGACAGCGCTGGAGCGGCGAGACCCGGAAGTCACTCCGGGATTGATGGCGGCGGTGGAGGTCGTAGACGAGGGTTGTTTCGGGGGCTTCGTTCTCAGGTAAGTTATTCATAATGAGCTAGTATGCTATGCATACTAGCTCATTATGCCTTTGCCTTGCAGGTTCCGTTTTTTTTTTTTTTTTTTTTTTTAAAGGAGGCTTTACTTCCTCTTTAAAGTCTTGTTTTTTTTCCTCATTTAAAATTAACAAACATGTTATACTTACCTGCTCTGTGTAATGGTTTTGCACAGAGCAGCCGAGATCCTCCTCTTCTCGGGTCCTCCTTGCCTCTCCCTCCTGCTCAGTGCCCCCACAGCAAGCAGCTTGTTATAGGGGGCACCAAGCCACTGCTGTGTGTGCATTCAGACATGGAGCAGTGGCTGGGCCCCTCCATCTCTCTCCTCATTGGCTCACTGACTTTAATCCCATATATGGATTGAAATACAGCTGAGCCAGCCGAACTTCTATCCACTTTTGGCCAGCTTAAGTGAGCCGGGGAGGGAGTTGAAGGTCTTACAAACAAAATGAATATGCAAGGTAACCTTGGAGGAGATATACTAAAACTGGAGATCTGGTGCAGCTGTGCATGGTTGGCTAATCAGCTTTTAATTTCAGCTTGTTCAATTAAGCTTTGACAAAAAACCTGGAAGCTGATTGGTTTCTATGCAGAGCTGCACCAGATTTTGCACACTTCAGTTTAAGACCCTTTCACACTTATATGACTTGTCCCACGATTTGGGACTGCAAAATAGCATGACAAGTCGTTCCCCATGATTTCCAATGACAGCCATTCATATTAGTACGACTTCAAGTCGTTCCGACTTCAAAGTAGTCCCTGCACTACTTTGGTCTGATTTTGATGCCACTTACACAGGCATTCCTTGAAATCGCTGTAAAATCGCGGCAGAAATCGCAGCCAAGTGTGAAAGGGGCCTAAGGCTACTTGCACACTGAGGCGGAGGGTCCGTTAGCGGTAAAGTATCAATAGTTTTAGCGGAGCTTTAACGCTGCTTAAGCGGTGCTTTGCAGCCGCTGGCAGGGCGCTTTTAACCCCCGCGAGCGGCTGAAGAAGGGGTTAAAACCGCCCGTTTTGCGGCGCTTCAAAACCGCTTCCCATTCATTTCAATGGGCAGGGCGTTTTGGGAGCGCTGTATACACTGCTCCCAGGCCGCCCCAAAGATGCTGCTTGCAGGACTTTTTCTAGCGTCCTGCAAGCACAACGCCCCAGTGTGAAAGCACTCAGGCTTTCACATTCGGGCGGCATGGGAGGCAGTTTTCAGGAGCTAAAACTCACGAAAACTATCTCAGTGTGAAGGGAGCCAAGGAAATCAACACCCGTCTCTTTAAGATACTTTAAAAATGGGAAGGGGTGCTGAAAGATCATGCACCGGACCTACCTCAAGCACACAGATAGACTGCTGAGCACACAAACATTTCAGCTCAGCTAGGCCAAGCAGGCATTCTTTTTCTCTTCTTTTTTTTTTTTTTTCCCCCTTTTGAATTAATAATTGTTACCGTATATACTCGAGTATAAGCCGATTTTTTTAGCACATTTTTTTGTGTGCTGAAAATGCCCCCCTCGGCTTATACTCAAGTCAAGCATTTTTCTGCTGCAGAAAATTACATTTTCCGAACTGACTTTGGGGCCTCCTATCTCGGGGCCACTTGGTGCTAGGAACCCCAAATTTGGTATGCAAACCCAGTGGAACCAACACTACAACATATTGATACGGGGCCCCCAAAATCAGTTCGGAAAATTTCATTCTCTGCTGCAGAAAAGTGCTTGACATTTACCGAACCGACTTTGGGCCCCCGTATCTCGGGACCACTTGTGCTAGGAACCATAGGAGTTCCACTGGGCTTGCACACCAAATTTGGGGTTCCTAGCACTAAGTGGCCCTGAGATACGGGGCCCCAAATTCGTCAACTGTGTCCATCTGCAGCAATGTCATTTCAGGACCTTTTGGGTCCAGAAACCCCAAATTTTGGCTGCAGCTAGGGGGCATCTAGGAACCTTTAAAGAGGAGTGCCCACAAAAAAAAAAATTTAAAAGTCAGCAGCTACAAATACTGCAGCTGCTGACTTTTAATAATCGGACACTTACCTGTTCTGGGGTCCAGCGATGCGGGGGAACGAGACCCCCCCTCGTTCCCCGCTCCGCCGTGATTCGACGCTCACTCATCTGGGACACATGACAGGTCCCAGATGACTGTGCGGCCCCTAGGGGAAGTGACGTCATTGCCCGGGCAATGAAGGTGGCATACGAGGGACCCCCTAGCAACAGGCATTTAGAGGTGAGTAAAAATAAAAAAAATTTCCAATTATCTTTTTTAATTTTTTTTATGATTTTTAAGCCCAATTTTTTTTTTTTTTGGTGGCAACACCACTTTAACTACCGAGTTTGACATTCGGGGGACCTATGGCTGCAAATGGGCACCGTGAGGCATGCAAATGGGCATTGTTGACCCTCTTTTCCACTTACAGTAGCTGCGCATTTCTCACCCTAGGCTTATACTCGAGTCAATAAGTTTTCCCAGTTTTCTGTGGTAAAATTAGGTGCCTCGGCTTATATTCGGGGGGTCGGCTTATACTCACGTATATACGGTATATTAGATTTTGGCAATTGTACCATTATATCTTTGGTTCAATGTGTATGATGTTTGATGTGTATGATGTTTGATGTGTATGATGTTTGATGTGTATGATGTTTTGTTTTTTGTGTTTTGTCTGCAAGTAAGAATTTTAATTAAAAAAAAAAAACAAGCAGGCATGTTTGTTTCCATGGAGGAGAAGAGATAAGTATAGGATTATCAGAGGCTCCTGGTATCTGTTCCTGCATACAGTACAGGCAAAGGCTTTTATAGGAGGAAAGTATTAGCCATTTTGGTTCAAACATTTTCGGTAACTGCAATTACATTTGAATAATTCATAGCATTTTAAAGCTCTATGCCTGTACAGGCTGTATATAAAGATTTATGGCACAATTTCTCCAGATTTAATCAGAAAGAAAGCTGGTGATAAAATAACTAACAGAAGCAATTACTTTGTAAAAAAAAAAGAAGAAAAAAAAAAGTACCTTAAAAATAATCTCATGCCTGCAGAATAACTTTAGGGCACAAGAAGTTCTGTTAAAGCGTTCATACAGATTATTTGAAGCTTTGAGTTTTTAACTGATTCCAGCCCGATAGCTGTACCAAAAAGAGAAGAACCCGTGGGAACTAAACAAGGATTAATTTATGTCTAGATGCTATTAACAGAAAGCGCTTAGCCTCAAGGGGGCTGTGAGCAATCAATCACCATCCATGATACAACTCCTGAGGATGGAAATTACCAAACTTGTACTTCTCATTACTGTACAGACAAGTGTCAATTTTACAGAAAACCTGTACTGAGAGATATACAAAGTCTCCGTCTGGAAATGCTAGTTCCCTGGCTGACATGTCACTATACTTAAATAATTTTCAAAAAGTTGGACACACACCCTCTGATCTATCCCTCAACCCATATTCAATAAGATTAACCATTACCAGGTATGGCCATACCATAATAAACACAGACAAGCTCATTTTAAAAGCAATGCTAGGAAATACGTGACGGCAATCAGTGAGCTACTAAGGTTACCTTAATACAAGTTCTGTGTACCCCCCCGTCACCCAGTCTTTACATTACTACACCAACAGTCAGCAGGAGTATATTTCTGTTCTCTGATGTGCGACTTCCTCTCCTACTCTACTCCTTGTTATCAATCACAATTAAAATTGCAATTGCATTGGGCCGATTTGACATGTCAAAATCACATTCCAAATCGGAACCTATTGCCAGCAATAGCACTGTCCGAATCAGTTCGATGCCAACTTTGCGGCACTGCACTGATTCCCAAAAGTACTTTCTTCACTATTTAGGGGCAATTTCAATAGACATCTGTGCATGAACCCGCACAGATGTCTGTCAAATCGCCCCCAAACTCGCACTTAAAGGCGGGTTTGAAATTGTGTGAGTTCAGCTGAACTCGCACGATTTCAAACATGCCCTCAGTGTGATCGAGGGCTCAATCTGATTGTTTTTTTTTCTTTTATTGCAATGGCATTTTTAAATCAGGTGTTCTGCAGGTGAGAGGAAGTTCAGGGGGTGTTCCAGCATCACAATCAGGCACACTCCAGGATCACCAGATTACTGATAAAAAGGAGTCGTGAGCAGGTAGGCTGTGTCCCATGTATAGATGGAGTTAACCTTTAGGCTGGGTTCACACTAGAGCACAGAGCGGCTCACAGCAGGTGGTCTGGTTCGTCTCCATTCACTGGTTCAGGTCCGATTTCAGCCCGAATTTTTGGTCAAATTCGGACCTGAAATAAACCAAAAGACACACAGGACTCCTGTGCAATTCTCACTGGATCCGTTCTGGAGATGTGTGAACCGGCTGGCCAAAATCTCCTGCATCCCGCATCAAATTTGCAATAGTGTGAACCCAGCCTTAATATTGTAGCACAATTTGCCATACCTCTTTCCAGCCAACCCGATTTTGTTTAGCTGTGTAAAATCTGATTGTGAGGCATGGGTTAGAACTCTTTGCTTAAGTCACTGCACTTTGCACAATATTCCTAAATAAACCCAATAATCAGAAGATCTATGTTCTGTGATTCATCTGACCTGATAACCTCCACAAAATCCTGGCAACTACTGTGATAAAGTGTTATTATCATACACAATGTGCCTCACCATGTTCTTTAAACAAACACTCTTCCATATACCAATGTTTCCAAATTCCCCTCTCAATTACTATTTACACAGAATTCCCTTTAAAAGTTCACCATTCATTTGCAAGCTTCTTCCAGACTGGAAATGTTCTGTAGGCATTACCAAAGACAGCTGCCATTGGAAGCCTGCAATCCACCCATCTCTGTGGTTCCAGATGCTGGCTGATGGATATTATTTTAGGACAAGATCAGAGTAGAGTCCAACTAGACCAATCGTCACCCTAGTGTGAGACTTGGTCTGGGCAAACTCTTCAATGATCTAGTTTGAGGCTTTATTCTGATCTAGTGTGAGACTTGATCTAGGCAAATTCTTCCATTATCTAGATCAGGGGTCTCCAAACATTCTAAACAAAGGGCCGGTTTATTGTCCTTCAGACTCTAGGAGGGCCGGACTATGGCCAGCGGGAGTGAAATTTTCCTGGCATCAGTGGGAGTAAGCATTGCCACAATTGGTATTAGGGGGAGGAATAGTGCCCAGTCCTTGGTATCATAGGGAGGAATAGTATCCCCATTTTTGGTGTCAGTGGGAGAATAGTGTCTTGTATCAGTGGGAGGAATAGTGCCCCAAGGGCCGTAAAAAGGCAAGTAGAGGGCCACATCCGGCCCTCGGGCCGCAGTTTGGAGACCACTGATCTAGATCAAGGCTTGGTCTGATCTAGTTTGAGACTTGGTCTGGGCGAAAACTCTTTCATGATGTAGTGTGTGGTTTGGTCTGATCTAGTGTGAGACTTGGTCTGGGTGGACTCTTTCACAATCTAGCATTGAACTTGGTCTGATCTAGTGTGAGACTTGGTCTGGGTGGACCCTTTCATGATCTAGTGTGTGGCTTGGTCTGATTTAGTGTAAGACTTGGTCTGGGTGGACACTTCTGTTATCTAGTATGAGGCTTGGTCTTTTCTAGTGTGCAATTTGGCCTGGGTGGACCCTTCTGTGATCTGGTATGAGACTTGGTCTGATCTAATGTGAGACTTGGTCTGGGTGAACCCTTCTGTGATTTAGTATGAGACTTGGTCTGATCTAGTGTGAAATTCGGTCTGGACAGACTCTTCTGTGATCTTGTCCTGGAATACTAAGGGAATGTGAAGGTTGATGTCATTGAGTGCAGCCAAATCATTGGCTCAAAGGTCTGTAGACAACATGAACTTAAGACCACTTTCACTGACCCCAGACTGATGACTAGCCATAGTCAAGGCATATAATGGACATTTACTGAAGACCAGTGAGCTTCCAAAAACGCACTGATCAGTGCATAACGCTCCACCCCTACTGTCTACTACAGCGACTACTAGCTGCATCACAGTTATCATTGCTGTTTCTGAAGAGCCACAAAACTTTTAATGCTTCACACATGTTGTCCACTTTTATACCATCACCATTCAACAAATGGCCAGACCTCTGCTAGTTCCAGAATTCCACAATCCGAGGACCCTTCCTGCCTCAAAATGTAACCTGTTCTTTTTGTTTTGAAACGTATGAAAAAGCTGCACAGTGGTTCATTTTGGATTACATATCAAAGTCTTCCTAAAAACTAATAAATGGAAGAAACACTACCCTATTACTATGGCAAAGCCTAGCCACAATAAATTCCTAAATTTCCCAGCTGAATAAACAAACTAAGACAAGAAAATGGCTGGCTCAGGGTATTCAGACAAGTGAGTCAGAAGATTTGACAGAACTGGCATAAGGATGAAGATGGACAGACGAATTGGCTTGGTCGAGAAGAGAGCAGAACGCATTATAAATAGACTACATCACTTTTCCACAGAACTCATTCAGCATAATAAACAAACTTGTGGTTTTGGCAATGTCGTCAAGATGAAAAGAAACAAAACAAAAACCTCTGTATATATTACACTATATAAAAGGATATCCAAATTTACTACAATCGTTTTTGGTTTTGTTTTCTAATACTGGCCGCTTAAAAGGAAACTCCTGATAGATATATGTAGAAAAGCACCATTTAGCAAGTTACGTCTCTATTAAAAAGAAAATCATTCAGTGAATGGTGGCATTTTTTTTTTTTTTTTGTCCAATATACTGTTAGTATGTATGTGCCTTAGCAGTGGAGAAGCTGGAAATACCTGTAGTAGGCACCGCTACTCCGGGGATCACAGCTGTCTTCCAGGTCTTTCTGCCCAGACCAATTTTCAGCTTTCAGTGATGTCACACTTTGACAATTGTGCAGTCATGCAACACTGTACCCATATGACATGTTTAGCATTTTTTTTTTTTTCACACAAATGTTATATTTAATCACAACTGGATTTTTTATTGTTTGCTAAACAAACAAAAAAAAGACCACATTTTTTTTAATAAATAAATACATTTTCTTAGTTTCCGTTATAAAATTTTGCAAATAAGCAAGGTCCATAAAGACATGGATGAGCGAGTTTGGGGTGGAGGAATTGACCTCGACCTGATAGAACACCTTTGAGATAAATTAGGGCGGAGGCTGCGAGACAGGCCTTCTCGTTGCTTTGGGAAGAATGGTCAAACATTCCCATGGACACACTCCTAAACCTTGTGGACAGCCTTCCCAGAAGAGTTGAAGCTCTTATAGATGCAAAGGGTGGGCCAACTCAATATTGAACCTTACGAACTAAGACTGGGATGCCATTAAAGTTCATGTGCTTGTAAAGGCAGGCGCCCCAATACTTTTGCCAATATAGTGTATATTTTAGGAGCAAATCTTTTTTTTTTTTTGCCCTTTTAGCGAATAACACACCACCCCACCCCCTTGGTTCTCCTCATTCAACCCCTCATCTCATCTCAGCCCTGCACTCCTCCTTTTTCCCTTGTTCTCTATTCAGGGTTATATTTTAAAAATAAACTTGAATGTAGCAACAAAACTGAATGAGTGATCTTTCACATGCACAGGAAACTTGAAGTCTCAGCTGTTAACCGCTGCAGTCATGATGGCCCATACAAGGAATGATAAACTAAATGCAGGGAGTGTTCAAACCTCAGAAAATCTGTTGTGCAGAAATTATTTTTTTGCATTTACGATCAGACTGTGATCCAGAATAGAACACTAAGGCTCCATTCACACCTGAGCATAGCGACAGCTGCTGCAGCGCGTTTTTTTTTTAGTGGAGCGTTTTTGGAGCAGCAACATTCATTTGAATGGGCCTCCCTTCGCTCCAATAATGCTCCAAAGAAGCTCATGTACCAAATCTTGGCAAAGAGCCAGGAGGGTGTGCTCGACAATCGCGGCAAAAGCTCACCGCGTTTGGGGGGCCATTAAGAAATAATGGCATCGCAAACACGTTCCGCTGCTATCTGTAATCGGGTGCAGAATCGTGGTGATTCCGACCACATTTCATAATGCTCAGGTGTGAACGGAGCCTAAACACAAACACTTTTAGTCACAAACACATTTCTAAAAGCATAAACCCAAGAACAAAAGGGGCGTGGCCTGGACATGGCTGTGTGAAGACACGTTTCTGTGAGCTCCTTGTCTCCCCCTGCCTATCTCCACAAAACACCGGACATTAACAGCTTCATCCAGAGGCATGCTAGCCGCTGGATGAGTGAACCGGTCCCGCAACACACAGGGTGAGATCCACCGCTATTTCCAGAACACGGCCCGCACCTCCCCAGGAGCCATAGTAGCGGCGCCTCGTGGTTTAGGCCTAAGACAGCATACATCGCTGGACACCACCCCCCCCCCCCCAGCTCATCCTCTGTATCAGTCTCCTTCTCAGAAGCCCCTGCACTCTTCTGCCCAGACATGTCGTAATTTGCGGTCTCCCCTCTTCACCAAGAACCAGACTGCCTTGATGGTGAACTTAGGGCACTTCTCCAGGCCTTACCTACAAAGCAGGACATCAAGGCCCTAACACATCGGGTGGAAGAGGCGCACCGCCGGGACATACAGGAGGTGAGGGCAGAGATTCACTCACTATTAGAGCATAGACACTGGACAGACGTCCATTCCCTCCCTGGAACTTTGACTGGGAGCCCTAGAACAGTCACATGTTGCCCAGGTGGAGGCAACAGCTGCTCTCCAGCTCCACATGGAAGACTTGGAAGACAGAAGCCGCAAGAACAACTTGCGGCTTCGAGGCCTCCCGGAAGCCACAGGCATTAAACACCCCTCAGACGCGGTGAGTGCCATTTTCCAGCAAGTCTTGGAGTCCCCACAGGCCACCATAGAGCTTGACAGGGTTTATAGGGCCATTGGACTGCGATCATCTGACCCCAATAGGCCCCAGGACGTAGTCTGCCGCCTGCACCATTACCCCCTGAAAGAGCAGATCCTACACAAAAAAATGGGAATGCAGAGAGGTGTCATTTGAAGGGACATCCATCAATATCCTTCCAGATCTCTCCCGAGCTACACTACAACGCTGAGCTCGTCTATGCCCAATCCTGGACCTGGCCCAGGAACAGGGAAGCACATACAGGTGGGGATACCCGCTAACAGTCACCTTTCGGAGAGCCTCTGCCTCCTTTACTCTACGTACACCCACAGATCTGCCTGACCTGTTCGCATTTCTTGATGTGGCACCGATCCAGGTACCCAACTGGCTCCAGCTCCTTCCAAGCTCAACGGGCCACTTTGGCCCTTCGGGTCCCAGGGGTCCTTCCCAGACACGTTCTCAGAGGCCACGAAGGAGATCCCATGCACCATCCGGAGAGAGGTCCTGGGAATCCTAAGTGTTGTAAGCACTAAATTTACAAGAGTGCATGCCGATTTTATGACTGCTAGATTTTATGGTGGACGTTCTGAGTTGTCCCCACCGACTGTTCCAATTAGCAGGTACCTCCTTTCCTCTGCCTATAGTACAATGTATGAGTGTTAGATGCCTGACGGAGGCTCCTTGTAACACCCCACCAGGTGTACCCTTCCTAACACCCACCTGCTGAAATACACTGCTGAACTGATGGTGGATGCTCTTAGCAGTCCCCGATGTTTGAATACAGTCGAAAGGCTAAGCTCCTTCCTACACTTCTTTCCATAAGAGAACCCAAGTGCTATGTCCTTAACCTTCCATGTACTGCATGCAAAGGCAGTCGCAACCCCAAGGGATTTCTACAGGACCACAACATTACTCTGCGATACGGGGTCTTTGTGCCCCAATGTTTTTTATGCTCCATGGTATCCATCGAGCAGCCATTTCTGAATACCGATGCATGCCTCCTAGAAAAGGTCTTTGCGCCTTAATGTTTAAATTGTTGAGTGCATTATTGTTCTTACGTTGATATGCCTGAAATGCTTTACTACTTTGTTCCTCACAGGTATATTTTGCTCCCAACTGACCTTTATACTATGTCTGTTGGGGGGGAAATATAATAGGCAGTTTATGTGGGGCAGGGGTACAGAGAACAGTGCTATTTTACTGTCCTGGGACCCTTTCATTACATGGGCTCCTGTTAACTGCTGCGAACCTATCACTTTGGCTAATGGTAAATATCCACCTGCCTAAGAGGGGGTGCATACTGGCCGTTTCGTGAATATTAGTTTGAGCTCACACTCCTGCTATATCTCACCCTTCATATATTTATACCCATGCATCCAAGCGAATAATCCTCTCTTGAGGTGGGGAACAGATCTTTGGAGTTATACCATGCTCCAGGATACGCCACTCTCCACCCTCCTTTTTCTCCACCTCCTCCCCCTCCCCTCCTTTCCAAGCCTCACTTTACTTCCCTTCCTCAACCGCCCCCCCTTGTTAACACTCTTTGATTGACTCTATGGCCTTGGAGGACAGGACAGGAGAAAAGGGAAAGATGCTTTTAAAGGTAAAGAGATTTGGGGTCTTTTTGACCCAGATCTCTCCATAAAGAGCACCTGTCATCCTTATTTATATTACAAGGGCTTTTTACATACCTTGTAATATAAATAAAAGTGATCAAAAAAAATAAAAAATAAAATAATATATATTTTTTTAAAAATGGACAGTGTAAAAATAAAAAGTACAATATATAATAATAGCAAAGAAAAATTTAATTTAAAGCGCCCCCATCCCTATGTAAGTCGTGCACACATATGTAAACGGTATTCGACCACACAGAGTGGGACCAATAACCTCCTTTGTACCTCTAAACGGGTAACCTGTAAAGGCGTTTAAAGAGATTTTAAAGTACCTTCGTTTGTCACCATTCCACGAGCGTACGCAATTTTAAAGCGTTAGGTATTTATTTACTCACCGTAACATCATCATTATACAAAAAAATTGGGGTAAATCTTTTTTACATTAGCATTTTATTTTATTTATTTATTTTTTACTATAAAGTGTATTTTTTTCACAAAAAATTGAGTTTGCAAAATCGCTGCACAAATACCGTATGGCCTAAAAAATTGAAACGATCACCATTTATCCTATCCCGCTCCAAAGATGCTGCTAGCAGGACTTTTTTTGTCATCCTGCTAGCGCACCACTCCAGTGTGAAAGCCCGCCGGCTTTCACACTGGAGTGAATGGGGCAGGATTTTTTCATGCGGTGAACAGGCGCTATTTTTAGCGCTGCACCGCATGAAAAACGCCCCGGTGTGAAAGGGGCCTAAAGGAGGATTCATGGCCAATGCCAAGGGGACAAGTTCAGGAATTTCAGGATGTAATAGAACAAGATGCAGTTAATATTGCAAGTGATTGCAATTGCATCTGAAATAACGTTAAAAAGTTGGAGAAGTGTGGGACAAAAAAAAAAAACCCACATACTCAGCTATATGGCTGCAGCCTCGATGTAATGCTACAAATAGAAAATGATAAAAATGTGATAGCGCTGCCCAAACAAATTCATAAATGTGTTAAATATAGATGTGTCAATAAATACCTAAAATTAACACATTTTATAACAAAGAATAAAGTGCTAGTGCAAACAATAAATCAATAAATGAATCCACGTACATTGGTGGAGTACGTACGACCAGGTTGAGACTGGTGGCGGGAGTATTTTTCTGGAGTATGTGAGTATCTTGCTGGATTGTATTACATGCCTATGTTTTATTTAATAAATGTGAGTGCATTTTATGATGCCGGGGTTGTGCGGTTTGTCAAGTTGATTAACCCAGGTACTGTACTATTGGAGGCTGTTTTCTCTTTATATGTTGCCCATGACTTGCTTGTGAACTGTGTGGAGCCATTCTAGAAGGCGAACCATATCGCTCTTATGCCCCACATAACATACACATGGTCGGATATTCTGATGGAAAAAGTCTGATCGGATTATGTTGTCAGAAAATCCGATCGTGTGTGGGCTCTAGTGGGCTTTTTTCCGGAAATTCCGACGGACAAAATTTGAGAGCAGGATCTAAATTTTTCCAACAACGAAATCCGATCAGACAGATAGTGTGTAGAGCATTCCGACGCACAAAGTGCCACGCATGCTCAGAAGAAATTTGGAGACGAAAGCTATTGGCCTCTACGTAGTCCCATCGTACGGTTTTTACCTCACCTTGTTTGGAACGATCGGATTTTCCGTTTTTTTTTTTTTTTTTTTTTTTTTTTTTTTTTTTTTTTTTTTTTTTTTTTTTTTTTTTTTTTTTTTTTTTTTTTTTTTTTTTTTTTTTTTTTTTTTATTTTTTTTTTTTTTTTTTTTTTTTTTTTTTTTTTTTTTTTTTTTTTTTTTTTTTTTTTTTTTTTTTTTTTTTTTTTTTTTTTTTTTTTTTTTTTTTTTTTTTTTTTTTTTTTGTTTTTTTTTTTTTTTTTTTTTTTTTTTTTTTTTTTTTTTTTTTTTTTTTTTTTTTTTTTTTTTTTTTTTTTTTTTTTTTTTTTTTTTTTTTTTTTTTTTTTTTTTTTTTTTTTTTTTTTTTTTTTTTTTTTTTTTTTTTTTTTTTTTTTTTTTTTTTTTTTTTTTTTTTTTTTTTTTTTTTTTTTTTTTTTTTTTATTTTTTTATTTTTTTTTTTTTTTGTTTTTGTTTTTTTTTTTTTTTTTTTTTTTTTTTTTTTTTTTTTTTTTTTTTTTTTTTTTTTTTTTTTTTTTTTTTTTTTTTTTTTTTTTTTTTTTTTTTTTTTTTTTTTTTTTTTTTTTTTTTTTTTTTTTTTTTTTTTTTTTTTTTTTTTTTTTTTTTTTTTTTTTTTTTTTTTTTTTTTTTTTTTTTTTTTTTTTTTTTTTTTTTTTTTTTTTTTTTTTGTTTTTTTTTTGTTTTTTTTGTTTTTTTTTTTTTTTTTTTTTTTTTTTTTTTTTTTGTTTCTCACCTTGTTTGGAACGATCGGATTTTCCGACAACTTTGTCCAAACGTGTGTGTGCAACACAAGTTTCGGAAAAAAATCTGACGGATTTTGTGGTTGAAATGTCCGACCATGTGTACTAGGCATTAAAAGGGACCTGAGCACCATTATCTGGGTTATGAGATTGACCTCTCTCTATGCACTAGTGACCCTTTGTGGGTCTAAGATGAAGGCGAGCTTGTACTTCACCTGGTGAATGGAGCACAGGCTGTGTAGTGTGTTTATCTGTGAAGCATTTTTAGTTTTGCACATTTTATAAGAATAATCACTACCAAAGCACAAGTTTCAAGTGGAATTTCTTTTGTCTTTTTGCACAGTTCGATTATCTAAATTTTTTCCCCACTGATTTATTGTTTCACTAGCACTTTATCCTTTATGTTATGAAATGTGTTCATTTCAGGCATTTATTGATACATCTATATTTAATACATTTATTAATTTATTTGGGCAGTGCTATCACATATTTATCATGTTCTATTTGTTGTGGAACTGGGAACACATTTGGTGATAGCAGCAGCCATACACTTTTACTATCACTAGGTGGCAGCGTACAGCTACTTTAATTTTATATTGATGTGATGCTACAGCTGTCCCCCACAAGCTCAAAGCCTGAGAGCTGATCGATCACATGACCACAGTTCTCAGGTATGCACAATGGCTGTCAGTCATTAATCTGTGCTCTGCCCCTCCAGTGCTAACTGGAATCTGGGCAGGAGCAGCTGTCTCAGGCTCTGAGATGTGCCCTGGTAGGCTGAGCCACCTGCCAATCAAGCATCAGGGTGGATGTCTACATTATTGTCAAAATACATCCAAAGACTGGAGCCGCTTGGTGCTTTAGCCCGCTGTTGGCTGATTCTGGGTTACAGGAGTGCACAAGTAAGTTCACTCCTGTGACCCACATGAACAGTATGGCCCAAAAAGTTTTGGCCATACTTCTCTTTTAATATCACTTAAAAGTTTACCTTTTAAAAATGTTGGTCAGAAAAACCCTTTTATTTAACTAGTATTGAAATAGCAGTTACAACCAGAACTCCCGTTAATAGGAAAGTATAATGCATTTTCACCAGGCCCACATTTTGAGTTCTTGTAGTGTTTATGGTAAAGTAATTATTGGTATGACTTCCACATTTTACAATCTTGAATTCCCAAAACCGCAATCACTGTATACTAAAGACACTACCAGGTGTCTGAATGTCCCATCACAATTTCTGAAGAGCGCCTCCATTCCCCCGAGATGCAACGTGGTTGTCAGCGATGTTTGTGTTCCTAATCTTGCTAATGGCTCATCATTATGATGGGCAGACTTACCAACCAAGAGGCAGAAGCTGGTTGTATGTCGGAAACACCACAGTATTTCGGCTCATGGAGGACTCTGCAGAAAAAAATTTGACCAGCACAGGTAGGTACTTATAATAAATATTAGGTCATGGATCTGGAATTGTCTCATAACTGCTTTAATGGTCTAGGGTGCAACAAGAGTGAAGCCGGTCAATACAATATTCAATATTTCATAAACAGTGATTGCTCAGCTTGTACAATGAATTTGCTCCAGGCACTCTGTTTTGTAGCTCCTTTGCATAGAATCTCAAGCTGGCCACAGATAGAATTTTGAATGAAAACAATTCATAAGAAAAATTCTCAGAACGTTCGAATGTCGTTCAAAAGATTTTGTTTACTTTTAACATTTGATTGTGAAATGAATGTACTTTGCAAATTGAATACCACATACACGGTTAGAAATTCATTAATTTGAGAAAAATTTCCATCCTGCTCCTTAAAATTTTGTTGTTACTGTGGTCAAAAACTAACATTGATTTAACTTTTTCAGAGAATTCTTTGTGAAGAAACGTCCCTACACTCCGCTTGAGTGCTTTCGTCATATACCACTTCCTCCCAGTCTGAATATAGATATCAGATATTCCAACTGCTCCCAAGCACAAAACAAGACGAGACTTGTTTCACTGCTGACATGGACTGATTTATTAGAACCAAAATGACAAGTATTTATAATACAGTAGAAGAGGAGGTCCCCCCCTCCTGCTCATATTATACTAACAATACAACTGTAGCCAGAAACAGAATTAACATGAGCTAATTATCTAAATCAACACTGGACTCCTTCATTTAATTGCAGGGTTAATTAGCACAAACAACAATAGGTGAAATACTCTTTAGAATCTGTGTCAAGCCAGACTAGACTCATTTACATTATACAAGACAACAGACAGGTGGCTGGAGTTGATGATATTAGCATCTAACAGTATGTGTCCCAACAGTATGATTCAGTCACTATTGCTAATATGGAATATACATATCCAGAGTCTGTGTCTTGGCCTGACTCCAAAGAATCACCACCTCAGGGGTCCCCAGGCTTACAGCTCACAAAGAGAACTGTTCCCCCAAATGCCAGGGACCATAATCGCAAGGCAAGAGGCTGGTATTCAGTCCTCTCCAAGTTCCTCTGTCCCGGGTGAGTCTGTCACATTCTTTTCCCAGGAATTTTCGTTCAAAAATTCTACCCATCTATGGCCAGCTTTACAACCCAAAGTGGTGGCTCACATAGGAGAATACAAAGCTACATGACTGTTAAGGTATGGGTGTCATACATGGATATGAAGACCTGAGATCTTCTACAGAGCTCTCCTGCATTGACTTTGACAGCTTTCAATGGATCCTGGATTTTTGGCTTTTTTTTATCGTTCCCCCCCAAACACATCATACTCTGGTAGTACAATTTCTTTTAGATGTACCAACAAGTATGTAGTACAAAGGACTGCCTGGGTAAAGACTGATTGGCTAGTTAAGGTAGATCCTCATATTACATGGTTTTGGTACATCTAAATTTGATAAGACAGTGATTGTACTGTATGGTCATATTGTAATGTGTACGGTATGCCTAGTACACACAGGATGAGAAAATCTGCCAAAAAACACCGCTTTCAAAGCAATCGTCTGATAATCTGATCGTTATTACACAGTTTTCGAGAGCCAATCATAACAGTTAATGCGAAATTATCTGAAAGGACAAGCATGAAAGTTTTTCTCGTCTGATAATGGAACAATCTATTTTCGTGTAATTAGTATGGTATTTGTACTAAAAAAAAAAAAACCAAGACCAAGACCACGCATGCTCGGAAATGAAAGAATACATTATATCACTTCCAAATTTGTTTTCTGTCAGACGAGAATTTTTGTAACTTCATTTTTTCGATATGAGACTAGCAAGCATAATAAAAATAAAAAAAAAGACGATCATTTGTCCGATATTCTCATTGTGTGTACGAGGTTTTTACATAGCTGTTTAGTAAATATTAATACACTAGAGAAGTTTTTATGCTTCCTTGGTTTACCGCAAAGAACCTTATGGGTCCATGCACACTGGGTTTAAAAGAACGCTAGTTCTATTGGCAGAAAAAAAAAAAACGCTCATATTGAGTGTTTGTTCAGGCGTTTATGAGCGTTTTATGTTGCCAGAAAACTGCTCTCAAAAACGCAAACCAAAAGGGTATTTTTTCTGCCTCCTAACTCTGAGCTTAAAGCGGAGTTCCACCCAAAAGTGGAACTTCCGCTGATCTGCTTCCTCCTCCCCTCCCCGGTGCCACATTTGGCACCTTTCGGGGGGGGACTCTCCTCCTTCTTCCGCCGCCAGACAATTATAAAGCGCAGCGTGCTTCGCACATGCGCAGTAGGGAACCAGTTGTGAAGCTGGTTTCCCTTAGGACGAATGGTGGTGGCAGCACCCGACAGCCGATCCGAAAATCGGCTGGGGTGCCGACATCGCGGGCTCCCTGGACAGGCAAGTGTCTATTAATTAAAAGTCAGCAGCTACAGCATTTGTAAATTGTAATGTAATTATTTAATTTATTTCGACAGGCTGAACACCGCTTTAAACTATGCCTCTAAAAATCCTAATGTGCATGGAGACATAGGATAACATTGAGCTGCTTCTACAGGCTTCCAAGATAACGGCGTAAGGCCATACACAGGCTGATACAGAGGCGAGAATAATTTAAAGCACATGGCAATCATAAGAAATAAATGTTATTATTACTTTACGACTGCTTTACGGATAACCACAGACCCAGATGAAACCCTGCGAAGCTACCGAGTCTATGCTTGTAGTCATTAGGCACAGAGTAGAAGGCGCTAGTATTTGGCACCCGTCCTTCCCTCCATCTGTCATATATTTCATACAATCATTGCACACAACAACATTTCATTCAAATTTTTTTAGACTGTCATAGTATACAATTCTCCAATATGAACAGCCATAGTACGCAATAACATTTTTAACTTTACCTCCTATCCTGAATAGTTTACAGAACAGAAAACAATAGATGGCCTTCTGCATTTTGCTACCTAAATACAGACCTGGCCTGGCAAAATACAGACCTGGCCTGGAAATATCACTTTGGCATCTGAAAGAATAGCAGATGTATCCAAAGGGAGCCAGGCTTGGATCAATAAAACCAAAGCAATGAAACAGATTTGAAGCTGAAAAAAAAAAAAAAAAAAATACCCTTACAGTGTCCCCCTTCCCCCTTCCAAGGGTAAAAGTTAATCTTTAAGTAGAGTACCAGGGGATAGGGGTTGCAAAACCCCATGGTTGAGCTGTTTTCTTACCACCCCTCAACCGCCTCTCCCCCCCTGCCTTAGCCATTGGCCAGGACACTTTTCAGCTACAACCTGAGTAAAAATCCTGTCCCCTGCCAGCATGCTGCAGATAAGGACCCATCCTCTCTGTGTGGAAGAAATGGCCTCTCTGCAGAGACACAACGCGCCCCTTTGCCAAGTCAGAGCCAGAGCTTTCTAATTGGTAGGGAGCATGAGCTTTCTGGGTTGCCCTGGCTCCTTAGTGTGATGCACGGCTGATCAGAAGAGACCACTCCCACCCCGACAACGCCTAGAGCAGGGGTCCCCAAGCTGCGGCCATTTGCTCCCCTTTATCCGGCCCCCCGGACACTTTTCCTCCCTCTAACATAGACAATGAGGTATTATTCTTACTACTGACACCAAAGATGGGGCCCCATACCTTCCACTCATACCAAAGGTGGCACCCTTTCTCCCACTGACACCAATGATGGGGCGTTAAAAACTCCCACTAACACCGATGGGACATTATTTCTCCCGCTGACACCAATGATGGGGCACATTATCTACCACTGACACCGATGGGGCACAATTCCTATCAATGATGGGACGCATTTCCTACCACTGACACCAACAATGGGGTATTATTGCTTCCACTGACACCAACGATGGGGTATTATTCCTCCCACTGACACCAACAACGGGGTATCCTTCCACTGACACCAACAATGGGGTATCCTCCCACTGACACCAACAACGGGGTATTATTCCTCCCGTTGACACCAACGATGGGGTATTATTCCTCCCACTGACACCAACAAAGGGGTACTTCTTCTCCCACTTACACCAATGATGGGGGGTAATATTAATCCCACTAATGTGATTATTGGGCCCTTTTCCTCCTCCTGCTAACCCCAGGGGTATTTTTTACTTCCAATGACCACCAAGCCGGCATTATCTATCTACCCCCACTGTCCACAGATCGACCCCCCCTAATGTCTGAAAGACAGTAAATTGGCCCTGTGTTTAGAAAGTTTGGAGACCCCTGACCTAGAGCAATGGATTCCTGTGGATAATGTCACTGCTCTAGGGAATTCAGCCTCATTGTCAGCCATGCACATCACACACCCAAAATGACCAAAGATTTTTTTCTGAAACTTCCCTCTTAGGCCCCTTTCACACTGGGGCGTTTTTCAGGTGGTACATCGCTAAAAATAGCGCCTGTACATCGCCTGAAAAAAACGGCCCCATTCACTCCAGTGTGAAAGCCGGCGAGCTTTCACACTGGAGCGGTGCGCTAGCAGGACGGTGAAAAAAGTCCTGCTAGCAGCATCTTTGGAGCGGTATAGGAGCGGTGTATTCACCGCTCCTATACCGCTCCTTCCCATTGATTTCAATGGAACACCGCGGTAATACCGCCGCTACGGCGGCGCTTTGCGGGGGATTTTAACCCTTTTTCGGCCGCTAGCGGGGGTTAAAACCACACCGCTAGCGGCCGAATCCCACGGCTAAAACAACGGTAAAGCAGCGGTAAATATAGCGCTGCTTTACCGTCGCCGCGGCTCCCGCACCAGTGTGAAAGGGGCCTTACAGGTTAAGGTGTGTGTTATACACTGATAAATACAGTAATTGAAAAAAAGAAATTAAAAAAAAAGAAAGAGGGAACACATGGAGGGAGGCAGAGGCAAGGACCTAAACTTTGTCTGCAGTGTGAACTTTTGCTTTAAGCGATGAATCAAAGACTATTATTTAGCCCTGTAACACTGGAGGAATTTTCAAGCCCAGACAGGATCTATTCCTCAGATGTGAACACTGTACTCGGCAGGTGTTGTGTCATGAGGAACATACAGCGAGGGACGGACTCCACCTGTACAAAGTTCTACAAGTGTTCCCATAATATCAATACCCCACTTATAGTAGATTAGACTCCAAAGCGGCCGCGGCTTACAGCCCCGGATTCCAGGCCCCGCAACGCTCATGGCACCGTCACATAACCCATGACTGAACGCCGCATTCTTCTGTACCAGACATTTCATCACTTTTTATCACTACCACTTTCATATTGTTTCCAATTTCTATTACAACACACATCAGGGGTTACCAAAGACGGGCGCACAAAGAATTTCTATATATACAGTGCCTTAAAGTATTCATACCCCTTGAAATTTTACACATTTTGTCATGTTACAACCAAAAATATAAATTTATTTTATTGGGATTTTATGTGATAGACCAACACAAAGTGGCACATAATAGTGAAGTGGAAGAAAAATGATACATAGTTTTCCAATTTTTTTTTTACAAATAGATATGTGAAAAGTGTGGAGTGCATTTGTATTCAGCCCCCCGGAGTCAATACTTTGTAGAACCACCTTTCACCGCAATTACAGCTGCAAGTCTTTCTGGAGATGTCTCTACCGGCTTTGTACATCTAGAAAGTGACATTTTTGCCCATTCTTCTTTGCAAAATAGCTCAAGCTCTGTCAGATTGGATGGAGAGCGTCTGTGAACAGCAATTTCCAAGTCTTGCCACAGATTCCCAATTGGATTTAGGTCGGGACTTTGACTGGGCCATTCTAACACATGAATATGCTATGATCGAAACCAGGGATATGCAATTAGCGGACCTCCAGTTGTTGCAGAACTACAAGTCCCACAAGGCATAACAAGACTGCCACCCAGAGGCAGAGACATGATGGGAGTTGTAGTTTTACAACAGTTGGAGGTCCGCTAATTACATATCCCTGATCTAAACCATTAAATTGTAGCTCTGGCTGTATGTTTAGGGTCGTTGTCCTGCTAGAAGATGAACCTCCACCCAGTCTCAAGTCTTTTACAGATTCTAATGCCGTGTACACACGGTCGGAATTCTCGTCGGAAAAAGCTCTGATGGTTTTCCCGTCGGAATTCCGCTCAAACTGTCTTGCCTACACACGGTCACACCAAATTCCGACGGTCAATAACACCACGGCATAAAACGCGTTCGACTGCACTATAAAAGGGAAGTTTAATGCTTCTGAGCATGCGTCGAATTGTTTCCGAGCATGCGTCGGAATTTTGCGTGTCGGAATTGCATACACACGATCAGAAAATCCGATAGAAAGGTTTTCCGTCGGAAAAATTAAGAACAGGTTCTCAATCCAATGTCCGTCGGAAATTCCTACAGAAAAAGACCGATGGGCATACACACGGTCGGAAAATCCGATGAAAAGCTCCCATCGGACTGTTTCCATCGGAAATTTCGACCGTGTGTGCGCCGCATAACAGGTTTCAAAAAGTAGTTTCTGTAGTACTTTTTGCGATTTGGGGCTGCGATTTCCATTAAGCAGGTTTGTGCACAGATGTCTCTGAAATCAGGACTGACATTCGGGAGTGAAGTCGTCAGCTGAACTCGCACAGCTTCATTCCCACAGCTCAGTGTGATCCCGGGCTCACACTTTGTTTATACTCTGCTGCATACATAGGGGTTGATTTACTAAAGGCAAATAGACTGTGCACATTGCAAGTGCACTCGCTCCAGAGCTTAGTAAATGAGGTAAAGCTTCACTTTGCAAAGAGTGCTCAATTATTAGGAAAATAATTAGGAAAAAAAATAAGAAAACAGTATTTTTGCTTGCACATGATTGGATGACGGAAGTCAGGAGAACTTCTGCTCATTTACTAAGCTCTGGAGCAACTGCATTTTGCAATGTGCACAGGCTATTTGCCTTTAGTAAATCAACCCCATAGGCTTTAGACATGCAGTTCAGACTCAACAATGCATTTTTACCCCCCCTCTTAAGCTGCAAGTGGATGGGGGTGTTTACATGCTGCAGAAAAAACTACCCAACATGTCACAATCTATTCAAACGGAGAAGTGACAAAAGTCCCCCCCACTGTGTGCCCCAGGGGGTATAGCACAGGTGGGGAGAAAGCATCACATTCCCTCCTTGTTGCCCCTGAAAAATCATCCAACACAGAGGGGAGGTAGATTTAGATGCACATGTGTTGTGATGTTTTTATTTTTTGTTTTTGTTTTTTTTTAATTTTGTTTTTTGTATGCTGTATATTATTAATGTGTGCTGCTGCATGTTGTGGTGTGA
>CM053028.1:124640420-124814302 GCA_028564925.1 Lithobates sylvaticus | reverse complement strand
GGGGGGACCCCTACGCTTTTTTTTTTGTTTTTTATTAATGAATGACAGCTCTCTGTGTTACAGGAGCCATCAATTCATTAGCCGCGAGTGATTTAAATAGCTTTCTTCCTGCAAAAATGACACTTTTTTGCAGGGAAAGTTCTAAGCACAGGAAACCTGCCCTCCTTCACAGGCTACCTATAGACACCCCCCAGATGTGATACTGCAATGCTGTTCTAACAGCATGCACACACATATCCCCAGAAATAAAGAACATATTGTTGTCAGCAGTCAGCAGCACACTGACACGCTGACACTGTGAGTGAAACATAATATGCGAGGCCGCCGCCGCGGCGGCCGCTTATACCGTGGGGCGTGTATTAAAGCCCCTGAGCTATAATTGGCTACAGGCATCTGCCTGTAGCCAATTATGGCTCTCCTCGCTGCCGGCGCTGTGATTGGCCAAGCATGCGGGGTCACAGTGCATGCTTGGCCAATCATCAGCCAGCATTGCACTGCGCGGGCCGCAATGCATTGCGGGGCCGCTCGCATCACACGAATTTGATGCGAGCGGTCCCAATAGTTCTGGGCTCGCCGAGCGAGCGAACACCGGTGCTCGATTCGAACATGGGTTCGAATCGAACACCGGGCTCATCCTTAATGGCCGGCAGCCCGACTAAAGAAACTGTACAAGGGCACATGCAGAGCACTCTATATAGGGGGTCCGGTGTTTGTTCTGACACTTTGCACTTTTTCCTGTCCACAATTTGAACCAAGCACCACGATACCACCAGATCTTTTTTTCTCTTTTTTTTTTTTTTTTTATTGCTGGTCAGTGCACTGATATAACGGCAGTTTCTAGTTCTTAGTACACAGCTGTGTGCAAGGCTTCCTCACAGTTCTAATTGCTGAGAGAACACGCAGACACAGCGGGAGCCTCAAACAACTTCACACGTCCATATAATCTGCTATGCATCGGCTAGGCATTCTATTCATAGATATTACCTCTTCACAGTTATAAGTGCTGAAAAGTGTTGAGGAGAGAGATGCAGTAAGAATGCAGTTCCAGCAATCGACTGTGCACAGTAGCTCATGTGCCAATTTCTCCTCCCTTTTTTAAATGCTGACCCGCATGCAGACAAGACAACAGTTCTATTAGGCCGCGTACACACGAGCGGACTTTCCCGCGGGATTGTCTGCCGGACAATCCGCCCGTGTGTGGGCGCCGGCGGACTTTTTCCTCCCAAAAGTCCAGCGGACTAAGTTTTAAGTTCAGACTTAAAATTGTCCGCTGGACTCGCGAGTCCGGCGGACAATCCCGCCGTCTGTGTGCTAGTCCGCGGGACTTTTGAAATGAACGGACTTGCCGACACACGATCGGAAAGTCCGTTCATTTAGAACGTGACTGCAGGTAGACGGGACTAGCGAAGGCAGTAAATACCGCCTCGGGGGTGCGCCCCCTCCTGAGCCGTACCAGGCCGGGTTCCCTCAATATGGGGGGTGCCCTGGGGAAAGGGGGGCCCTGCGGCCCCCCACCCCAAAGCACCTTGTCCCCATGTTGATGAGGACAAGGGCCTCTTCCCGACAACCCTGGCCGTTGGTTGTCGGGGTCTGTGGGCGGGGGCTTATCGGAATCCGGGAGCCCCCTTTAATAAGGTGGCCCCCAGATCCCGGCCCCCCACCCTATGTGAATGAGTATGGGGTACGATGTACCCCTACCCATTCACCTAAGGAAAAAAGTGTAAATAAAAAAACGACACAATTTTTTGAAATATTTTATTGCACAGCTCCGGGGTCTTCTTCCGCCTTGGGGGGTCTTTTCGCTGGACTCCTCTGCTATCTTCTGCTCTTTAACCTAGCTCTTTCACAAGCGTAGGAGCCCGGCTTTCTCCTTCGTCACCGGCGTCGTCGTCTGGGGGTCTCGTTCCACCTTCGGGGGTCTTGTCCCACTCTTCTGTTCTTCTTGCCGCTGTCGCCGCCTTCGGCGTCGTCGTCTTCTTCTTCTTCTTCCGATGTTGACTCCTCGCTCTCTCTGGCCGGAATGGCAGAGACGCGCGGTGTTGTGACTTATATAGGGACAAGGGGCGGGGCCACCGCATCCGGGACTGTGACATCATATGGGGGCGGGGTAACCATGTGACATGAGCCGGTGGCCCCACCCCTTGTCCCTATATAAGTCACAACACCGCGTGTCTCTGCCATTCCGGCCAGAGAGAGCGACGAGTCAACATTGGAAGAAGAAGAAGACGATGACGCAGAAGGCGGCGACATCGGCAAGAAGAACAGAAGAGCGGGACAAGACCCCCGAAGGCGGAACGAGACCCCCAGACGACGGCGGCGGCGACGAAGGAGAAAGCCGGGCTCCTCCGGGACTCGTGAAAGAGCTAGGTAAAAGAGCAGAAGATAGCGGAGGAGTCCGGCGAGAAGACCCCCCAAGACGGAAGAAGACTTGTGTGTTTTTTTTATTTACACTTTTTTCCTTAGGTGAATGGGTAGGGGTACGGCTCAGGGGGGGGTGCTCGCTCGTTCCCACCCCCTTTCCTGACCGCCGGGCTGCGTGCTCAGATAAGGGTCTGAGATGGATTTGGGGGGACCCCCACGCCGTTTTTTCGGTGTAGGGATTCCCCTTTAAATCCATACCAGGTGACAGGGCTAGCGAGGCGGTATTCACTGCCTTCATTAGTCCCGTCTACCTGCAGTTACGTTCTACATGAACGGACTTTCCGTTCGTGTGTCGGCAAGTCCGTTCATTTCAAAAGTCCTGCGGACTTTGGACAAAACGCTGGTGGATTGTCCGCTGGAAAAGTCCGGGCGTGTGGGGGCAAGTCCACACGGTCGGAAAGTCCAGCGGAACTCCGCTGGAAAGTCCGGCGGTTTGTCCGCTGGACTAGGTCCGAGCGTGTGTACGCCGCATTAGTCAGCTGTGTGTAATATTTCTAGACATAGGTAACTGTAGCACTTACCCCCGAAGGAGCTGCTGGTGTTAGATTGGGCTTACCGTTCCTTCACTGTTCCACCATGTCTGTCATAGAGGTCCCATTAAAGATTTTTCTCATAGATTTCACTTCCGACACATAGTCTCTTTTTCCAATGCTTTATTCACAAAAGACATTCCAATAGAGGAATGGAGGGTTTAGGGGAATTCAGGTACCTTTTAATTTGCGAGTCAGGGATACTTCTTGATCCAGAGGACAGCAACTCCACAACTGGATCCAGCAACCACCGGATAGGCCTCTCTCACTGACCTAGCAGCCAGTACGATGCTCAGTCATAGTCTCTGCCAGAGACTTTAAGAATTAGTAAAACCGTTGCACAATCCTCTGCCACAGGATTGGGTAACAAGCAACTTTTTTGCAATGTCAAAGAACAATCACACAGTACCAGTTTCTTTCAGCCAAACCGGCGATACTGTATGGCAGGTGACCCGGGATGCGTCCTCCAACTGAGTCTCCAGGCTCTTCTAGAGGTACCGGCCTTGCTGCGCGGTCCTCTCTCTGAAAGTCCTCCCCTGGACCACAGGACCACCCCTGGATCGGTAGGCCCCAAGATTTTTGGCCCTACCCTTCAGTAACAAAGCCTCGGGCCAGCCGGCCTCGAGACAATTTAGAAGGCAGCAGCACACCTTAGGCCAGGAGGGCCATCAGGTCGGAACACATCCTGTCACGGGGTCTATCCCTTAGGTACCCAGAATTCACAGCGGGTAGACCACACCCACTGACTGTTTCTGGGCAGAGAGGCACTCAATACACCCACTCAATACACCCAGCTTGTTGAAATTTCCAACCTTGGCCGACTACAAGGGCGCCATCCCTAGGCCAAGGGGAAAAACCACACAACAGAACCAGAATTGACAAAATAATCAGTCTGAGCTAAACTACAGCTTCAGACAAACTACGTTTCCATTTATAGCATCTGTCATAAAAATGGCAGCGCTACATAACGATATCCTGCATTCTCGTCTGACCCATGCTCATACAGTTCTCAACAAAGCCGTGCAACAGTACAGTACCTCCGTATCTTCCTAGTCATTGCATCCGCCTAGACCGCCAGGAGTCCTTAAGCCATCCGTGGGAGCTTCTTTATGCAAGATCCCTTTGTGATGTCCTCCGCTCAGCGTCCTTTTTAGAGCCTTTCCTCCTCTCCACCTTCTAGTCATCAGTGGATCCATGCAGGACAGCGGCGGGGGGGGGGAGGTGAGGGGGGCCGCCAGCTCAACCCCTCAGCGTTCACCTGCACCATTCTGCGCCACCTCCAAACAAGCTGTGTTACTGCTGGCTGCTGGCTGACTGGTCGGCAGGCAAGGTGGGAAGGTCCGAGAAAGAGAGGGTCCTCACCATCTACTTGTGGCGGTATCGCAGCCTCTCACACTGCGACTCAGCCACATCCTGGTCCTTGACTTCTGAACACCTAACGGTTTTTATGCCGCGTACACACGATCGGAAATGCCGCCAGCAAAAGACCGATGTGAGCTTTTGGTCGGAAAATGCGACCGTGTGTATGCTCCATCGGACTTTGGCTGGCGGCATTTCTGACAGCAAAAGATTGAGAGCAGGTTCTCTATTTTTCCGACGGAAAATGTTCAGATCGGAAATTCCGATCGTCTGTACCAATTGTGACGCGCAAACTTCCTACGCATGCTCGGAAACAATTTGACGCATGCTCGGAAGCATTGAACCCTTATTTTTTAGGCTGGTCATAGTGTTGTACGTCACCGTGTTCTCGGGGCCACTTGGTGCTAGGAACCCCAAATTTGGTGTGCAAACCCAATATATCCAAATTTGGGGTTCATAGAGCCCCGAGATACGAGGCCTCAAACTCGGGTCGGAAAATTTTATTCTCTGCTGCAGAAAAGTGCTTGACTCGAGTATAAGCCGAGGGGGGCACTTTCAGCACAAAAAAATGTGCTGAAAAACTCGGCTTATACTCGAGTACATACGGTATATGTAAGCCTTTTAGATTGTGAAAAATCAAAAAAAGGTTTTGTACCTAATGTGCAATAAGACATGTTGATGTTCTAACAAGAAGTTACAAGAAGTAACCTTAACCTCTTCCAGATATACTGCGGCAGGTTGGCTCCCCAAACAGAGTATTGGTATTAAAAAGGGGATCAACTCCAGAGATAAAACGATAATTCTCCCGCTCTACAAGACTCTGGTCCGGCCGCACCTGGAGTATGCTGTCCAGTTCTGGGCACCAGTCCTCAGGAAGGATGTACTGGAAATGGAGGGAGTACAAAGAAGGGCAACAAAGCTAATAAAGGGTCTGGAGGATATTAGTTATGAGGAAAGGTTGCGAGCACTGAACTTATTCTCTCTGGAGAAGAGAAGCTTGAGAGGGGATATGATTTCATTATATAAATACCCCACAATATACAAATACTGGACTGGTGACCCCATAATAGGGAGAAAACTTTTTCGCAGAAGGGAGTTTAATTAGACATTGGGCAACTCATTAAAATTAGAAGAAAAGAGGTTTAACCTTAAACTGCGTAGAGGGTTCTTTACTGTAAGAGCGGCAAGGATGTGGAATTCACTTCCACAGGCGGTGGCCTCAGCGGGGGACATCGATCGTTTTAAAAAAACTATTAGGTAAGCACCTGAACGACCGCAACATACAGGGATATACAATGTAATACTGACATATAATCACACACATAGGATGGACTTTATGGACTTGTGTCTTTTTTCAACCTCACCTACTATGTAACTATGTAATGTTTACATGCATTATTGTTGTCTTCTTAAATTTCATATATGTTTTTTAACATTTGTAGAATAAAACATTGACCTTTAATACAGATATGTGGTACCTTTATAGTCCTCTCTCTCATACTGTAGTTAGGTTTTTCTCTGTATATACAATTTATTAAGGATGTGCTACCAGATGCTATGTGTCCAATAACAAGAAGGTTTCCTATTGGATTCCTTCCTCACATTAGCTAATTTAACTATAAACAATGTTACTTTGTATCTCTCTATCTCCTCTCTGATCAATGTTTATAAACATTATTACTTTGTATCTCTCTATCTCCTGTCTGATCATTGTTTATAAACAATATTACTTTGTATCTCTCTATCTCCTGTCTGATCAATGTTTATAAACAATGTTACTTTGTATCTCTCTATCTCCTGTCTGATCAATGTTTATAAACAATGTTACTTTGTATCTCTCTATCTCCTCTCTGATCATTGTTTATAAACAATGTTAGTTTGTATCTCTCTATCTCCTGTCTGATCAATGTTTATAAACAATGTTACTTTGTATCTCTATATCTCCTCTCTGATCAATGTTTATAAACAATGTTACTTTGTATCTCTCTATCTCCTCTCTGATCAATGTTTATAAACATTATTACTTTGTATCTCTCTATCTCTCCTGTCTGATCATTGTTTATAAACAATGTTACTTTGTATCTCTCTATCTCCTGTCTGATCAATGTTTATAACAATGTTACTTTGTATCTCTCTATCTCCTCCCTGATCAATGTTTATAAACAATATTACTTTGTATCTCTCTATCTCCTCTCTGATCATTGTTTATAAACAATGTTAGTTTGTATCTCTCTATCTCCTGTCTGATCAATGTTTACAAACAATGTTACTTTGTATCTCTATATCTCCTCTCTGATCAATGTTTATAAACAATGTTACTTTGTATCTCTCTATCTCCTGTCTGATCAATGTTTATAAACAATGTTACTTTGTATCTCTCTATCTCCTGTGTGATCAATGTTTGTGATTGTATCTCTCTTTCTTGCTAATTCTCGGTATCTGTTCTTATTCTGTATGTATGGACTCTGCACAGTACTACTTCTTATGCTCTATGTTCTGGGTGTAACTGATGATTTCCAACAGGAAGGTGTAGTAATATAATTAGTTAATATGTTTCTTTGCCACAATAGGGAGTGGAATCGTTGTATGTTACATCACTATCATTCTTCCTGCTATTTCATAAACTTGGCTCCAACTCAGGGAGAGAGGAAGATAAACCCCTACTGCTAGACATCAGACCACAGAGGAGAGATAGCATAGAACAGAGGAGTCTCCACCAGGAGACATCAGACCACAGAGGAGAGACAGCAGAGAGTGGAGGAGACTCCACCAGGAGACATCAGACGACAGAGGAGAGACAGCAGAGAGTGGAGGAGACTCCACCAGGAGACATCAGACCACAGAGAAGAGACAGAAGACAGCGGAGGAGACTCCACCAGGAGACATCAGACCACAAAGGAGAGACAGCAGAGAGCGGAGGAGACTCCACCAGGAGACATCAGACCACAGAGAAGAGACGGCATAGATCGGAGGAGACTCCACCAGGAGACATCAGACCACAGAGGAGAGACAGCAGAGAGTGGAGGAGACTCCACCAGGAGACATCAGACCACAGAGGAGAGACAGCAGAGAGTGGAGGAGACTCCACCAGGAGACATCAGACCACAGAGAAGAGACAGAAGACAGCGGAGGAGACTCCACCAGGAGACATCAGACCACAAAGGAGAGACAGCAGAGAGCGGAGGAGACTCCACCAGGAGACATCAGACTACAGAGGAGAGACAGCAGAGAGCGGAGGAGACTCCACCAGGAGACATCAGACCACAGAGGAGAGACAGCAGAGAGCGGAGGAGACTCCACCAGGAGACATCAGACCACAAAGGAGAGACAGCAGAGAGCACAGGAGACTCCACCAGGAGACATCAGACCACAGAGGAGAGACAGCAGAGAACGGAGGAGACTCCACCAGGAGACATCAGACCACAAAGGAGAGACAGCAGAGAGCACAGGAGACTCCACCAGGAGACATCAGACCACAGAAAAGAGACAGCAGAGAGCGGAGGGGAGAGGTCACCTCAGAGAGGTAAGATGGAGTAGACGTGAGAACCTGATGCACCTGCTGCGAGCTTCAAAGCCAGCTGGTGTTGAGCCGAGGCTGGAGAGTTGGAGAGTGGATTGGATCAGCTCTTACTGATTGTATCCCTACCTGATATCTCTGCTCGATCTGAGGTCTGGTGCAATTAGTAGATGTACTGTTCTAGAACCAGTACCAGTATGAGTACGAGCAAGTTAGCTCGGCCATGGGGTTATTCAGCTATTCATTCAGCTAATCAACTTCCATGGAGCTTCAAGGGAGAGAGGTGTGTTAGCCCTGAATGACAGATTGGCAGGGTTGGGCAGATGGGACGTACCGAGCAAAGCACTGAGCAAAGCATCAGTAAGCCTATCAAAACTATAAGCAGAGGGAGATCAAAGTCACAGAATAAGAGAAGACCGGGGCTGAGGGGGCTGAGGGGGCTGAGGGGGCTGAGCACAGTTCCCTGCAGATGAGAGGGGATTGAACTGTTCATGTCTTGACGTCGGGTGACTCAAGGTACAAGCAAGACTAACAACACAGCAAACAGTATAGCAAACAGTGTTCCTGACAATCTACTCAGCAGTACAGCAAACGGTAGGGATGAGCCTGATGTTCGCCCGTTCGCAGAACAGCGAACATTATGGGGCGTTTGCGGGAAATTCAAGCGCAGCAGAACACCCCATAATGCATTGCTGTATGATGATTGGCCAAAGCATGCACCTGACCTGAATGCTTTGGCCAATCACAGCGTGCTCTGCTGAGAGAGCTGGCCTTTGGCCAATCATGGCTCAGGGGGACTAAGTCCACGCCCCACACTATATAAGGCTGCTTACATAGCGGCGGGGTATAGTGTGTGGATGGAGATAGATTGAGCTAGATTAGGCAGGCAGGTTAGTTAGTGGCGTGCAGGCAGTGAATTTATTATATACATATATATATATCTATATATATATATATATATATATATATATATATATATATATATATATATATATATATATACATATATATATATATACTGTATATATACACAGTATATTTATACTCTGCATTTAGTTTAGACTAGATATAGAGACTTATGTAGACTTTATATTCAGTCAGTGCAGGCAGTTTAGTATGGAAGTGGTTTAGGGGGCACAGTTGGCTGCATATGAAGGGGCACAGAGGCTGCATGTGATGGGCACAGATGCTGCATATGATGGACACAGTTGCTGCATATGATGGGCACAGTGGTTGAATATGATGGTCAGAGTGGCTGCATATGATGGGCAGAGTCGCTGCATATGATGGACAGAGTGGCTGCATATGATGGGCACAGTTGGCTGCATATGATGGGCACAGTTGGCTGCATTTTCTGAGCACAGTTGGCTGCATATGATGGACAGAGTGGCTGCATATGATGGGCAGAGTGGCTGCATATGATGGGCAGAGTGGCTGCATATGATGGGCAGAGTGGCTGCATATGATAGGCAGAGTCGCTGCATATGATGGGCACAGTGGCTGCATATGATGGGCACAGTTGGCTGCATATGATGGTCAGAGTGGCTGCAAATGATGGGCACAGTTGGCTGCATATGACGGGCAGAGTGGCTGCATATGATGGGCACAGTTGGCTACATATGATGGGCAGAGTGGCTACAAATGATGGGCACAGTTGGCTGCATATGATGGGCACAGTTGGCTGCATATGATGGGCACAGTGGCTGCAAATGATGGGCACAGTTGGCTGCAATTGATGGCACAGGAAGGCTGCAATTGATGTTTTTGTTTCAGTATTTTTTAGAATCTTTCAGTTTGTTTGTGCCCCCACCCCCCCCCCCCCCCCCCCCCCCCCCAAAAAAAAATTTGGAGCACCAGCCGCCACTGATGACCAGTAGAAAACAAGAAAATAATTTTAAGTTATTAATGATATAAATACCCAGTAAGAGCTGCACAGAATATTCCCCCCCAAGGCAAACAAATGTTGGAGATGTAATGCGGCGTACACACGGTGGGAATTTCCGATGGAAACAGTGCGATGGGAGCTTTTCATCGGATTTTCCGACCATGTGTATGCCCAACGGTCTTTTTCTGTCGGAATTTCCGACGGACTTTGGATTGAGAACCTGTTCTCAATTTTTCCGACGGAAAACCTTTCTATCGGATTTTCCAATCGTGTGTATGCAATTCCGACACGCAAAATTCCGACGCACGCTCTGAAACAATTCGACGCATGCTCGGAAGCATTAAACTTCCCTTTTATAGTGCTGTCGAACGTGTTGTATGCTGCTGTGTTATTGACCGTTGGAATTTGGTGTGATCGTGTGTAGGCAACACAGCTTGAGCGGAATTCCGCCGGAAAAACCGTCAGAGTTTTTTCCGACGAGAATTCCGATCGTGTGTACGCGGCATAAGACACATCTGGGGACACTCCTCAACCTTTGGTGGCCGTGTCCCAGGATTGTATCCTTTTGGTCATCTGTACTCGATGTATACGGAGCTATACCGAATATAGAAATTGCACAAACTCCGCAGATGGCATTGCTGCCCATTATTCCCGGCTCTGTTAGGGAGATTAAGGAGAGTCTTTTACGCTTTTTTTTTTAATGGCCGTAAAGGCTGTCATACCGAAATGTTGGAAATCTTCTGACTCGCCAAAAATAGTAGAATGGGTAGAGGAAATGCAATATCTGTGGAGAATGGAGGAATTGACTGCAATGTTAAGCGATAATTGTGAGAAGTTCCATGCAGTGTGGTCCCCGTGGATATCTTTCTGTCCATCCTTGGAGATGAGGCAACTTATGGAGGTAGAATATGTTGTAAAAAAAGTAAAGTGGATTGGGGAACAAAGGGGGGCCTGAGCCCCCGGATGGGGGGTTGAGGGGGGGGGGGGGGTTGTTGGTAGGCGGAGAGAATTATAGCTCTTTTTTTTTTGGGTGATTGTTTAAAGAGTATTAAGTTGGTCCCTTTATGACATTAAAAACCCCTTAGCGCTGGCCAACTCAGGTACCGGTCGGCTCTTTAGGGATAACAACCGATGCAGCTAAAAGCCGCTCGGCTGTTAACTGTTAACCCAAAGGGACAGGAAGTGACGTCCCCCCCTCCTGCCACCTTCTGCCACTGTTCCCGGGCCTCCCGTTCCACCGGGAGACCCAAGCCACGATCTGGTACTTCCGCTGGCTAGAGTGAGACTGAAAGAAAGCCAGGAATGACTTTGATCGAGTCTCCTCTCTGTGTAAACACGGAAGCGGCATCACGGCGTCACTTCCGGTTTACTCGGCTGTCAATAACGGCGATTTTAAAAAAATGACAGTATTCAGAATCGCAGTTTTTTGCGATCTGAATACTTTGAAGTGCAAAGGAGGGATTTTGGGTCTTTTAGACCCCCGATCCCTCCATAAAGAGGACCTGTCACCTCCGATTACTGTCACGAGGGATGTTTACATTCCTTGTGATGGCAATAAAAGTAATCAAAAAAAACCTTTATTTTTTTTTAAAGAGACAAAGTAAAAAAAAAAAAAATAAAAAATAATAATAAAAAAAAAATTGAAAGCGTCCCTATCCCCGCTAGATCGCGCAGCAAAGAAAACGCGTGCATAAGTCTCGGCCGCTAATGTAAACGGTGTTCAAATCACACATATGAGGTATCACCGCAATCGTCAGAGTGAGAGAAATACTTGTAGCACTAGACCTCCTCTGTAAGGCTGTGTACACACGAGCAGACTTTCCCGCTGGACTTTCTCCTCCCAAAAGTCCGGCGGACTAAGTTTTAAGTTCAGACTTAAAATTGTCCGCTGGACTCGGCAGTCCAGCGGACAATCCCGGCATCTGTGTGCTAGACCGCGGGACTTTTGAAATGAACGGACTTGCCTCACACACGGAGGAAAATCCGTAAATTTTTTTTTTTTTTTTAACAGAAGGAGAAAATCCGTTCATTTAGAACGTGACTCCAGGTAGACGGGACTAGCGAAAGCAGTGAATGCCGCCGCGCTAGCCCCGTCACCTGGCATGGATTTAAAGGGGAATCCCTGCGCCGAAAAAACGGCGTGAGGGCCCCCCCAAATCCATCTCAGACCCTTATCCTAGCACGCAGCCCGGCCAGTCAGGAAAGGGGGTGGGGACGAGCGAACGCCCCCCCCCCCCTCCTGAGCCGTACCAGGCCCCACCACAAAGCACCTTGTCCCCATGTTGATGAGGACAAGGGCCTCTTCCCGACAACCCTGGCCATTGGTTGTCGGGGTCTGCATCCCTACCCATTCACCTAAGGAAAAAAGTGTAAATAAAAAAAAAAAACACAATTTTTTTAAATACTTTATTGCACAGCTCCGGGGGTCTTCTTCCGTCTTGGGGGGTCTTCTCGCCGGACTCCTCCGCGATCTTCTGCTCTTTTACCTAGCTCTTTCACTAGCGGAGGAGCCCGGCTTTCTTCTTCGTCGCCGCCGTCCGGAGGTCTTGTTCCGACTTCGGGGGGTCTTCGGGGGTCTCTTCTGTTCTTCTTGCCGGGCCTCCGCTTTCTTCTTCCAGCTCTTTTACGAGCGGTGGCCCGGGCATGTGTTGCCGCCGCTGGCGGCGGCATTGACTGCCTTCGCTAGTCCCATCTACCTGAAGTTGCGTTCTAAATGAACGGACTTTGCTTTGCAAGTCCTTGGCCTGCTGGTCACACTTTAAAGAATCTGCCGATTACCGCAATTCTCTACCATGACACATTTTTACTCAATCCGGGGTATTCCACAAAACGCTGCATGCCTGTACTATGCACTTGAGGGATACTTGATCTTACATACCCTACCCACCTTCACATACTACCCTGGCCCGATATAGTTCTTTATTATCCTGGTGACATTGGGTCTCTTTGAGATTCTTTATCCTTCACTGTATTGTCTTTTAGTATCACGGATACCTCTCCAGTTATACTCCCTCTGGAGCTCACCATCCACTTTTTTTTTTTTCCTTTTGTACCACTGGCACAACATATAACAAACTATTGTACAGGTAAACTTCTCCTTTTACCGAAAATACCTGTCGAGATCAACACCTCCCCAAATCCAGACACAGTTAGAGCCCGATAGGGGTGTTTGGATGTCGGGGGAACATATATGAGTATACCTGTCCTTAAACATCACCAAATTACACACGCGAGACCTCGTTCCCTACTCCGATATCCGCCAGTGGAGACATCTTCTTACCATAGTTGTCGACTTCTTTATTTGCTCCTTTCTTTGGTTCGGTTCTTCATCTTGGTTATGTAGTTTATTGATTACGAAACGTTTTCTATTACTGTATTTGTATTACCGTATTTATCGGCGTATAACACACACTTTTCCCCCCTTAAAATCGGGGGAAAGTCGTGGGTGCATGTTATACGCCGATACCCCCAAAAAAAAATGTCAAAAATGGCAAGCGCCGCCGAAAAATAGCGAGCGCTGCCGAAAAAGACTGAATTGCGGCCGAAAAAACCCGAAGTCGGGCCGGAATAGACCGAGCAGACTGTTCGGCTCTGCTCATAGTCCCGCCTCCCTGCGCTCGCTCCGGAAACAGCAGGGAGGCAGGACCGCGAGCGGAGCTGAACAGTCGGCTCAGCCTTTTCTGGGGCCGCTTCGGTCTTTTTCGGCCGCGCCTCGGTCTTTTTCGGCGGCGCGTGCGACAGAGAGTCTCGGCGGCGGGAAATTTAAACCCGGACCGGACTTCAAATGACGCTGGCAAGGTACAATGACGCTGGGCATGGCTGCAATGACGCTGGGCATGGCTGCAATGACGCTGGGTATGGCTGCAATGACCCTGGGCAAGGCTGCAATGATGCTGGGCAAGGCTGCAAGGCTGCAATGACGCTGGGCATGGCTGCAATGACGCTGGGCAAGCTGCAATGATGCTGGGCAAGGCTGCAATGACGCTGGGCAAGGCTACAATAACGCTGGGCAAGGCTGCAATGATGCTGGGCAAGGCTGCAATGATGCTGGGCAGGATGCAAATGACGCATAAATGTAAGTTTTTTTTTTTCCCCTAAACTTCCCTCCTAAAACTTTTTTTCCTTAAAATGCCCTCCTAAACTTGGGGTGCGTGTTATACGCCGGTGCGTGTTATACGCCGATAAATACGGTATATACATTCAAACTGTGTTATTCCTGTACTATCTCAATGCTGTACTGTATTTTCCTTGTTATATTGCTAACTTCAATAAAAAAAGGGATTGGAAAAAAAAAAAACATCATCTTTCACATTATACAAAAAAATTGGGCTAACTTTACTGTTTAGTTTTTTTTTTTTTTTATTCGTGAAAGTGTCTCCCCCCCAAAAAAAAATGCATTTGAAAGAATGCTGCGCAAATACTTATGACATAAAATATTGCAACAATCGCCATTTTAATCTCTAGGGTCCCTGCTAAAAAATATATATACAGTATATATATATATATATATATAGTTACCTGGGATATAGCTAATCTTTATACAGCCAGCCCACATACCTTAGAGCTTGAAGCCTGTAGATGGTTATTGAACAGTTCTAAATTGTACGATGCAATACAGGTGGCATTCCTTTTGGAATTGCTTTCAATAGTATTGGAAGAAAATGTATTTCTATTTAAAGACACATATTACCTGCAGCGCACTGGGACAGCGATGGGTTCTAATGTCACCCCCCCCCCCCCCCCATATGCAAATGGATTTATGGACATGCTTGAACATGCAACTTTTACGCAAACCAATCAATAAACGCTTATTGTGATTTTTTTTTTTTTTTTTTTTACCAAAAAATATGTAGAAGAATACATAACGGCCTAAACTGAGGAAAAAAAAACGTTTTTTTATATATTTTGTGGGGATATTTATTATAGCAAAATGTAAAAAATATTCCTTTTTTTTTTTAAATTGACGCTCTTTTTTTGTTTATAACGCAAAAAAATAAAAACCGCCGAGGTGATCAAATACCCCAAAAGAAAGCTCTATTTGTGGGAAAAAAAGGGACGTCAATTTTGTTTGGGAGCTACGTTGCTTGAACGCGCAATTGTCAGTTAAACTGACGCAGTGCCGAATCACAAAAAGTGCTCTGGCCTTTGGACAGCCAAATGGTCCGGAGCTGAAGTGGTTAACTTGTAAGCAACAAATGTCAGAAATAGACTTATGCCCCGTATCGGACTTTTTCCGATCGTGTGTAGCGAATTCCGACGGACAAAGTGCCACGCATGCTCTGATCAAATTACAAGACCAAAGCTATTGGCTACTAGCCTCTACGTAGTTCCGTCGTACGCAACGAACGTCACCACGTTCAGAACGATCGGATTTTCCGACAACTTTGTCCGACCGTGTGTATAGGGCATTAGGCTGAAAAGGGTTTTAAGGTTTGGTTGCATTATAGCCTGTAACTGAGGGACCTGCTTCTATAAGATGGTGTATGACTACGACATGTTTTAATTCTTTTTTAAAACTAATTTTAAAGGCTTATATGCAAGTTATTGTCATAAAAAGTGTTTGGGGACCCGGGTCCTGCCCCAGGGGACATGTATCAATGCAAAAAAAAAGTTTGAAAAACAGACGTTTTTGCGGGAGCAGTGATTTTTATAATGCTTAAAGTGAAACAATAAAAGTAAAATATTCCTTTAAATTTCGTACTTGGGGGGTGTCTATAGTATGCCTGTAAAGGGGAGAGAAAAATTACACTTCTAAAGGAAAAAAAAGTAATTTAGAAGTACTAGTGCTAGCGGCTATTAATGAATTGTCGGGTCTCTGCAATACACATAGAAGTCATTGAAAAAAACAGCCTGGGATTCCCCCACAGTGCATTACCAGGCCCTTTAGGTCTGGTATGAATATTAAGATGAACCTGAACCAAAATGTAAAAAAGAAAATGTGTGGGGGTCCCCCCACATTCCATACCAGGCCCTTCAGGTCTGGTATGGATATTAAGGGGAACCCCGTGCCAAAATTAAAAAACAAATAGCGTGGGGGTCCCCCTCAAAATCCATACCAGACCCTTATCCGAGCACGCAACCTGGCAGGCCGCAGAAAGAGAGGGGGACGAGAGAGCGCCCCCCCCCTACTGAACCATACCAGGCCACATGCCCTCAACATGGAGAGGATGTCCCCATGTTGATGGGGACAAGGGCCTCATCCCCACAACCCTTGCCCGGGGGTTGTGGGGGTATGCAGGGGGCTTATCAGAATCTGGAAGCCCCCTTTAACAAGGGAACCCCCAGATCCCACCCCCCCCCCCCTGTGTGAAATGGTAATGGTGTACAAATGTACCCCTACCATTTCACAAAAGTGTCAAAAATTTTAAAAAAGTCAATAGCTGGTTTTTGACAATTCCTTTATTAATGTCTTCTTCTTTCCCCACTTCTTCTTCCATATTCTTCTGGTCTTCCTTCGGATTTATTTCTCCATCTTCTTCTTCCCCCGCTTATCCCTCCCGTACATATCATCATAAATACTTAGTACATCCAGGTGGAGAGAGTGGGAGAGTGGGGAGAGAGGGAGAGGGAGAGAGAGAGGGGGAGAGAGAGAGGGGAGAGGGAGAGAGAGAGGGAGAGGGAGAGAGGGAGGGAGAGGGGGAGAGAGGGAGGGAGAGGGAGAGAGGGAGGGGAGAGGGGGAGGGAGAGAGGGAGAGAGGGAGGGAGGGAGAGAGGGATGAAGAGGGAGGGAGGGGGAGAGGGAGAGAGAGAAGGGGAGAGAGGGAGAGAGAGGGGAGAGGAGGGAGAGAGAGAGAGGGAGGGGAGGGAGAGGGGAGAGGGGGAGAGGGAGGGGGAAGAGAGAGGAGAGATAGAGGGGAGAGAGAGAGGGGGAGGGAGAGGGAGAGAGAGGGGGAGAGAGAGAGGGGAGAGAGAGAGAGGGGGAGAGAGAGGGAGAGAGGGAAGGGGGGGAGAGAGGGGAGAGAGGGAGAGAGAGAGGAGAGAGAGAGGGGAGAGAGGGGGAGAGAGGGGGGAGAGGGGAGAGAGAGAGAGGAGGAGAGGGAGAGAGGAGAGAGGGAGAGAGGGGGAGAGGGAGAGAGAGGGGAGAGAGCGGGGGGAGGGGGAGAGAGGAGAGAGAGAGAGGAGAGAGGGAGGGAGAGTGGAGGGAGAGAGATAGAGGGAGAGAGGGAGAGAGAGGGAGGGAGAGAGGGGGAGGTGGAGAGAGGGAGGGAGAGAGGGGAGAGAGGGAGAGAGGGGAGGGGGAGAGGGGAGGAGAGGGAGAGAGAGGGAGGAGAGAGAGAGGGGAGAGAGAGAGAGGGGGGAGAGAGGGAGAGAGAGGGAGGGAGAGAGGGGGAGAGGGAGAGAGAGGAGAGAGAGGGAGAGAGGAGAGAGAGAGGAGAGAGAGAGAGAGGGAGAGAGGGAGAGAGACAGGGAAAGAGAGAGGGAGAGAGGGGCAGGGAGAGAGAGAGGAGGGAGAGAGCAGGGGAGAGAGGGAGGGGGAGGGTTGAGAGAGAGAGAGGGAGGGGGCAGAGAGAGGGGGAGAGGTTGAGAGAGAGAGGGAGGGGGCAGAGAGAGGGGGAGAGGGAGAGAGAGGGAGGGGGCAGGGAGAGAGAGTGAGGGGAGAGGGAGAGGGAGAGGGGGAGAGAGTTGGGAGAGAGAGAGGGAGGGGGAAGAGAGAGGGGGAAAGGGAGAGAGAGGGAGGGGGCAGAGAGAGAGAGAGTGAGCGGGAGAGAGGTAGGGGGTAAGAGGGGGAGAGAGAGGGGAAGAGTGGTAGAAAGAGGGGGGGTGATGAAGGGGAGAGAGGGGGAAAGGGATGAGAGAGAGGGAGGGGAGAGAGAGAAGGGGGATAGAGGGGGGAGAGAGGAAGTGATAGAGGAGGAGATAGAGGGGTAGAGAGGGAGGGGAGATAGAGAGGGAGAGAGGGAAAGGGGGAGAGAGAGGAGGGAGGGGAGAAAGAGATAAGTACACAAGCAGATCTCCCTGGTGGACGAGGCGGGCTCACCAGAGTCCAAGCACTAACCGGTGTTCAGCAGAGCTCCTGGGGTGGAGATGGGTTTTGCTGCATGTTAGTACCAGGTCACAGTCCTCAGGATCTCCACCACCAGGAGGTGAGCAATCCAGTGGTGGATTTAGCAGGTAGGGATCAAACAGAAGTGTAGTCAAGGAACAAGCCAAAGGTCGGTAATGAGTAGTTGTAGGTAGGGATTAAACAGAAGCGTAGTCAAGGAACAAGCCAAAGGTCATTAATGAGTGGTAGTGGATATAAGGACAGCTGTAGGTGAATAAAAGAGCAAGATATCGGTTGGAGAGAGCACAACAATCTGACAAACAGGAAATGCACGACGTTGCTTAAATCAGGAAGCCCATGAGAGGATCAAGGTGTTCAAGTTTCACCAGAAACAGGAGACAAGGCAAGATTGTCAAAGGAATCAGACAGGATGCTTTCCAGCATCTCAGGTGGCTCAGCAAGAAGAACTACTGCAGGATACAGCAGAGGTCATGAGTTCAGATCCCATACCTTATAGCAGAAGTTGGCAGTCAGTAGTATGTAATGCAGAAGGTCATGTGTACCTAAATGCAGAGTTCAAAGGCCAGTAGAAAGTAACACAGAGGTCGGTAGTATGTACTGCACAGTGCAGGAATCAGGGGTAACACACATTCCCCCTTACAAGCAAAAGTCCCCTATTCCAGTATGAACATTTACCTCCCTAAAATGCCAACAGCACAAATACTCCTCCTCTCTGTAAAACAAAATCATCAGACCTCAGATGCAGCAGTACCTGTGAAGAAAGTCCTCCGCCAGCTGGTGCCATGGAGGAGGCTAGGACTTTTCCCAGCTCTACAATGCCTCATGTGAGGTGTGAGAGTCATCAGGTGAGGGAATAAGTGGGTGGTGAGGTTACAATTTACCTGGCAAATGGCTACAATTGATGAGTAGATTGTGATTACCGGTTGCCGATGCCCGCCTCCGATCTTTTCTTCAGGTTGAAGCTTTCATCTTTAATAACTTAAGCTGGTCACTGTCCAGGAATTTCTGTGAGAGGCCATCACTGGGAGACTTCTTTATCATTTAGAGAGCCAAATTTAACCAAAATGTTTTTTTTTTTTTTATCTTTTTTGGCACAGTGTTGGGTCTGTATGCATGTCTTTGTTCCCTGAGTATTTTTTATCCCGTATCTCCTGTCCATTAGAGCATTGCTGTAATAATAACTTGCTGCCAGTGTAACCTTTAAAGCTATTGATCTTTATTATATGTTGCAGGGTATTATGGCCGGACGTCCCGTTGCTCTACCTGGACTGGAATATCTTCTTCATGTGAGATATGTAAAGTGTACCTGTCTAGAGGGCAGCTTACAGTCCCAGAAACTGAATCTGAGGCAACAGCTGGTCTGTATAAGAAATATTTAATGTGGAACTCCAGCCAAACCTGGATGTGGTGGGATAAGGTCGTCGCCTGTAAGGCAGGATATTATTATTGGCTGTGATTCTTAGTGACTTTATCACTCGGGGGTTATAAGTTTTGACCTATTGACACTAATGCTGCGTACACACGATTGGAATTCCGGACAGAAAAAGACCGATGAGAGCTTTTCATCGGAAAATGCGACCGTGTGTAGGCTCCATCAGAATTTAGCTGTCCGAATTTCCGCCAGCCAAAAATTGATAGCATGTAATCAATTTTCCCGACGGAAAAACTTTCTATCGGAAATTTCCGATCGTGTGTATGCACTTCCGACACGCCAAAAATCATGCATGCTCAGGTTCAACTACGAGACGGAAGCTATTGGCTACTGGCTATTGAACTTCCTTTTTCTAGTTCCATCATACGTGTTGTACATCACCGCATTCTAAACGATCGGAATTTGGTGTGGCCGTGTGAAGGCAAGACAGCTTGACGGGAATTCCATCGAAATTCCGTCGGGAAAACCATCAGAGATTTTTCTTATTATGGAATTCTAATTCTCCCACTTCCCCACTTCCTATCCCTGAGCCACATATACCTATCTCCCCACCTAGGCCCCCATTCCATCACCCTAGGCACCCAACTACTCAACTCTAACACCCATCCATCACCCCAGACATCTATTCCATCACCAAAGGCACTCATCTACTCAACCATGACACCCATCCATCACCCAGACATCTATTCCATCACCAAAGGCACTCATCTACTCAACTCTGACACCCATCCATCACCCCAGACTCCCATCACCCTCATCACCCCTCTACTCAAATCTGACACCTATCCATCACCCCAGGCTCCCAATACCCTCAGTACCCATCTACTTATCCCTGACACCCATCAATCAACCCAGGCTTCCATCCCATCACCCTAGGCACCAATCTACTCACCCCTGACACCCATCCATCAGCCCAGATTCCCATTCCATCAGCCTAAACACCCATCTACTCAACCCTGACACCCACCCATCACCCTAGAATTCTATCTTATCACCCTATGCAGCCGTCTATTCACCCCTGACACCCAACCATCACCATAGGCACCTACCAACTCATCCCAGTAACTCCTCCTCCCAGGATTCCTTGGCACTCCTCTATTTGCCCCAGACACCTGTTAGACATGGAGGTATAGATGAATATGGGAGTTGGTGTTGGTTATGGTAACTAGGAATATGCTGTTGACTCATCTTTGTTCTGTTTAACAGGTCAATGGACTCTTAATAAAAGAGACAAGTAAGTTCTGTTATTGTTTCTTTGTAAAACTCAAATATTTCCACCTTCCTCCATTCCTTCATTTGCCCCCAGGTGTCCATTAGTCTTTCACCATTTATCGGAATCCTCTACAAGTGTAGCCAGTTTTTCCTTCTTATCTTCAATAAAATGAAAAGTTTACTGGAGAACCGTTCCTGCTGCTCTTATTGGCAGAGCTGATTCGATCTCCAGATATAACCTATTAACAGTTTTGTATTAAATAGAATACAATGTGCTTTTTTTTTATATTGCTTTATGTGTTCTTCTTAAAATTCTGTAATTTCAGGGAAAAGTATCTTCCAGATTGCTAGCACGTATGATTTGTTTGGCACCGATGGCCAACTTGTGTATCAAGCCACCGAGAAGAGGAAATTTTTTGGTCCTCGAATGGATTTAAGAGTTACCAACACCAAAGGAAATAATGTCCTCAATCTTCTTGTGCCTTTAAAGTGGTGTAGCGTGCACACCAAGGTATGAAAGACTGATTGTCTATACAGTGGGGTCCTGTGAAAAACCCTATAAGTAGCATTGATTGTAAGCTCCATATCTAGGTCCTTTTCTTATATGCTACAACCCTCTAATAACATACACGACATGGACCTCTAGGATTAGTTGCAGACACCTACTTCCACTGGGCCAGGAATGTGGTGATGAGCCCATTGTCCCCAACAACATGGGAACAAGGTGCCTAATCACAGGCCATTGCTGCCCCCCCCCCCTTCTTCCTAGCAAGGTACCCTCTCAATGTTAGGAGCATGTGGTCTGGTATGGTTCCAGAGGGAGGGGTGCACAATCACTACCCCCCATTTCTGGCCAGCAGGATGCATGCCTAGATAAGGGACTTAAATGGATTTTTAGGGGGGTTCCACACATCTTTATTTTTTTTTAAATGTGTGTGGGGGCCCCATTGAGAATACATATCAGACCCATACCTAGGAGAAAGGACTGATATGGATTTTGAGAACCCACATGTATTTTTTTTAATCAGCAGTGCATGTTGCCTGATGTGTTTCACAAGGGGGCCATGTGCTTGTCCCCCCTCCCTTTTCTGGCCACCAAGGTTTAATGCATGGACAGGCATATGGATTTTGATTCAAGGCATGAACCTCTAGGACTAATGAGATGCAACACATGGTCTCTAGGACTGGTGAGATACAAGACATGGTCTCTAGGACTGGTGAGATACAAGACATGGTCTCTAGGACTGGTGAGATACAAGACATGGTCTCTAGGACTGGTGAGATACAAGACATGGTCTCTAGGACTGGTGAGATACAAGACATGGTCTCTAGAACTGGTGAGATACAAGAAATGGTCTCTAGGACTGGTGAGATACAAGACATGGTCTCTAGGACTGGTGAGATACAAGACATGGTCTCTAGGACTGGTGAGATACAAGACATGGCCCTCTAGGACTGGTGAGATACAAGGCTTGAGCCTCTAGGATATTAAATACGCTAATGGGAGGAAGGAATCCAATGGAAGACCTTCTAATTATTGGTACCACATCCTTTGAAAATTAATGCATACACAAAAAAACCTAGCTATAGAAAAGAGGTATTTAATGGTACCACCTGCTTGTATAAAAGAGTCAATGTTTTATTACCAATATTAAAAACATATATGATAAAGGATGATATATAAGAGTTTCTTATGTACTTGCAATGTTTACATGTAACACTATTGTCTTCTGAAAACGTCATATATGTTTTTAATATTTGTAATAAATCATTGACTTTTTTATACATGCATGTTGTGCCGTTAAAGTCTTCTTTTCTATAGTTAGGTGTTTTTTGACTCCCTAGGACTGGTGAGATACAAGAGATATGGCCCTCTAGGACTGGTGAGATACAAGACATGGTCCTCTAGGACTGGGGAGATACAAGACATGGCCCTCTAGGACTTGTGAGATACAAGACACGGCCATCTAGGACTGATGGCATTCAAGTCTTGTAAAAATAGAAGATATTTACTTCTTGGACCGGTAAGATTCAAGACATGATCTTCTACAACTGGTGTTATATAGTTACGGTCCTCTAGGACTAGTTAGATATGATGCATGGTTAGCGAGTTAGATGATCTTTAACAACTGGCGAGATAAGACCTGAAACACTAAAGCTGTGAAAATGAAAGTCTTTGTCTTCTAAGACTCGTTAGATATAAGGCACAAGCTTATAGAGCTAGTTATATCAAAGCCATGGACCTCTAGGACCAGCGCGAAAGAGCATATGGATTTTTAGGACTGATGACATACAAGTCTCTGGTCTCTAGGACTAGTGTGATACAACATATGGTCTTAGACTGGTGAAAACAAATGCACAGCTTTGCGAACTAAAGGGACTGATGGAATATAAAACTTGGTCATCTGAGTGGAGCTGGTTACAAGATGTGGTCCACTAAAGTTGGTTAGATGTAAAATATGTTCCTCTTCCTTTAGGACTGAGAATGACAAGTAATGGACCCAGATAAACCTCCTGGACAGTCCAAGTACAGTTCTGGATATGGTGACCAAACTCATTAGACAACCTCTTGTGACAATGTTTTATTATAGTTGCAGGTCTCCAGTTCCTCTGGGGAGCTCCTCGGCTACATAGTCGAACAGTGGACAAGTTTAACCTTAAGAAGACAACAATAATGCATGTAAACATTACATAGTTACATAGTAGGTGAGGTTGAAAAAAGACACAAGTCCATAAAGTCCATCCTATGTGTGTGATTATATGTCAGTATTACATTGTATATCCCTGTATGTTGCGGTCGTTCAGGTGCTTACCTAATAGTTTTTTTAAAACGATCGATGCCCCCCGCTGAGACCACCGCCTGTGGAAGGGAATTCCACATCCTTGCCGCTCTTACAGTAAAGAACCCTCTATGTAGTTTAAGGTTAAACCTCTTTTCTTCTAATTTTAATGAGTTGCCCAATGTCTAATTAAACTCCCTTCTGCGAAAAAGTTTTCTCCCTATTGTGGGGTCACCAGTCTGGTATTTGTATATTGTGGGGTCACCAGTCCAGTATTTGTATATTGAAATCATATCCCCTCTCAAGCGTCTCTTCTCCAGAGAGAATAAGTTCAGTGCTCACAACCTTTCCTCATAACTAATATCCTCCAGACCCTTTATTAGCTTTGTAACTCTTCTTTGTACTCCCTCCATTTCCAGTATATCCTTCCTGAGGACTGGTGCCCAGAACTGGACAGCATACTCCAGGTGCGGCCGGACCAGAGTCTTGTAGAGCGGGAGAATTATCGTTTTATCTCTGGAGTTGATCCCCTTTTTAATACCAATACTCTGTTTGGGGAGCCAACCTGCCGCAGTATATCTGGAAGAGGTTAAGGTTACTTCTTGTAACTTCTTGTTAGAACATCAACATGTCTTATTGCACATTAGGTACAAAACCTTTTTTTGATTTTTCACAATCTAAAAGGCTTACATATACTGTATATACTCGAGTATAAGCCGAGTTTTTCAGCACATTTTTTTGTGCTGAAAGTGCCCCCCTCGGCTTACTCGAGTCAAGCACTTTTCTGCAGCAGAGAATAAAATTTTCCGACCCGAGTTTGAGGCCTCGTATCTCGGGGCCACTTGGCTCTATGAACCCCAAATTTGGATATATTGGGTTTGCACACCAAATTTGGGGTTCCTAGCACCAAGTGGCCCCGAGAACACGGTGACGTACAACACTATGACCAGCCTAAAAAATAAGGGTTCAATGCTTCCGAGCATGCGTCAAATTGTTTCCGAGCATGCGTAGGAATTTTGCGCGTCACAATTGGTACAGACGATCGGAATTTCCGATCTGAACATTTTCCGTCGGAAAAATAGAGAACCTGCTCTCAATCTTTTGCTGTCAGAAATGCCGCCAGCAAAAGTCCGATGGAGCATACACACGGTCGCATTTTCCGACCAAAAGCTCACATCGGTCTTTTGCTGGCGGCATTTCCGATCGTGTGTACGCGGCATAAGACCCGTTAGGTGTTCAGAAGTCAAGGACCAGGATGTGGCTGAGTCGCAGCGTGAGATGTTGCGATACCGCCACAAGTAGATGGTGAGGACCCTCTCTTTCTTGGACCTTCCCGCCTTGCCTGCCGACCAGTCAGCCAGCAGCCAGCAGTAACACAGCTTGTTTGGAGGTGGTGCAGGTGAACGCTGAGGGGTTGAGCTGGCGGCCCCCCTCACCTCCCCCCGCCGCTGTCCTGCATGGATCCACTGATGACTAGAAGGTGGAGAGGAGGAAAGGCTCTAAAAAGGACGCTGAGCGGAGGACATCACAAAGGGATCTTGCATAAAGAAGCTCCCACGGATGGCTTAAGGACTCCTGGCGGTCTAGGCGGATGCAATGACTAGGAAGATACGGAGGTACTGTACTGTTGCACGGCTGTGTTGAGAACTGTATGAGAATGGGTCAGACGAGAATGCAGGATATCGTTATGTAGCGCTGCCATTTTTATGACAGACGCTATAAATGGAAATTTAGTTTGAAGCTGTAGTTTAGCTCAGACTGATTATTTTGTCAATTCTGGTTCTGTTGTGTGGTTTTCCTCTTGGCCTAGGGATGGCGCCCTTGTAGTCGGCCAAGGTTGGAAATTGCAACAAGCTGGGTGTATTGAGTGCCTCTCTGCCCAGAAACAGTCAGTGGGTGTGGTCTACCCGCTGTGAATTCTGGGTACTTAAGGGATAGACCCCGTGACAGGGTGTGTTCCGACCTGATGGCCCTCCTGGCCTAAGGTGTGCTGCTGCCTTCTAAATTGTCTCGAGGCCCGCTGGCCCGAGGCTTTGTTACTGAAGGGTAGGGCCAAAAATCTTGGGGCCTACCGATCCAGGGGTGGTCCTGTGGTCCAGGGGAGGACTTTCAGAGAGAGGACCGCGCAGCAAGGCCGGTACCTCTAGAAGAGCCTGCAGACTCAGTTGGAGGACGCATCCCGGGTCCCCTGCCATACAGTATCGCCGGTTTGGCTGAAAGAAACTGGTACTGTGTGATTGTTCTTTGACATTGCAAAAAAGTTGCTTGTTACCCAATCCTGTGGTAGAGGATTGTGCAACGGTTCTACTAATTCTTAAAGTCTGTGGCAGAGACTATGACTGAGCATCGTACTGGCTGCTAGGTCAGTGAGAGAGGCCTATCCGGTGGTTGCTGTATCCAGTTGTGGAGTTGCTGTCCTCTGGATCAAGAAGTATCCCTGACCCGCAAATTAAAAGGTACCTGAATTCCCCTAAACCCTCCATTCCTCTATTGGAATGTCTTTTATGAATAAAGCATTGGAAAAAGAGACTATGTGTCGGAGCTGAAATTTATGAGAAAAATCTTTAATGGGACCTCTATGACAGACATGGTGGAACAGTGAAGGAACGGTAAGCCCAATCTAACACCAGCAGCTCCTTCGGGGGTAAGTGCTACAGTTACCTATGTCTAGAAATATTACACACAGCTGACTAATGCGGCGTACACACGCTCGGACCTAGTCCAGCGGACAAACCGCCGGACTTTCCAGCGGAGTTCCGCCGGACTTTCCGACCCTGTGGACTTGCCCCCACACGCCCGGACTTTTCCGGCAGACAATCCGCCAGCGTTTTGTCTAAAGTCCGCGGGACTTTTGAAATGAACGGACTTGCCGACACACGATCGGAAAGTCCGTTCATGTAGAACGTAACTGCAGGTAGACGGGACTAGTGAAGGCAGTGAATACCGCCTCGCTAGCCCTGTCACCTGGTATGGATTTAAAGGGGAATCCCTACACCGAAAAAACGGCGTGGGGGTCCCCCCAAATCCATCTCAGACCCTTATCCGAGCACGCAGCCCGGCCGGTCAGGAAAGGGGGTGGGGACGAGCGAGCACCCCCCCCTGATCCGTACCCCTACCCATTCACCTAAGGAAAAAAGTGTAAATAAAAAAAGACACAAGTCTTCTTCCGTCTTGGGGGGTCTTCTCGCCGGACTCCTCCGCTATCTTCTGCTCTTTTACCTAGCTCTTTCACGAGTCCCGGAGGAGCCCGGCTTTCTCCTTCGTCGCCGCCGCCGTCGTCTGGGGGTCTCGTTCCGCCTTCGGGGGTCTTGTCCCGCTCTTCTGTTCTTCTTGCCGATGTCGCCGCCTTCTGCGTCATCGTCTTCTTCTTCTTCCGATGTTGACTCGTCGCTCTCTCTGGCCGGAATGGCAGAGACACGCGGTGTTGTGACTTATATAGGGACAAGAGGCGGGGCCACCGACTCATGTCACATGGTTACCCCGCCCCCATATGATGTCACAGTCCCAGAGACGGTGGCCCCGCCCCTTGTCCCTATATAAGTCACAACACCGCGCGTCTCTGCCATTCCGGCCAGAGAGAGCGAGGAGTCAACATCGGAAGAAGAAGAAGAAGAAGACGCCGATGCCGAAGGCGGCGACAGCGGCAAGAAGAACAGAAGAGCGGGACAAGACCCCCGAAGGTGGAACGAGACCCCCAGACGACGACGCCGGCGACGAAGGAGAAAGCCGGGCTCCTACGCTTGTGAAAGAGCTAGGTAAAAGAGCAGAAGATAGCAGAGGAGTCCAGCGAAAAGACCCCCCAAGGCGGAAGAAGACCCCCGGAGCTGTGCAATAAAATATTTCAAAAAATTGTGTCGTTTTTTTATTTACACTTTTTTCCTTAGGTGAATGGGTAGGGGTACATCGTACCCCATACTCATTCACATAGGGTGGGGGGCCGGGATCTGGGGGCCACCTTATTAAAGGGGGCTCCCGGATTCCGATAAGCCCCCGCCCACAGACCCCGACAACCAACGGCCAGGGTTGTCGGGAAGAGGCCCTTGTCCTCATCAACATGGGGACAAGGTGCTTTGGGGTGGGGGGGCCGCAGGGCCCCCCTTTCCCCAGGGCACCCCCCATATTGAGGGAACCCGGCCTGGTACGGCTCAGGAGGGGGGCGCTCGCTCGTCCCCACCTCCTTTCCTGACCGGCCGGGCTGCGTGCTCGGATAAGGGTCTGAGATGGATTTAGGGGGGACCCCCACGCCATTTTTCCGGCGTAGGGATTCACCTTTAAATCCATACCAGGTGACGGGGCTAGCGAGGCGGTATTTACTGCCTTCGCTAGTCCCGTCTACCTGCAGTCACGTTCTAAATGAACGGACTTTCCGATCGTGTGTCGGCAAGTCCGTTCATTTCAAAAGTCCCGCGGACTAGCACACAGACGGCGGGATTGTCCGCCGGACTCGCGAGTCCAGTGGACAATTTTAAGTCTGAACTTAAAACTTAGTCCGCTGGACTTTTGGGAGGAAAAAGTCCGCCGGCGCCCACACACGGGCGGATTGTCCGGCAGACAATCCCGCGGGAAAGTCCGCTCGTGTGTACGCGGCCTAATAGAACTGTTGTCTTGTCTGCATGCGGGTCAGCATTTAAAAAAGGGAGGAGAAATTGGCACATGAGCTACTGTGCACAGTCGATTGCTGGAACTGCATTCTTACTGCATCTCTCTCCTCAACACTTTTCAGCACTTATAACTGTGAAGAGGTAATATCTATGAATAGAATGCCTAGCCGATGCATAGCAGATTATATGGACGTGTGAAGTTGTTTGAGGCTCCCGCTGTGTCTGCGTGTTCTCTCAGCAATTAGAACTGTGAGGAAGCCTTGCACACAGCTGTGTACTAAGAACTAGAAACTGCCGTTATATCAGTGCACTGACCAGCAATAAAAAAAAAAAAAAAAGAGAAAAAAAGATCTGGTGGTATCGTGGTGCTTGGTTCAAATTGTGGACAGGAAAAAGTGCAAAGTGTCAGAACAAACACCGGACCCCCTATATAGAGTGCTCTGCATGTGCCCTTGTACAGTTTCTTTAGTCGGGCTGCCGGCCATATGTAAGAACAGCTTACATGCCTTGTTTATTGCTTTCCTATGTCCAGGGCTGGACTGGGACAAAAATTTGGCCCTGGACTTCATCCAGACCGGCCCAATTTAATTTTGCAAAGCACAAAAAAACAGTATATAAACTGTACGCAATTGCGCAAAAAAAGCCTCCCCCTTACATCAGAGTCCTAGGCCTAGAGAGCCCCCCCTTACATCAGGGTCCACAGAGAGCCCCTCCTTACATCAGTGTCCCCATATAGCCTTCCCCTTACATCAGGGTCCCCAAAGAGCCCCCCCCCTTACATCAGGGTCCCCATATAGCCTTCCCCTTACATCAGGGTCCCAAAAAAACAGTATATAAACTGTACGCAATTGCGCAAAAAAAAAAGCCTCCCCCTTACATCAGAGTCCCCAGAGAGCCTCCTCTTACATCAGGGTCCCCAGAGAGCCCCTCTTACATCAGAGTCCCCAGAGAGCCCCTCCTTACATCAGGGTCCCCATATAGCCTTCCCCTTACATCAAGGTCCCCAAAGAGCCCCCCCCCCTTACATCAGGGTCCCCATATAGCCTTCCCCTTACATCAGGGTCCCAGAGAGCCCCTCTTACATCAGAGTCTCCAGAGAGCCTCCTCTTACATCAGGGTCCCCAGAGAGCCCTTCCTTACATCAGGGTCCCCATATAGCCTTCCCCTTACATCAGGGTCCCAGAGAGCCCCTCTTACATCAGAGTCTCCAGAGAGCCTCCTCTTACATCAGGGTCCCCAGAGAGCCCTTCCTTACATCAGGGTCCCCATATAGCCTTCCCCTTACATCAAGGTCCCCAAAGAGCCCCCCCCCTTACATCAGGGTCCCCATATAGCCTTCCCCTTACATCAGGGTCCCAGAGAGCCCCTCTTACATCAGAGTCTCCAGAGAGCCTCCTCTTACATCAGGGTCCCCAGAGAGCCCTTCCTTACATCAGGGTCCCCATATAGCCTTCCCCTTACATCAGGGTCCCAGAGAGCCCCTCTTACATCAGAGTCTCCAGAGAGCCTCCTCTTACATCAGGGTCCCCAGAGAGCCCTTCCTTACATCAGGGTCCCCATATAGCCTTCCCCTTACATCAAGGTCCCCAAAGAGCCCCCCCCCCCCTTACACCAGGGTCCCCATATAGCCTTCCCCTTACATCAGGGTCCCCAGAGAGCCTCCTCCTTACATCAGGGTCCCCAGAGAGCCCCTCCTTACATCAGGGTCCCCAGAGAGCCCCTCCTTACATCAGGGTCCCCAAAAGGCCTTCCCCTTACATCCAGGTCCTCAGAGAGCCTCCCCCTTACATCCAGGTCCTCAGAGAGCCTCCTCCTTACATCAGGGTCCCCAGAGAGCCCCTCTTTACATCAGGGACACCAGAGAGAGGGCAGGCAGTGAGAGCTGCCTGCCCGCTCTCCAGCTCTCCCGTGCTGCCTGACGCACGGCTGCAGTGAGCCCATGGCCTGGTAGTGGTCCGGGACCCTGTGGTTGGGGACTCCTGGTCTGACTCTGGCCTATGGGCCCCAGATTCGGGGCTATAGACCCAAAAGTCCCCCCTAGCGATGCCACTGGCTGTCACTGAAACCGGCCCACTGAGCCATCGGCCCACCGGGAAACTCCTGGTAGTCCCGATGGCCAGTACATGCCTGCCTATGGCATGGTGGACTCTGTACTTACCTATAAAAAAACAGCGCTGACGGGAATATAGCCTGATATTGTTCGGGACTGTCTTTGATCAGGTTATCGTCCCTAATGTGTACCCATTGGCTGGGGTGAAGTGGTGATAGACGCAACGCCACAACTCCATACGGCTGCACACTGTTATAGATATCGTTTTACATTGCCATAATAACACATTTTTTGACGAGATTGCAAATAAAACTGTTCAAGACCTTTATGCCCCACTTTAAAACAACGGTCTGAAAGACAGGAAGAATCCTCTGGTATTCAAAGTTTTAGCTGATTTTGGGAACTGTCTCCTTTGTCTGAACGCTGCATCGCTTCCCCCCTCTACTACATCTGATTAGGGGGAGACATACCCACAATATGTGAACTGGGAGTTGAAATAAGATTATATACAGTATCTCCCAAAAGTGAGTACACCCCTCACATTTTTGTAAATCTTTTCTTCTATCTTTTCATGTGACAACCCTGAAGAAATGACACTTGTCTACAATGTAAAGTAGTGAGTGTACAGCTTGTATAACAGTGTAAATTTGCCGTCCCCTCAAAATAACTCAACACACAGCCATTAATGTCTAAACTGCTGGCCACAAAAGTGAGTACACCCCTAAGTGAAAATGTCCAAATTGGGTCTAATTAGCCATTTTCCCTCCCCGGTGTCATGTGACTCGTTAGTGTTACAAGGTCTCAGGTGTGAATGGGGAGCAGGTGTGTTAAATTTGGTGTTATCACTCTCACTCTCTCATACTGGTCACTGGAAGATCAACATGGCACCTCATGGCAAAGAACTCTCTGAGTATCTGAAAAAAATAATTGTTGCTCTACATAAAGATGGCCTAGGCTATAAGAAGATTGCCAAGACCCTGAAACTGAGCTGCAGCATTGTGGCCAAGACAATACAGCGGTATAACAGGACAGGTTCCACTCATAACAGGCCTTGCCATGGTCGACCAAAGAAGTTGAGTGCACGTACTCCAAAAGTTGTCTTTGGGAAATAGACGTATGAGTGCTGCCAGCATTACTGCAGAGGTTGAAGGGGTGGGGGGTCAGCCTGTCAGTGCTCAGACCATACGCCGCACACTGCATCAAATTGGTCTGCATGGGTAGCTTTATGTTCGAGTCGAACTCATGTTCGAGTCGAACATTGGCTGTTCGCCATTTCGACGAACAGCGAACAATTTTGGGTGTTCGCCATTTCGCCGAACAGCAAACAATTTTGGGTGTTCGCGGCAAATTCGAAAGCCGCGGAACACCTTTTAAAAGTTTATGGGAGAAATCAAAAGTGCTAATTTTTTGCATTTATGTAAATGGGTGACCCCGCTCCCCTCTGACAACACGGGGAAAGCCATAGGGAAGTCCCCGTGCGTCAGCGGGTGGCCCCGCCCTCCGTTATTTAAGAAGTGTCAGAAGAATCGAAGCGTCACACGGCTGAAGACTTGCACAGAGGCGGATCGTGCGGGCGGAGAGGAGAAGAAGCCGGAGCAAGATGCGGGACGAGAAGAGCGAAGATGAAGAAGAAGATGGAGAAAAAGTTGGAGGAACAAGAAGAACACCGATGGAAGACCAGAAGAAAGAGGATGAAAGAAGAAGAAATGAATAAAGGACTTGTCAAAAACTGGCTCTTGTGTTTTTTAACCTTTTTGTCACTTTTTTTTGTGAAATGGCAGGGGTACATTTGTACCCCATTGCCAATCCACACAGAGGGGGGCCGGGATCTGGGGGTCCCCTTAATATCCATACCAGACCCTAAGGGGCCTGGTATGGAATTTAGGGGGACCGCCAAGCATTTTTTATTAATTTTGGTTCGGGGGTTCCCCTGTGTGGAAATCCCCATATCGTTTTTATCAATGAACTTTTATGTGTATTGTTGGACCCGACAATTCATTGCAGCTACGAGTAGTTTTAAATTCGTTTTTTTCCTTTAGAAATGTCATTTTGCTCTTGGACAGTTCTAAACACGGGAAACATGAACCACTTTACAGACATACTATAGACACCCCCCAGGTACGAAATTTAAAGGAATATTACACTTTTATTGTTTCACTTTAAGCATTATTAAAATCAGTGCTCCCGAAAAAACTTCAGTTTTTAAAACTTTTTTTGCATTGATACATGTCCCCTGGGGCAGGATCCGAGTCCCCAGACACTTTTTATGACAATAACTTGCATATAAGCCTCTAAAATTAGCCCTTTTGATTATTGTCCGACAATGTTCGTGTCCCATAGACTTTAACAGTGTTTGCGTGTTCAAACAAATTTTTTGCCTGTTCGCATGTTCTGGTGCGAACCGAACCCGGGGGGGGGGGGGGGCGTTCGGCTCATCCCTGGCGGCAAACCCTAAAAGCCCAGGAGAAGGAAAACTGCCTAGTGAGCATCAGGAGAAGGTAAAAAGTAAAGGAGAAATAACAAGGAGCGACTCAAGATACATCTAAAGACGAAATAATTATTGGAAGCGAAATGGAAAGAAGTGTAATGGGGGGAAGAGTCGCAGCAGATCAAATTCCAAATAGAGCAGAGATGACCGATATGTTCCTAAGATTGGAGAATGTCATAAAAGTAGAAATTCTCCTCGCTACGAACTGACCTGGGCCGTTTGTTGAAAAGAGTGGAAGAGACAGAAGAAAGAACAAACAAGCACAGGAAATAAGAAAATTAAGCGCATTAGTGAAAACAATGCAACTTGATCAGAGGAAAATTCTATACAAATTAGAAGATCAAGAAAATCAAATTGGCAGACAAAATCTACGAATCCGAGCATTGCCGGAAGAGAGAGGGGAGGATCTGAGAAAAATCATGAGACTGTCAGAGACTGCAGACATGACCCAAGAGACTATCAGAGACTGCAGACATGGGACAAGAGACTGTGAGAGACGGCATACATGGCCCAAGAGACTGTCAGTGACTGCATACATGGCTCAAGAGACTGTACGAGACTTCAGACATGGCACAAGAGATGACCAGAGACTGCATACATGGCCCAAGAGACTGTCAGACACTGCATACATGGCTCAAGAGACTGCAGAGATGGCACAAGAGACTGTCAGAAACTGCATACATGTGGGGGGTGTGACAGAGAGAGACAGGGGATGACAGAAAGAGACAGAGGGGGTGACAGAGAGAGACAGGGGAGTGACAGAGAGGATTGTGACAGAGAGAGACAGAGGGGGGTGACAGAGAGGGGTGATGGGTGTCATCACTCCTGATCCGATCCCTGATTCCAGCGCCCATGGTTCCTAGGGTTTCCCCTGGCTCCTGCGGTCCACCCGGGCTCTCTGGTAATAGGGGAGCAGGGGTGGGAGGCAGGGGTACGAATGGAGCCACACCTCAAGGTAGGAGAGTCTCAGGTGGGAGTGGGTTTAAACCCCCACAGGGGAGTCTCGGGCCAGAGGATGGCCGGGGGGGGTAAAAGAAAAAAAAGAAGTCAAGGACCATTCCCTATCACCCTCAAGGGGTTAAATAATGATTTTTTTTGTCTTCTCTCTTCCGAGTGATCTAATGATTTTAACCACTTCAGCCCCGGAAGGATTTACCCCCTTAATGACCAGGTCATTTTTTGCAATACGACACTGCGTCAGTTTAACTGACATTTGCGCGGTCGTGCGACGCTGTACACAAACAAAATTGATGTACTTTTTTCCTAGAAATAGAGTTTTCTTTTGGTGGTATTTGATCAGCTCTGCGGTTTTTATTTTTTGCGCTATAAACAAAAAAAGAGCGAAAATTCTAAAAATATATATATATATTTTTTTACTTTCTGCTATAAAACATATCCAAAAAATATATACCGTATATACTCGAGTATAAGCCGACCCGAATATAAGCCGAGGCACCTAATTTTACCACAAAAAACTGGAAAACGTATTGACTCGAGTATAAGCCTAGGGTGAGAAATGCGCAGCTACTGTAAGTGGAAAAGAGGGTCAACAATGCCCATTTGTAGCCTCACTGTGCCCATTTGCATGCCTCACTGTGCCCATTTGCAGCCATAGGTCCCCTGAACTTCAAACTTGGTAGTTAAGGGTTCCTAGATGCCCCCTAGCTGCAGCCAGTCCCGAAATGACATTGCTGCAGATGGACACAGTTGACCGACTTTGGGGCCCTGTATGTCGGGATGTCTGGATATGTTGTAATGTTGGTTCTACTGGGTTTGCACACCAAATTTTAGGTTCCTAGCACCAAGTGGCCTCGAGATACAGGGCCCCAAATTCGGGTCGGAAAATGTCAAGCACTTTTCTGCAGCAAAAAATTACATTTTCCAACCCGACTTTGCGACCCCATATCTGGGGGCCACTTGGTGCTAGGAGCCAACACTACAATATATCCAAATTTGTGGTTCCTAGCACCAAGTGGCCCCGAGATTTGGGGCCGCAAAGTCGGGTCGGAAAATGTCATTTTTTTCTGCAGAAAAGTTCTTGACTCGAGTATAAGCCGAGGGGAGCACTTTCAGCACAAAAAAATGTGCTGAAAAACTCGGCTTATACTCGAGTATATTCGGTACTTTTTATTTATTTTTATTTTTACACTGTCCTTTTAAAAAAAAAAATCGGGTCACTTTTATTCCTATTACAAGGAATGTAAACATCCCTTGTAATAGAAAAAAAAATGCATTACAGGTCCTCTTAAAGGGGAGGTCCGCCAAATTTTTTTTTTTTTTAAAGTCAGCAGCTACAAATACTGCAGCTGCTGACTTTTAAAATAAGGACACTTACCTGTCCAGGGTGCCCGCGATTTCGGCACCCAAAGCCGATCTATCGCTCGGCTCCCGGGTGCTGCCGCCGTCATCTTTGGTGAGGGAATCAGGCAGTGAAGCCTTGCGGCTTCACTTCCTGGTTCCCTACTGCGCATGCGTGACTCGCGCTGCACTATCCCACTGGTCCCTGCTGTCTTCTGTGACCTGTGTGTCTCCCAGAAGACAGTGGGGGGATGGAGAAGGCGCCGGAAGTGGCTTAGATACCCGCGGGTGGCTCAGGTATCTATGCCTGAAAGTGGGAGCACAATACCTGTATTACACAGGTATCTGCTCCCCCCTCCCCACTGAAAGGTGCCAAATGAGACACCGGAGGGGGGGAGGGTTCCGAAAAGCAGAAATTCCATTTTTGGGTGGAACTCCGTTTTAAGACCATTAGGTGGAAGTGACGTTGCTTCCGCCATCCAATGGTATGGAGTTGAGTGGGGGCCTTCATTCTCTCACTTGGTATCCAGCCCCTCAGGGGAGAAGACCGGATCGTCTCTGCTGCAACCGACGGCTCCGGTAAGCGGCAGAGATGACCGAAGAGCGGCGGGAGTGGGGGTCCTCTACTGCCCCCGATAAAAGTGATCTTGCGGCGAATCCGCCGTGGAGACCACTTTTATCAGAAAGAGGACCGCCCGCCATTTAGGAATATACTGGGGTTAAGGCAGCTATCTGCTGCCATACCCCTGGTATTCTACATCAACATACTGACGTATAATGGTGGCGTGCGGTCCGCAAGCAGATAAAAGCCTTCAGGCAGGTTCAGCATATAGCAAAAAAACATTGCAAAACCATTCCAATACAGGAATCCATAACAACAAACTAAAAGGCCGCTCAAGGGGGTGCATTCCACCGAGAGCTCTGCCTAGCACACCGTGCACCCTATCTTGACGTGTTTCGTCATCAAATGTGACATCATCAGAAGCTCATCGAGCTTCTGGGTGTTGTGCTTGAGTAACAGAATGATTGGAATTGGTATGTGAAGGAAATTCACTCTCTTTGGCATTGTCTTTATTGGCAAAATTGTGTCTTGTATCACCCATGATTAGTGGTTGCTGTTTGGGTTGTTTGAACCTACCACCCCCATGTGAATTGTGCCCGTCACCATATTTACGTTTTTTTTCCAATTCTGTTGTGCAGATCCAGATCTACCACCATGTGAGTGGTGTTGAGAAGAAGCAGAGGTATGAGATGAGGTATCGGAGACAATGTCATCATCATCAACTGTTCTATCGTTATTTCTAAATGTATTTTGTGATCGATTTTTTTTGTGTAGACCCTCTAAATGCTTTATGACCCTGGTATGCCATCCTATGTTTGAAGACTTTTTTCTCCTTTTCTTATATGATGTTTACATTTAATTTTTCCAAGTGTTTTTTTAGTTTTATATCTTTGGCGGTGAAAAGATTGTGTGAAGCAACCTCCTTGTTGTCAGAGTATAAAACGTTGATTTCTCCATCAATTTGTGCAATATCCTTCTTATACTCTTCCACAAGTAATTGCATCACGCCCTGAGGGCATTGGGCCAGATTTTTTTCCCCATCTGACTTTGAATTCATTGGAGAGAACTTTTAAATTCAGAAAGGTTTGTACTCTCAGTCCCATCGGACTGATGTTTTCTTCTAGATATCTCTCCAAATAGAAGACATACCAGTATTTAGTAGATTTTGTTTCCAAGAGTTTTTTTAGGGAGAGAAAGAATGTGTTAATATCAGGGCTGTCTTTAGCGCAGGGAAAAGGGGCAGCTGCCCTGGGCCCTGTCATGGTCGGGGGGCCCGCCAAAGTAGCTGCCCCTTAAGCCCGTGCTGCCCGCAAATTGGGGTCCTGTGGTAACCCCCGCCAATGATCAAAAAACATTGCTGTATTCCCCCGACCAACAAGGTGGGGGCGGGGCCGGGAGCTCCACTGCAGCTCTGACCCCGACCCATGCAGCCTGTATGCTCGGAGCTGAGATCGGAGTAGGAGCACTGAGAGCCCCGCCTCCAGACCTCTTCGAAACCCACCCCCAGACCTCTTCGAAACCCACCCCCAGACCTTTGTGAGCCCTGCCTCCGGACCCCTGAGGGCCCCGCACCTGAATCCCTGAGGGCCCCGCACTTGGACCCCTGAAGGCCCCAAACCTGGACCTCTGAGGGCCCCGCACCTGGACCTGAGGGCCCTGCACCTGGACCTCTGAGAGCACCATCCCTAAATCAATGAGAGCGGGTGGTGAGCCTGGCTGGCTAGGTAGGTAGACTGCTTGTTGACTGTTATCCTAGCCCTGACCTGTTTATGAACAATATAGGTGTAAACTGCTGATAGGTAAAATTTTAAAATGGTTACTTAGTTGATCACCTCCTGTACTCTGGTCTCTGGTCATCTCCTGTATTATATTTGCAGTCTCTGGTTATCTCCTGTATTAGATTTGCAGTCTCTGGTCATCTCCTTTATTAGATTTGCAGTCTCTGGTCATCTCCTGTATTAGATCCGCAGTCTCTGGTTATCTCCTGTATTAGATTTGCAGTGGCCTAACTCCGGACCAAGATGGACGTCTAACCCACTCTCTCCGGCACTCAGGGACTTTTAAAAAAGCAGCACAGGGCCCTCAAAGCATCCCACAACATGGGAAAGGGCGATCGGAGCTCCTCAGCCTCCCGTGAACCCCCCGAGGCGAACCAGGAGAAATTTAAGAACATCCCCGCGATGTTCCGCACATCGCAGGGAGAAGGCCTCAAAGCCGCGGCCTCGCCTAAACCACCCACCCCGCTCGGCGGCTCCGGAAGCATGGCGGACGGCGCGAACAGCGCAAGCGGCCTCAGCAGCCCCTCACATCACCCACCAGCACCCTATCAAACGCCCCCAGTCCCTTCAGCCTCACAAGCCCTCTGCCTCTCTGATCTCCAGGCCGTGGCCCTGGACATCAAGGCCACACTATCAGCAGCCATCACAGACCTCAGATCTGACATCCAACATGTGGCTGCAAGGATTGGAGCAGTGGAACAAACTGCAGCACGACACACAGATGCAATAAGGCAGGTACAGAAATCCTCAGACTTACACTTATCGCATATAATTGAAATGCACCGCCATTTAGAAGACCTCGATAACCGAGGAAGACGCCACAACATTAGAATACGCGGGGTTCCAGAAACAGCAGACCAAACGCCAGTAGAGCAGACTGCCACAGCAATCTTTAACGATTTACTAGATAGACCCCCAGATTCTCCAATTGAATTTGAGAGAACCCACCGAGCCCTCAGACCGCGAGGAAGAGACACTGACCCACCAAGAGACATAGTATGCTGTTTGGTAAATTTTCCGTTGAAAGAAGCCATCTTGAAGAAAGCGAGAGAAAAAAACAGAGTGCTTTACAATGGAAACGAGATCAAACTATACCAAGACCTCTCCAACATTACATTACAGCAGCGCAGAGCCCTACGCCCACTTCTGGACCAGCTACGGACCAGAGGAATTCCTTATAGATGGAAGTTTCCGTTCTGCTTATCGGCTACTTGGAGAGGTCACACAGCATTGCTACGCACGCCGGATGACCTACGCTCATTCTGTGAAACACTCAACATGCCTCAAATTGATGTGCCTGAATGGTACAACTCCTTTATGACCCATGAGGCCTGGATCGAAGTATCAAACAACACCACTCCCAGAGCCCAGAGGAACAGAGATCGACGTCGGAGATCGCCCTCAGCTCAGCACTACAGAAGAGGAGCACCCCATGGAAGCCCTGGATTCTCTCCACCCAGACGCAGAGATCGTATCGAAAGACAGGACCAAATGGACACTTGAAACTCCAATTTATGTATCAGACAAAGAAGCCGCATGTAAGACTCACACCTCCAATCATTAGATGATCGACAACTAGACCTGTAACCTTTTCAGCAACCCATCTCCGAACCACCCGTTCGGAACCTGAACAATCCCAAATCTAAAAGCAGATCATCGGGGGTTATATTCCCATTTGTTTTTGTCTATTTTTTTTTATTTTTATTTTTTCTCTCCTCCCTTTTCTTCCCTTCCCTCCTCGTTGTTTTTTTCTTTCTCCTCTCAATCTTGTCTCCCTACAGCAAGGTGGTATCCCGCGTACTGAATCTTCCTGAACCAAAAGAGTCAGCAGATATCACCTACCTAACCGAGAATGATCAGATATCTCATGGGTGTGCCAGTCACGTAAGAACACTAGAATTCTAACTGTAAGTACCAGATCTCTCTAAGTGACTTACATCTAGACACCCAAAGATCTAACAGGAGAAGGACATTCACACCATTATATCCTTTCTTTGTGATCCTTATCGTGCTCTGATAATAAGCTCACTAAATGAACCAGTGCTTAGGGTCAGTGGTCTCCACCACGGCAATATTACTGACTGATTGCTCAATACCACCTTGAAAGATAACCACCAACTGACGAGGAAGGGGAGGGACATGGTTATATTTAATGCGTATATGAAACATTTATATACTGTTTTAGAATTACTGTAGAAGTTCAAGGCAATACGCCGACTCCAAGCTACAGGAACCTCTAGTTTAAGGTTTAACACTTTACAAAACTCCACATGGCAACGAGTTTTATTTTGATGCCAGAATTGTGAGACTTTTTACATGTACCTGACGTAAGATAAAAACAATGATTATTAGTCAATAGTCATTAATGCATATTGCTATCTAATTGACTGTATTGGGCGTAATGACGATCCTAAATATGCCGGCCTATCTACCACCCACTTCAGGCAACAACAAAACAAAACAGTACTCATCCGAATCCGATTAATCCTAAGGGGAGGAACCTCCCATCCCCAAAGAGCAAAAAAAAAAAAAACTCATACTACAAAGTATTCATTGAATGTTAACTCATAGGCTAACTTCACGGTCTGATAGGATCATCAATACGCCTGACTTATGTTTCAGTTATACCTGAAGAAGTTACTTGTTTAAATGTTTTTTTTAATGGTTCATGGTTTCACCTGAGTACAGCAAACATGAATAGCATGCTGCCACACACTTTTCCACAGAAGCATCTACAGAGCTTCCACACTTAACTTTCAGCATCCCTCAAAACTTAATTATACAACACAAGGGCACCATCTAGTGGCCATTTAAAATAGTAATGGGACTTGAAGTATATTCCATATCCTCACCAACCCATTTTCATGTATGAGGTTTTTTCTGGTTTCAATAGGTATTAGCATAACCCATCCGTTATGAGCACAGGAGGTATTTAAAACACCTCCTTGGCGCAAGTTTATAAAGGCTAATAACCCCTTCTATATCTCCCTAACTCGCTAATTCAAACAGAAACCCTGTAATGTAAATTAAAAATTATTTTTGACAATTGCCCCTGAGTGCCAGAAACAAACAAAAGTAAAAGAACAAAATACACCCTTTTCCATTTGAATAGAATATAAGGAAGAGAGTAATTGGACATCCATCCGCTCTTACTTAGACCTCGAACCCACACAAGGAGGGGATTTTCACCCCACTCCTTGAACCTACCGGCTCCTACATTTAGGCGAGATTAGCTGGTCTAATTTCACCTCCGGTTCATCTACCCACCACCTTTTCAAGGTAAACCCCCTCTCCCTCCTCTCCCCCCCCCCCCACCCCTATTTTTTTTTTTTTTTTTTTTTTTAATTCCCCCCCCCCCTTTTTTTTTTTTTTTTTTATATATATATATATATATATATATATTATATATATATATACTCTTTACATTAGGTCTAGATATAGACTCAGCGCCAATAATCTACCTACCCACGTACTGAACCACATAACTAAATACCTTATATCATTGATATAAGGGAAAATCACCAAAAAATGCCTGTCCATACACAACAGTCAATCTCACCATCAGTTAATCTAATATCAATAAATGCCAACGGACTTAATATACCCGCAAAAAGAACCCAATTTCTTAATGAATTTCATAAACTAAAAGCAAACATCGTATGCATCCAAGAAACCCACATTAAAGCTAACAGTATCCCAAAACTGCATGATAAGAGATTCCCAACAGTATTCCATGCCACCAACCCGGAAGGGAAAACCAAGGGCGTGTCAATTCTCATCTCAAAACATACCCCACTTCAGATCCAAGACACAATGATTGACCCGGGGGGGAGATATATTTTTCTGAAAGGAAGATTGGGTCCTCACCCCATTACCATAGCCAACATATACACTCCCAACTCGAAACAAGTCTCCTTCTTTCGCAAGATAAAGGATCTGTTAACAAGTTTTACCTCTGGCATACTTATCTTAGGGGGAGATTTCAATGTCCCTATTAACCCGATTATTGACACCTCAGATGGTACGTCGAGCCTTCCTTATAGAGCCCTGAAACAAATCAAACTTCAACTACAAGAACTAATGCTGCATGATGCGTGGAGAACTCTGAACCCTCAAACTAAAGATTTCACCTTTTACTCCTCAGTTCACCAAAAATACTCTAGATTAGACTATTTCTTTATATCACAATCCGATTTGGCACTGTTGAAAAATTCATCAATAGAAACCATGACTTTATCCGACCACCACCCTATCACCATAACTCTGACTTTCCCAGAAAAAGAAAACATAACTAAGACCTGGAGACTTAACACCACCGTCCTGAAAGATCCCCTAGATGTAAATTACTTTAATGATAAATTAAAGGACTACTTTACCCGAAATGAAAATGACGAAACCTCAATTCTGACTCAGTGGGAGGCACACAAATGCGTAATCAGAGGCGAATTTATATGCAAATTGACCAAACTCAAAAAAGAAAAACAGGCCAAAATTAAATCCTTAATAGACCAAATCCACAAATTAGAAACAACCCACAAACAAACTGTTGCGGTCTCCACATTTGAGGAATTAACGAAAACAAGAGCACTACTCTCGGAAGAATTGAATTTAAAAACAAAAAGACAATACATTTTAAGGCACAAAATATACTATGAGCAGGGGAACAAAAGTGGGAGATTACTTGCAAAAGCGGTCCAAAACAAGAGAGTAGCCTCAACTATCCATCAGATAAGGGACAATCAAGGTGTGCCCTATTCCTCGAATGGTGAGATAGCTAAACAGTTCGAACTATATTATCAATCTTTATACAACATCCCCTCTAACCCCAAATCCCCCCACAATTCTGAAATTAGATCAAGACTTATCCAAGACTTCCTTGATAAATACAGCCCACCACAAATAGCAACAAATACAGCCCAAGAACTTGAAGCCCCCATCCAGGGTGAGGAATTTGATAAGGCATTAAAAGATATGAAAATTGGCAAAGCCCCAGGCCCTGACGGCCTACCCCTACAATACTACAAAACCTTTACTAACATATTGAAACCAAGATTTTTGAAAACCTTCCAGGCACTCCATTCCGAACAACACCCTCCAAAACAACTACTAGAAGCGCATATAACCGTAATTCCTAAAGATGGAAAAGATTCGACTCTAGTCACAAACTACAGACCAATTTCCTTAATCAATGTAGACGTCAAACTCTATGCCAAAATATTAGCCAATAGACTCCTGCCCCTATTGTCATCCCTCATTTCCCTGGATCAAGTAGACTTCATCCCCGGAAGAGAGGGACGAGATAATACAATTAAAGCCCTAAATATAAACCATTGGCTATCTTCCAAAAGCAAACAAGGTTTCTTTTTATCCCTCGATGCAGAGAAGGCGTTCGACAGAGTGGCCTGGGACTTCATCGATGCAGTACTGAAAAATATAGGTATACTACCCCAAATGAGAGCTTATATTAATGCGCTCTACTCCAATCCAACAGCACGTGTCCGCGTCAATGGCCACCTGTCGAACGCCTTTAACCTACGTAATGGTACAAGACAAGGCTGCCCCCTATCACCGCTACTTTTTGTCCTCACTTTAAAACCCCTACTGAACAAGATTAGGGCCAACCCAGACGTCAAAGGTATCGAAATTCAAAACCATACATATAAAGTAGCTGCTTTTGCAGATGATATGCTCCTCTTCCTCTCACAACCACACATTTCTATACCCAATGTCATCCAAGACCTTGAACTCTTCCAACAAATATCCAATCTAAAAATCAACCATTCAAAATCTGTTGCCTTAAATATCTCACTACCCTCTAGCACAGTAGACTTATGTATAAAAAAACTTTCCCTTCTCATGGGCCAAGCAAAATATAACATACTTGGGCATTGAAATTCCAACCGACCTAAACGATCTTTTCAGACTGAATTTTTTACCTATCCTAAAAGAGACACAGGAGGATCTTAAAAGATGGAACTCTCTCAACATTTCATGGTTTGGCAGAGCCTCTCTGATAAAGATGACAATTCTACCTAGATTTCTTTATTCTATGCAAACGATCCCCATTAAACTACCATCATCTTTCTTTGTTTCCTTCCGAAAAGCTTGCTCTACCTTCATTTGGAGGAGTAAACCCCCTAGAATTAAATTTACGCGACTAAACTTACCCAAAAATAAAGGGGGAATAGCACTCCCAGACTTACGGAAATATCATCAGGCTGCTCTCCTGACACGGATAGTTGACTGGAACATACACCGACAAATTAAGGACTGGGTGACTTTAGAACAAGCACAATTTATTCACCCAATCAATCTCCTACCCTGGATAAATCCGTCACACCATTCTAAAGATATCAAATCCCACCCTCTTATAGGCCCTACTCTAGAAATATTCCACAACACCTACAAAAAAGATAACCCATTCCCATGGATCAGTCCCCTCACGCCTCTAAGGGGCAACCCAGATTTCCCCCCAGGCAATGAGGTAAAATTTCTATCAGACCATTGGCCATATAAGGAAGTCATTGTTAAACACTTCTTCAAAAACGGGAAGCTATTGACCCTGGAAGAAATCAATAAGGATAAAGTTCCAAAACCGATTTCGCAGTGGAATTATTTACAAACAAGAAGCTTCTTGACCAGATCTGAAACAGCCCACCTTTGGACTAGAATTCCCACGACTTTAGAAGACTTATGTTTACAAAAAAGCCCACAAAGACACAACATATCAAATCTATACAATTCACTTTTTACGAACGGTTCGGAGTTCTCCACTGCGTCATGCCAAGCCTGGGAACAAGACCTAAATCTTTCTTTAACAGACAAAAACTGGGAAACCATCTACACGTACGCACACAAAGGCTCACTAAATGTTGCCACTCAAGAGTGTGGCTTTAAGATAATTTCTAGATGGTACAGAACTCCCAATCTTTTGCACAAATTCTACCCCCAGATCTCAGATAGATGTTGGAGATGCAACAAAGAGGAGGGCTCGATGATACACATCTGGTGGTCCTGCCCACTAATTCAAAATTTTTGGAAAATGGTTCATGAAACCACCATATCAATAACCTCAGAATCCCTAAAATTTGAACCAGCACAATATCTGCTACACCACAACACAATCCCCAAAAAACGCTACCTAAAGTCATTAACAATGTTTATGATAAATGCTGCAAGACATTGTATCCCCTGCCATTGGCGTTCTAACACATTACCATCAAAGAAAGAGTGGTTCCGGAGAATCAACTCTATAGAGACCATAGAAGAACTCATAAGTATTTCACAGGAAAGAATAACTAACTTTACTTCAACATGGTTTAATTGGCTAGAATATAAAGACACTCAGTCTTACAAAACTTCCATAGCGTAACAAACCAACTATTTCTTGGTTCACAACTCTTGAGAAATGGTTCAGAAAGATGAGAAAGGAACGATAGTCAATTCCAACTCTGCCCCTCACTCTTCCAATTTCTTTATATATCCTCTTTTTATTTATTTTTTTTTATATTTATTTTTTTTTTATAAATGTTTAAAAAATTTTTTTGTATTTTCCCCCCCCCTTCCCAATTTCCCCCGTATTCCAGAAAAACATTGTAAAAATCATATGTCCGTTTTATACGGAAATGTCCGGATAATGACTGAATATATATCTTGCGATATAAATGTGATACTGTATACTCCCATTATTATACCAGACTATATTTAATTTTGTCACTTTTAAAAAAAATATATATATCTTTTGTACCGTATATAAGCGCCTGTAATTTTCTAAAACTGTATTTTGATATTATGTTCTTGCTGTTCAATCAATAAAAACCTTTGTGAAACAAAAAAAAAAAGTCGCTTGCAGAGAGACACACTAAAAAAGTTGAAAGTTGAAAGTAAATAGGATTTTTATCAAATAGATAATTTTGGTTATGGGGCTCAAAATAACAAATTCAGATATAGCAATGATGTATATAAAGCAGGATTTACCTGAGAGTGGTTTAAAGTGTGCATATAAATTGCAGAACCTGTAAATTAACAGGTTCAGATGCAGTGCAAATACAGCTTGCACCAGGTCCAAAAATTGTTTGAGATGTTAAGTTATCTGAAGAACAAAAGGGTATGGAGGTCTATCAGTGTACAAGGCACTAAATGGTAGGTATTAAAAATAGGTATAGGCAGAGTTGCTAAAAATCAACACAATGAAATCAAGTTGGTGTCTTACCCCTTTAAATAGTAATTTGTGGTTCCGGGCTCAGCGCAGGAGGACGGGGGGATAAACCGCCTCTCTTCCTCGTGTGGAAAGGCTCCTGACAGGGAATGAGTGGCTGGGGCGGGTGCCTTAAATAGGGGCTCTCCGACCCGGCGGCGTCTGACATCACCACCGGGTCGCGGGCGCTATAGCGGCAGCGTCTGGTGCTCAATGTCCGGTGGTGCGCATGAGCAGACGACGAGCCCGTCGCCGGCGCATGACGTCAGACGGCGCACCGCTCTAGTGCGTAGAAATGCATTTTTTGGTCATCATGGGCATGAAAAAGTCCCATGTGACGGCTAATTGGCGTTTCCATCTTCTTTCCGCGCACAAGGGTTACATGATCCCTTATGCGATGAAAAAATGGACGTTTCGTTTTTCCTATATAGAAGGCTGTGCATTCACATAGCATAATGTATACTATGCCAACTGATTGACAGTTGACCAAAAATTTTGGTTTGTAAATCCGTTTATTAGGTAGGGTAATTTGTTTGGATGCATATATATAGCGACAAAAATTGCATTTATGGCAAGGTTTGGTTCCAAAATTTTTTTTGGTGGAGTTTGAACAGCCTTCTTGGGTAGAGACATAGTGACTACGTACAAGGGTGTCTCTGAGAGATTGAGATCTTCTAAAAGTAATTTCGGGATGGTCGCCTACATGTTTGGAGACCAAGGGGTCCGCCTTAAGCAGGTACCAGTACTTATCAAAGATTTTTCGCACCTGGACATGATGTCCGGAGAAGCGGGTGATGATCCTAATGCCTGGGTCAGTGGTGGATGACTTGGTTCCATGAATAAGGTTGGAGCGATTTTGCCGTTTGGCTTTGAGATATGACTTTTTTAGACATTTTTGACTGTAGCCTCGGTGTTGCAAACGCTGCTGCAATTTTTTGGCTTCTACTTTAAATTGCGAGTCCTGACTGCAGTTACGTTTAACGCGAAGGTATTGCCCATATGGCCCACTGGCCACCAAAGAGCTGGGATGGGAACTGGTTGCATGCAAAAGTGTGTTTGCTGCTGATGATTTACGATAGAGGGTGGTTCCAACGTTTCCATCCCCATCTACAAAAATCGAGACGTCAAGGAAAGTTAGTTTTGACTGGCTTTTTTCCATTGTAAAGCTAAGATTATAGTTATTAATCTTAAGCTTTTCAAAGAAGGTCAGCAGGTCCACTTCTGTGCCCGTCCAGATGAAGAATACATCGTCGATGTATCTTCTCCAGATTGGGATCTGGTCTAGAAACATTTGTATATCGTCCCTATGAAATAGGTGGCGCTCCCATCCCCCCAGATATAGATTGGCATAGGATGGGGCACACTTGGTCCCCATAGCTACGCCCTGTATCTGGAGGTAGTGGGAGCATCCAAATAAAAAAATATTGTTGTTGAGAATAAACTCAAGCAGCTTAAGGATAAATTCATTGTATTTTGTTGATGACTCGGTGCTCTCGGAAATGAAGCCCTTCACAACTCTGACACCCTGGTCATGGAGTATGGAGTTGTAGAGGGCTTCAACATCGAGAACAAAGAGCCAAGAGTCAGGGGGTATCGAGATCCCATCAAGGGCTCTTAGTAGGTCTTGAGTGTCTTGTAAGTAGGAAACCAAACCTTCAACATGTGGGCGAAGTAAGTCATCCACCAAAGCACTGGCGTTCTCAGTAAGGCATCCGTTACCAGAAACTATGGGGCGGCCTGGGGGATTGGTGGCATTCTTATGGATTTTAGGTAGCGCATATAGTGTTGGAGTTTTAGGAAATAAAATGTTTAGAAAGTCATACGTTTTTTTGTAATTAAATCTTGATAAAAAGCAGAGCTCAGTAACTGTCTAAATTTTCCGATGGTGTAATTTACATGGCTTTCAGGTATTTTTCGGTACCATTCACGGTTTTGTAGTAGCTGAGAGACCATCAACTCGTATTGACATTTTTCCATAATGACTAGGTTTCCCCCCTTGTCAGAAGGTTTAATGACTATATTGGTTTCAAGATCTAAGGAGCGTAAGGCTTCTTTTTGTTGTGGAGTAAGGTTAGATTGAGGTGGATTGTGCCACTTCGTTTTGCGAATTTCATTAGTTACTTGTTGGGTGAATGCCCAAACATTAGAATTGCCTTGTAAGGATGGAAAAGTGGTTTATATTCCCTGGAGGGAGGAGCCACAGGAGGAGGGGCAGAAGGACGAGGGGCGAGATGGAGAAGGGCGAGATGGAGAAGGGCATCAGCCTCCGCCATGTCCACCTCGTCAATGTGCCCCTCATCCCATAGCTCCATAAGTTCCTCCATGGCTTTTATGTCATTAATAGATAGTTGTTGAGAAGGCTGGAGAGGGAGGGACCCAGCCATATTGTCAGTACGTTTGAGGGGCTGGGTTTATCAAACATTATACGGAACATTAATTTCCGTGAAAAGAGATTCAGATCTTTCACTAATTCAAAAGCATCTGTGGATTTAGTGGGACAGAATGTCAATCCCAATTTTAAAAGTGATATTTGTGTTTCAGTGAATGTATAGGTAGACAAATTGATTATTTCAAAGTGATCTTTGTTTGTTTGGTCTGTGTGGTGATCGATTCCAATTGTTTTCTCTGGTCTAGTACAGGTTGGGTGAAAATCGGTGCAGTCCGAAAACCCAACTCACTATTGGCTTCGGCCTGTCCCCCCATAGGGGGAGGGGCCGAGGACAGTAAATGAGTGGGGCCATGAGTGACATTATCTAGTGAGGTGGGTGTTCTAGAGTTGCAAGAAGCTTTGGCAACTGAAGCTCTAGTGCTAATTTGTGTACGATTCTGTGTGGGAGAACTCTTAGGTTTTCCACCCAATGTGTTTACATTACCCTCCTTGCGTGTGTGTTGTTGGGACTTCTTGACTGCAGTGGAACGACCTGGTGCCTGTGAAGAGGAAATAGATGAAAAAGAGGAAGTATCTGAATCAGTTAGATCTGAAGCTCTTACAGTTTTTTGGGAAGATTTAATAAAACGTCTTCTATTTTGTGGGGGAGGAGCCCAATTATAAGCCTGGTTATTGTCATATGAGAGCTTGTCTCTCATGAATTTTTTTTCCTTTGTTTTGAGAAGTTCTGATACATAATTTTCAAGCCTTTCCTTGAGCGCAGTCTCCCGCTCGGTGAAGAGTGCGTCCAAGGAAATTGCCCGATTCTCTTCATAGAGTTTTTCTATCTCTTTGTCTACATTGGTTAGTTCAGTGGTATAATGGCAACAAAGAAGTTTCCTCATCTGAACCGAACATTGTTGTAAATTAGCCTCCCATTGTAGTTTAAAATCAGGTTCTAATTTTTGTATAGTGGGGAATATCTGAATTCTTAATCCCCACGGAGACATTTGAACATTGAGATATTTAGAAAAGTACCATTTATTCCAATAAATTCTTGACTTTCTTTCCAACATACGTTGGAGTCGCAAAAAGAAGTGATCCATCGTGAGACCGCCTCCTAAGGGGTTCTGAGATTTATGAATAGTATCCATAAGGCCTTCAAAGGCTTGACCACAGTAGTTAGCCATAAGTTAATGGGGACAGAAATATTGCAATCTTGCAGGTTCAAAAAGAGGAGAAAGAGAAACATAGAAATACGCAAAAATGAAGATACAAAACAGTTTCTTTGCCAAAATGTTCAAGTGACCAGTGCATATAGTAATTCTAGAGCTCTAAATGGTAATTCTAGAGCTATGATAGTTGGTTCAATATTCTGACTTCATCTATAATAGTGATGGGCGGGTAACGCCCGTAAAGTGAATTATACAAGACTAGATGAAGTCATTGAACTAAGGGCGATACCAAAATCCCAATAATATGAGATCCTTGATGGGATCTCGATACCCCCTGACTCTTGGCTCGTTGCTCTCGATGTTGAAGCCCTCTACACCTCCATACTCCATGACCAGGGTGTCAGAGTTGTGAAGGGCTTCATTTCCGAGAGCACCGAGTCATCAACAAAATACAATGAATTTATCCTTAAGCTGCTTGAGTTTATGCTCAACAACAATATTTTTTTATTTGGACGCTCCCACTACCTCCAGATACAGGGTGTAGCTATGGGGACCAAGTGTGCCCCATCATATGCCAATCTATATCTGGGGGGGTGGGAGCGCCACCTATTTCATAGGGACGATATACAAATGTTTCTAGACCAGATCCCAATCTGGAGAAGATACATTGACGATGTATTCTTCATCTGGACGGGCACAGAAGTGGACCTGCTGACCTTCTTTGAAAAGCTTAAGATTAATACCTATAATCTTAGCTTTACAATGGAAAAAAGCCAGTCAAAACTAACTTTCCTTGACGTCACGATTTTTGGAGATGGGGATGGAAACGTTGGAACCACCCTCTATCGTAAATCATCAGCAGCAAACACACTTTTGCATGCAACCAGTTCCCATCCCAGCTCTTTGGTGGCCAGTGTGCCATATGGGCAATACCTTCGCGTTAAACGTAACTGCAGTCAGGACTCGCAATTTAAAGTAGAAGCCAAAAAATTGCAGCAGCGTTTGCAACACCGAGGCTACAGTCAAAAATGTCTAAAAAAGTCATATCTCAAAGCCAAACGGCAAAATCGCTCCAACCTTATTCATGGAACCAAGTCATCCACCACTGACCCAGGCATTAGGATCATCACCCGCTTCTCCGGACATCATGTCCAGGTGCGAAAAATCTTTGATAAGTACTGGTACCTGCTTAAGGCGGACCCCTTGGTCTCCAAACATGTAGGCGACCATCCCGAAATTACTTTTAGAAGATCTCAATCTCTCAGAGACACCCTTGTACGTAGTCTCTATGTCTCTACCCAAGAAGGCTGTTCAAACTCTACCAAAAAAAATACTATTATTGGGATTTTGGTATCGCCCTTAGTTCAATGACTTCATCTAGTCTTGTATATCTCCTGTATTAGATTTGCAGTCTCTGGTCATCTCCTGTATTAGATTTGCAGTCTCTGGTCATCTCCTGTATTAGATTTGCAGTCTCTGGTTATCTCCTGTATTAGATTTGCAGTCTCTGGTCATCTCCTGTAGTAGATTTGCAGTCTCTGGTCATCTCCTGTATTAGATTTGCAGTCTCTGGTCATCTCCTGTATTAGATCCGCAGCCTCTGGTTATCTCCTGTATTAGATTTGCAGTCTCTGGTCATCTCCTGTATTAGATCCGCAGCCTCTGGTTATCTCCTGTATTAGATTTGCAGTCTCTGGTCATCTCCTGTATTAGATTTGCAGTCTCTGGTCATCTCCTGTATTAGATTTGCAGTCTCTGGTCATCTCCTGTATTAGATTTGCAGTCTCTGGTCATCTCCTGTAGTACGTCTCTCAGTGAGCAGTAATGATGTGCAGTAACCTCTAGCAATGAATGAGGAAGCAGAAATGATGTGTTGTAACCTCTAGCAACCAGTCAGTGATCGGTAATAAGATGCTGTATCCTCTGGCAACCAATTGCAATTGCTGCCCGATCTGCTGCATTAAACAGATTTTGAGTCTTACTGCTATTTGTTATATGTCTAAGAGCGGTTGGGGGGGCCCCAAGAAAATGTTTGCCCAGGGCCCAATCAATATTAAAGACGGCCCTGGTTAATATATACATGTAGCAAGGTCTCCGACCTCCTTTGGTCTAATGAGAACCTCCAGGGCCAAAGATAGCTGACATCCTTCTGTATGTAGTGGGTTGTGAGGCATAGTGGGTGCAAAGATGGTGAAAGTCATTGGGCGCCAGACACAAGAAGCCACATCTGCACGTGCAGGAACGCTGGCTCCTATGGCAACAGTCTTTAACAGTTCCTAACACAAAGCGTAACTTTCAGCTTCACTACAACTACTCCTTGTAGTTCTTCTATACATTGAGCTCCCAGTCTCTCACTAGACCCACCGATTCACTGTCACTGAAACCCTTGAGCTCCTCCAATCTTCACGGTGGCATCTTCCTCAAGCATCACCCCCGCTTCTCTGATGGGTCCCTATATTGGCACTCTAGATACCTCTCAAGCTTCACCCAGCTGGCCAGCTTGGTCCCTGGCTTGGCACACAAGGCCGCTCTGCAAGCGTCACCTCCACTGGTTGGGTCCCTGGCTTGATTCCCACTGAAGTTCCCAGATTCGTCCCCGGGTTATTGAGAATGCTGCTCCGGTACTTGCTTCAGTTACTCACTGTGGTCCCTGGTAATAAGGCGGATAGTCCCTTACTGGCGACAGCCTCCCCTCTACCTCCGACCATGACAGGTTCTTTGGCAAGCAGAACCGTCACTTCCGGTTGAACTGCAAGCCGCAATCCCAACCCTGCGCTGCTCTCTTACTTCTGGATAGGCCTTCAGACAGCCTAGCAGCCAGATGCCCCCAGGATAGGCCTCATCTCTGGACTAGCAGCCACAGGCAATACAACACATGTCCACCCAGACAGCCATCCAGGTGGCACAGAACACCGATCACATGACCTCACCCAAATATATAGGCTCTCCCAGCAGGCCAAGGGATCCAAGAAAACCCCTGTCCTTTGGCTAAATACCCCATATACCCATAACCTGACTTTATGTTGCCCTTCTCATATCTAATACTACCAAGTGCCCGGACACCTAGTGGTAGAAGAGAAAAGTGCAACAAGGCCAAACTTTGGGAGAAATCAATAGATTTCTATCAATCAACCAGGATAACTACTCCCGGTAAGAAAATTTTGTGAGAGCTCCCTGCCTAAACTACAGGGTACTACATACAATATCTCACAACATGCACTCAACTTCTTTGGTCGACCATGGCGAGGCCTATTCTGAGTGGAACCTGTCCTGTTAAACCGCTGTATGGTCTTGGCCACCGTGCTGCAGCTCAGTTTCAGGGTCCTGGCAATCTTCTTATAGCCTCGGCCATCTTTATGTAGAGCAATGATTCTTTTTTTCAGATCCTCAGAGAGTTCTTTGCCATGAGGTGCCATGTTGAACTTCCAGTGACCAGTATGAGAGAGTGAGAGCGATAACACCAAATGTAATACTTTCTTGTTTTTGGACACATAGCGTTCCACACAGTGGCGTAACTAGAATGCTCAGGGCCCCGCTGCAAGAAACTATGGAGGCCCCCCCCCCCGACCTCCGGACAAAGCTATTTTCTCTGAGCCCGATGGCAGAACACCAGGGCCCTGTCCCAATAGGTGGCTGCATATAAAGTGCATATCAAATGCCGCCACTGTGCCCATCAAGCTCTGCCACTGTGCCATCAGATGCCGCCACTGTGCCCATCAAATGCTGGCACTGTGCCCATCAAGCTCTGCCACTGTGCCATCAAATGCCACCACTGTGCCAAAAAAATGCTGCCACTGTGCCAAAAAAATGCTGGCAGTGTGCCCATCAAGCTCTGCCACTGTGCCCATCAGATGCCGCCACTGTGCCCATCAAATGCTGGCACTGTGCCCATCAAGCTCTGCCACTGTGCCATCAAATGCCACCACTGTGCCAAAAAAATGCTGCCACTGTGCCAAAAAAATGCTGGCAGTGTGCCATCAAATGCTGCCACTGTGAATCCCCCCGCCATGCATCATGCGCACACACACACTCATGCACGCACACACACATACATGCACACACATACATGCATCATGCACATGCATCATGCACACACACACACATACATGCATCATGCACACACACACACATACATGCATAATGCACATGCATCATGCACACAGACACACATACATGCATCATGCGCACACACACACACATGCATCATGCACACACATGCATCATGCACACACACACATACATGCATCATGCACATGCATCATGCACACACACACACATACATGCATCATGCGCACACACACACACACACATGCATCATGCACACACACACACATACATGCATCATGCGCACACACACACATGCATCATGCACACACATGCATCATGCACACACACACATACATGCATCATGCACATGCATCATGCACACACACACACATACATGCATCATGCGCACACACACACACATGCATCATGCACACACATGCATCATGCACACACACACACACACACATACATGCATCATGCGCACACACACATGCATCATGCGCACACACACATGCATCATGCGCACACACACATGCATCATGCGCACACAGACATACATGCATCATGCATTGCACACACATACATGCATCATGCATTGCACACACATACATGCATGCACAGACACACACATACATCATGCACACACACATGCATGCACACACATACAGTAGATAGATAGTCTTATAAAAAAAAAAAACGGCAGTCCTGTTACCTTGTCTCTTCCTGCCGGGTACTGCACTGTAGGGGGAGACAAAGAGCACAGCACACACTGTGCTTTCACTTTAGCCTAATGTGAGGAGCTCCCTGCACACAGCGCCGATTACAGTTTGGAATCGGCGATCGGGGAGCTCCTCTCAGACGCCGCTCCTAGTGAATAGTAAAGGGGGGCCCGAGGGCCCCCCTGCAGCAAGGGGCCCGGTCGCCATGGCGATCGCAGCGACCCCTATAATTCCGCAACTGGTTCCACATCCTTAATACATTTTATATGTCATGACTCTGCAGTAGTGGTCTGGTCTGTTTGCTCACCTTTCTGTTGTGTTCAGCTTAGAGGCCAGTCGCTGTTCACCTGTATGCTTAAGCAATCTTCCCTCAAGCATGGCTCCACCCCAGCCTCTTAGGAACATTATATTACCTGTGCACTGAAAGCCAAGCCTTACTGATCAATATTGTGTGATTTGGATTCTGTGTGCTCATTGCTCTGTGTCCTACGTCTGATCCTATTTACCGACCCTGGCTTGTTCTTGACTGTCCTTTTCTGCTTCATATCCTGACCTTTGGCGTGTTCTTTGACTATCCCTATCTGCTTGTTGCCCTGACCTTTTGACTTATCTCCTGACTATCCTTGTTGTTCCAGTCTGCTGCTTCCTTTCTATCCTCTAGTAGTCTAGTGTGAGCGTCAGCTGGGAGACCCTGGGGGCCGCGACCTGGTTTCCATCCCCATCATCAGGGGCCCTTGTGAACACCCACTGGCTCTTAGATTCTGTGCACTGGGAAGAGTCATGCTTTAGCTCCCAGTGTGATTTGTGTTGGTGCTCCAGAATACCTGCTTTCCTGAACCACCCAGAGCTCCATCTGCAGCAGTCAGCCGTAGGGTCCACTACCTTATCGGTGCACACTTTCAGGTGACCTGATAGTATATACAAAGAAAAACCTAACTATGAGAGAGAGGACTTTAAAGGTACCACATATTTGTATAAAAGGTCAATGTTTTATTCTACAAATGTTAAAAAAACATATATGAAATTTAAGAAGACAACAATAATGCATGTAAATATTACAAGTACATGAGATACTATTATATATTCTCTCTCATCATTCCTGTCAAGCCTGGATGGTGAAATGCTTGCTTTAACTTTGACACGTTTCACTGGTCCATGCCCACTTCATCAGCTCTATAATGGTAAAACATAAAATCATCAAGATGAAAATACTGTGAAAAAGTGTTCAATGCAGGTTTGTCCTCCCATACTAGGGAGCAGATAATGTTACATACCTGTACTTTGCATATAAAACAGTCATGAACAAAATGATATGCACCATCATCAATTGTACATATTCTGGAACAGATACAGTTGCAAAAAAAAGTATGTGAACCCTTTTGGAATGATATGGATTTCTGCACAAATTGGTCATAAAATGTGATCTGATCTTCATCTAAGTCACAACAATAGACAATCACAGTCTGCTTAAACTAATAACACAAAAGGATTCAATTTTACTCTGTTTTTATTGAACACACCATGTAAACATTCACAGTGCAGGTGGAAAAAGTATGTGAACCCCTAGACTAATGAGGTGTCAGCCAACTGGAGTCCAATCAATGAGATGAGATCGGAGGTGTTGGTTACTGCCCTATAAAAAACACACACCAGTTCTGGGTTTGCTTTTCACAAGAAGCATTGCCTGATGTGAATGATGCCTCGCAAAAAGAGCTCTCAGAAGACCTACGATTAAGAATTGTTGACTTGCATAAAGCTGGAAAGGGTTATAAAAGTATCTCCAAAAGCCTTGCTGTTCATCAGTTCATGGTAAGACAAATTGTCTATAAATGGAGAAAGTTCAGCACTGCTGCTACTCTCCCTAGGAGTGGGCGTCCTGTAAAGATGACTGCAAGAGCACAGCGCAGACTGCTCAATGAGGTGAAGAAGAATCCTAGAGTGTCAGCTAAAGACTTACAAAAGTCTCTGGCATATGCTAACATCCCTGTTAGCGAATCTACTATACGTAAAACACTAAACAAGAATGTATTTCATGGGAGGATACCACAGAGGAAGCCACTGCTGTCCAAAAAATACATCGCTGCACGTTTACAGGTTTGCACAAGAGCACCTGGATGTTCCACAGCAGTACTGGCAAAATATTCTGTGGACAGATGACCAAAGTTGAGTTGTTTGGAAGAAACACACAACACTATGTGTGGAGAAAAAGAGGCACAGCACACCAACATCAAAACCTCATCCCAACTGTGAAGTATGGTGGTGGGGGCATCATGGTTTGGGGCTGCTTTGCTGCGTCAGGGCCTGGATGGATTGCTATCATCGAAGGAAAAATTAATTCCCAAGTTTATCAAGATATTTTGCAGCAGAACTTAAGGCCATCTGTCCACCAGCTGAAGCTCAATAGAAGATGGGTGTTGCAACAGGACAACGACCCAAAGCATAGAAGTAAATCAACAGAATGGCTTAAACAGAAGAAAATACGCCTTCTGGAGTGGCCCAGTCAGAGTCCTGACCTCAACCTGATTGAGATGCTGTGGCATGGCCTGAAGAACGTGATTCACACCAGACATCCCAAGAATATTGCTGAACTCAAACAGTTCTGTAAAGAGGAATGGTCAAGAATTACTCCTGACCGTTGTGCACGTCTGATCTGCAACTACAGGAAACGTTTGGTTGAAGTTATTGCTGCCAAAGGAGGTTCAACCAGTTATTAAATCCAAGGGTTCATATACTTTTTTTTTGCAACTGTAAGTCAGCTCCTCTAAGGTTAGTCCCCTACAAGTCCCTGAACGGAGGTAAGATGTATTGCTTTGGTTTAGTGATTTTCCCTTTATTTGTGTGCTTTTGGGATTGTGTCCATGTCTCCCCTGCTCCGTCATCCACGTGCGACAGACAGCTGACGGCTAGACGCGCAGAGAGAGTGGCCGGCGCCTGCTGATAGGTTGTTATCTTTTTCCCTGTCAGTCATATGCGCCGAGGAGCTGAGAAATCTCTGTCGGCAGCTGCAGTGGTATAGAGCGGAAACAGAGGAGTGAGAGGAGTGCCACAAGTGGAGACGAAGGGGGGCCAAAGAGTAAAACCTTACGGAGGGACGAATGCTGAGGGAGCCCACAAGGGATTTAAAAGAGCTGTCCGAGAGACCCCGGAGGGAGTGAAACCGAGGATCAACAATTTTTTTGGACTTTCCTATACCTTGGTACCCTGAAAGGATCTAACAACAGCCATCTAAGGGGGCGAAAAGAGAGAGCTTCTCCCTGTTCGAGGACGTCTGAGGGGTAAGTGAATTTACACTTTCAAGATACCCTGTAAAGTGATCAGTGACCAGATTCTAGTCAGATTGAAGGACAACCTGGAATTTGTACCAAGAGAGAAGGATAAGCCTAGCTGGGGTGAACCCTAATACCGTAACATTGTACAGGACATTACTCACCCATTTCTAAATATATTCTAAATATACTGCCTATTGCCCACTGATTTGTACTCCCACAGTGAATAGTCTCAGGGGGAGATATTTTGGCTGAGGTGCGGAAGATAATCAACCACAGCCGTTATAAATTTGGCCTACTGGAAGGGGGCAATTGAGGTTGAGCGGGTTGGTGGAAAACTCGCAGCATACATTATACGAGTCAGCGTGACAGTATGCCGTCACAACGCACCACCAAAGCAAGCCAAGCCGCAAGTCAAACAGCTGCAAAGCTGGAGAAATTTGCTCATATTCCAGGACAGACCCCCCCCAAAAATCCCCAGCAAGGTCAACAGGGACATATCAATAAACAATCCGGGGTGGTAGGTATAAGGAAAAGCCAAGGGCAGAGTAATCCTCCATTGGTATTGGAGTTGGGTGACCCAACGGGGAGATCCCAGGACCAAACGCTTGAGGCAGCCCGAGAGACACTATCGGAGGTGGGGGCTGTAGTAGACCCCGAACCTTCATTAAAAGAGGTCCTGAATGTTGTGAATTCCTGTAGAGACTGTTTGAGAGAGGTGACGGCTCAACTTAAAATAATACAAGATGAGCTCTCCCATGTGAGACATGATATACAACAAGTCCAAGAGAGGACCTCAGCTTTGGAGGAGAGAGTGGGACTGATAGAGGATGACCTGGCCCCCCTCAAACGAGAGATGAAAGCTATGAAAGATCAGCTTGCTAAACAAGAAAATAAAATGGATGAAATGGAAAATAGGATGAGGAGAAAGAACATACGTCTAGTGGGCCTACCCGAGTATAGTGAGGGCCCAGACCCAGTGGGGTTCCTTGAGAAGTGGTTTATCGAGGTGTTTGGCCAGGAGAATTTCTCACAACTTTTTGCAATCGAGAGAGAGCATAGAGTCCCTACCAGACTTCCCCCGTCGGGAGCCCCTCCAAGACCCCTGCTGGTTAAAATCCTACACTTTAAGGACAAAGTGTCCATTACCCGCAGAGCTAGAGAAATGGGTAACATTCTGTATAAGGGCTCCAGGATATCATTTTATCCAGACTTTTCCCCTGATCTACAAAAGAAGAGAGCAAAATTTGGAGAAGTGAAACGCAAATTACGCCAAGAAAACCTGACGTATGCACTACTCTACCCGGCAAGACTACGACTAACCGCTCTTGGGGGGGCTATTTTCTTTGACTCCCCGGAGGGGGTGGAAGAATGGCTGGTGGCCCACAAAGAGAGACTCTAGTAGACATAGGACATTGAATGGCCTTATCAATCGGGAGGACTTTGTCCCCCCCCCCCTTTTTTTTTTTTTTTTTTTTTGAGTCTTTGGACTTTCCCTTTTCTTTTCTTTTTTTTTTTTTTTTTTTTTTAATTTTTTTCTTTTTTGCCTCTTTCTTCTCTGCCCTTTAGCCAGGGGTAGAAACAACTTTCAATACCCATCTTCAAATCACAGCACGGTTTGGGCTTTTCTCAGGGGGAGGGTGGGGGGGGAGGGGAGGGGGGGGAGGGAGGGAGGAATAGGGAAACAGGAGAACAATGAGCAAGGTGTCGCTGATATGGAAGGGACACAGCTCAAGGCTCTCCTGGTGTATATGTTTTATGTTGTTAGTGATTTTTGTCATTGATGGTAAATTTCTGGGTACATGGGGTGGCTGGGATAGGGAGGGAAAGGGAGGGGGGGTAATTTTGAGTAAATCTACACTTAATGAGTTACAAATATTGTGTGTATGGAAAGGTCACAGCAAGAAGCCCCCGGGCACGCCTAGTAAGGCAATGCGAGGTTTGAATAGGAAGGATGGACGACACGATTGGATGAACTGGTATGAATTGAATGGTATGAGTAACACGGAATTTAGGAATGAAAGGTGGAGGGAGGAATGGAAGAGGTCCACTAAAGAGAACACAATGTTTTTTGCAACTTTTTTTTTTTTTTTTTTTTTTCCTTTTCCCCTTCACTATATACTAGCACGACACAGGTAGCTAGCACAGGCACAAGTCTAAATAGTTCTAGGGAATATATAGAACCACAATGTTTAAGGAAAAATTTCGTAGTACACTAATGACTGAAATTTCACAGACAGCACGGAAGAAAATCACAATATGCTCATGGAATGTAAGAGGGTTGGGGGACAGGGGAAAAAGAGCAGCAGTTTTAGCAGCAGTAAATACCCAAAGGGCCACGTTTGTATGTTTACAGGAAACACACCTTACAAATAATACTACACCCCAATTGGGATGGGGAGGGTTTAAGCCCCAGTTCCACTCGTGCCATACAACCTACTCCCGAGGGGTTAGTACCCTGATTAAATCGGGAGTTCCTTTTAATTGCCTACAGAGTAGAATAGATGAACAAGGACGGTACATTTTTATACACTGTACAATAGAGGATAGAACCATGATTTTGGCTAATATATACATCCCCCCGCCTTCCAATACAGACATTCTCTATGAATTGATAGAATTTGTGCTGGACAAGCCGGGAGTCCCTCTGTTGATAGTGGGTGACTTTAACATGGTCATTGACCAGAAACTAGACAGATTCCCACAGGGGACAAAACGGGGAGGGACGATAGACGACCGCCTATCCCAGGTAATGGGTGAGGCAGGTTGGAAAGATATCTGGAGAACATACAACCCCCAAAGCCAGGGGTACTCCTGCTTTTCCAGAACATATTCTACCCTGTCCAGAATTGATCTAGCTCTGGGTAATGAGGAGGTGACCATAATGGTAAATAATGTAAAGTACTTATCAAGGGGTCTCTCAGATCATTCGCCAGTGATAGTATCCCTGGACCTAGGGGAGGGTACTTCCCTAAGGGAGTGGAAAATAAGTCCCTCATGGCTGGAACTCATCAAAGACCCACAGGTAGTATCAGAAGCCCTAGGTGAACATATCAATATAAATTCTGGCACCGCCCCTCAAGGAGTAGTGTGGGATACGCTCAAAGCTTACCTTCGAGGGCTATTGATCCAACAGATATCAAGATTAAAAAAAAAACGTTTTGAAAGTGAAGCAAGGGCATCAGAACGAGTTACCCTTCTAGAAAAACAATATATAAATGATCCGACAACCGAGAACCTAGGGGCCTGGGCAGAAGCACAACGAATATATCGTCTTATAATGGTGAGAAAAGCAGAGAACAAACACATGTTCCACAAACAAATTGCATTTGGGGAAGGGGAAGGTATAGGCCGGATGCTGGCACACTTAGTAAGAACAAACTCACCACCATCCGTAGTACCAATAATTAATATTACTGAGGATAGGACATCTACGTATACACCCGAGATTGTAAACAGATTTAAAAACTATTATGAGGAACTGTATAGCTCCAACCAGGAGGGAGGAGGGAATTCAATGGATGCCTTTTTTAATGATTTGACGGTCCCCGGGCTCTCGCAAGAAGATAGGGCTATACTTGATAGACCTATAACGCTGAAAGAGATCCAGCAGACTGTGCGGGAAATGGCGGGACAGAAATCACCAGGCCCAGATGGCTTACCAGTTGAGATCTATCGGCACTTCGGGGGGGTATTACTCCCGGAGTTGCTGAAGACCCTCAACTGGTCAGCAACAAAGAATGAACTCCCTGTGTCTATGACGCAATCCACTATTATAGTGATACCTAAAGAGAACAAGGACCCACTCAGGCCCTCTTCATATAGACCTATCTCCCTGCTTAACATTGATGCTAAAATTTTGGCAAAGGTTTTGGCGAATAGACTTAATGGGGTGATAGAAGGGCTAGTACACCCTGACCAGTCAGGGTTTATCCCGGGAAGATCCACTAGTATAAACATCCGACGGGTCCATTTGAATCTCCAAATACCCTCCGATGAAGAGGGGCAGAGAGCCATTCTCTCTCTAGATGCGGCCAAGGCTTTTGACACCCTGGAGTGGGGATATTTGTGGAGAGTCCTGAGGGAGTTCCAGATAGGACCAGCATTTATAAACTGGGTTAAATTGCTGTATAAATCACCCGAGGCGAGGGTCAGAATAAACAACGACCACTCTACCAGGTTTCGATTGCTGAGGGGGACGAGGCAGGGGTGCCCATTGTCGCCCCTCCTCTTCGCCCTCGCGATCGAACCCTTGGCCATTTCTATAAGATCTTGTCCAGCGATAAAAGGCTTTAGAAGAGGGATTGAGGAGGAAAAGGTGATCCTCTTCGCGGACGATCTCCTACTACTACTTGGAGATGCCCAAGGATCATTAAAAGAAACAATGTCAAAACTGGGAGGCTTTGGGAGCTTCTCGGGTTTGAAGATCAATTGGGAAAAATCTAGCCTTCTACCCATAGACGAGATGGAAATTGTCCTACCCCAGGAAGCCGCACGACTCCAAATAGTCAATCAAATAAAATACCTCGGTGTACACATCATAAAGGATCCCAAAAAATATTTAGCAAATAACTTAATTCCACTCTTGACCAAATTTAAAGAGAAAATAAAAATCTGGAAGAAACTTCCGCTATCTGCAGCGGCCCGCTGCAATCTAATTAAAATGATTTTTTTGCCCCAACTTTTATATGTTTTGCACAATTCCCCAGTATGGATTTACAAAAAATGGTTCCACAGGATAGATACCATATTCAGGGAATTGATTTGGAAGGGAGGAGCAGCCCGTATCAGTTTAAAAACATTACAGCTCCCGAACGGGGAAGGTGGAGTCGCACTCCCCCATTCATTTGATTACTTTGTAGCGGCCCAGCTCCAGTATATGGGAAGAAGCGATCAAAGGGAAACTCTATTGGGGAACTTTTTTCAGATGCCAGTAGTGGAGGCCTTAGAGGCAGGACAGGTAATGCGTGGGGTCCCCACTCTCGAACTAATGGGCAAAATTTGGGAGACGGCCAAGGAAACCCTGGGATACAGAGGGTTCACAAAGTACTCACCCCTATGGAATAACGGTAGACTGGGGGAACTACAGAAAATAGGGCCAATCAAGGAATGGGAAAGGCGCGGTATAAAATGGCTCCACCAACTTTACCAAAACGGAAAATTTAAGTCCTTTCAGGAGCTGAGAGACCAATTTACAATTCCGAGAAACTCCTTCTTTAGATATCTTCAAGTTAGACACGCAATGACATCACAATTCGGAGAAACAGAAATAGAATGGTGCGATACACCGGCACTACAGGACATAATCGAAGCAAGATCGACGAAAGGCCTAATATCTAAAACCTACCTAAGCCTAAATAGGAAAAGAAAGGAGAAACAACAGGAACTACCCGTTAGGAGGAAATGGGAAAGAGACTTGGGAGATATAACCCCTGCCCAGTGGGAAAGAACTCTGGAGCTTGCCCAGTGTGTTTCCCTATCCCCGCCCCAGAGGATGTCTCATTTATTTTTATTACATAGGGTGTACTATACGCCGCAAAAACTATTTCTGTTTAGACGGAGACAGGATGCTAACTGCCCAAGGTGTGGGAGGCCAGAAGGGGACATGATCCACATGTTCTGGAGATGTCCTAAACTATTCCGATACTGGATGGAGGTGGTGGAAACAATTACCCATGTCTTCGAGGTACCCATAGAAGTAGAGCCTATGACGTGTGTACTGGGGTGGCTAGAGGGAAAGGGAAAACCAAAGGGAACTGGCTTGGCGATTCTGAGATGTCTTTTCCAAGCCAGGAAACTGATAGCCCAGAGATGGCAGTCTTCCACCCCTCCATCCAGTGGGGAATGGGAACAGAGCATGAGCATGGTGATCCTAAAAGAAAGAACATTTTATATCAGACAGGGCTGTATTAAGAAATTTGATGAGATATGGAAAAAATGGTGAGAGAAAAAAGAAAGCGAATGCATGAGCTCATAAAACAAATAGAGGTCTAGGAAAGAGACAGGGGGGACCAGATAGAGAAGAAGGTGTATGGGTGTGTAACTAGGAAGCAGAACAGGGAGAGAATTTAAGTATAGGATGAATGGAAGACTGAGTAGGGAGAATGACGGGAGAGATCATTGTTGGCTTAAAAATGAAAAATAGAGACTAATAGCGTAAGATGGGAGGAGGAGATCCCCTAGAAATAGGGGACCACCCGGTTATCTCCCTTTTTTGTTTCCTTTCTCTTTCTCTTTTTTCTTGTTTTGGTCTCCTTTTTGTTTTGTCTATGTAATATTTTAGATATATTGCTTTCCAAAGAATGAATGTAGAAGAGAAATGTATGTTTTGTAAATATATAAAAAAAATTCAATAAAGATATAAAGTATAAAAAAAAAAACACCTAGAGAGACATTTATTAAAGTGTCAGCAGTTCAACGTGCCTGAGCTTTATCACCCATACCCTTTATTCCCAACTGAAAGACTGTGTTCTGTTTCAACGTATTATGCAAATAAAAAATCCTCAAAAGGACTTTAAGTGTCAGTCTCAGAAATTACTGGGTATCAACCCTGGGAACCCCTAGACAAGAACGACGAGCTACAAGGAGGAGGTAATCAGTAAGCCCAGAAATTCATAGCCGCCCCGCAGGGGGTTATGGTGCTACACATATATTATGTTTGTTATTTTTATATCAGAGTCAGGTTAAAAAAGAAGCCCACAGTAAGTAGGACGCATGACAAATGTTCACCTCAACCACCAGACAGAGACAACCCAATAACATTTTCTACAAGTATTATTTCGAAAGAAAAAAACATTTGACACTTGTTGATAGACTGACCTTATAATGGAGGTCTGACATGAAGCCTTCCCCCCATCCTGGACCTTTCACTTTAAGACAAACAAGTCCTGATGGATCCAAGATGTCGAAGCTTAAGGTAAAACTTGTCCACTCTTTGATAATGTAGCCAAGCAGCTCCCCGGAGGAAGTGGAGACCTGTAACTATAATAATACATTGTCACAATAGGATGTCTAATGAGTTTTGTCACCATATCCAGAACTGTACTTAGGCAATCCAGTAAGTTTATTTGGGCCCATTCCTTGTCATTAATTACCAGTCCTAAAATAGCAGGGACAAATCTTATTTCAAATCAGCTTTAGTGGACCACATCTTGTAACCAGCTCCATCTAGATGACCATGTTTTATATTCCATTAGTCACTATAGTCCACAAAGCTGTGCATTTGTTCTCACCAGTCTTAGAAGAACATATGCTATAACACAACAGCCCCAGAGGCCTGTGTCTTGTATGTAACCAGTTCTAAAAATCCATGTGTTCTTTTTCACCAGTCTTAAGCCCCATACACACGGTCGGACTTTTGCATGGATTCTGTCCTATCGGACAATGTTGTTGAAAAATCAGACCGTGTGTATGCACCATCGGACAGTGTACGTCGGATTGTACGACGGACAAAGTCTTATCTCCTGCTGGATAGATTTGCCGACAACACGGTCCGATCACACCAAATCCGATCGTGTGTACGGTTGTCCGACCGGACAAAGTGCTACGCATGCTCAGATCACATTACAAGACCAAAGCTATTGGCTACTAGCCTCTACGTAGTCCCGTCGTAGGCAACAAACGTCACCACGTTCAGAATGATCGGATTTTCCGACAACTTTGTCCGACCGTGTGTACGCAAAACCAACATCAGACAAAGTATGACGGACCTGGTCCGACGGACCTGGTCCTCGGATAATCCGCGCGTGTGTATGGGGCTTTAGAGGTCCATGGCTTTGATATAACCAGCCCTATATGTTTTTTACCTTATATCTAACCAGGCCTAGAGGATTAAGGCTTTTTATCATAGGAGTTTTAGTGTTTCAGGTCTTATCTCACCAGTTGAGGATCATTTAACTAGCTAATGTACAATGTATCTAACTAGTCCCACAGGACTATATAGCATAACATATAACATACCTTTATATAAACAGTCAGAGATGCCCTGCAGTTTACCAGTCCAAGATGTAAATATCTTGTATTCCCCAAGGACTTGGAGATCAGCTGTAGAGGGCCATGTTTTAAATGTCCCAGAGGACCATATTTTGTATCTCACCAGTCCTATCCTGGGTGGCCAGGGAAGGAGGGCAGCAAGATTGCCCCCAAAACATACCGGGCCACATGCCCTGCAGAAGATCCCTTTTTAGAAGAAAAAAAAGTGTGGGGTTTCCCTTTAAAATCCCAAACAGGTCCTTATCACATGCCCTTGACACACCCTTGACAGGGGGGCAGTGAAGGTCTATGACAAGGCCTCTTTTCCCCATGTTGTTGGGGACAAGGATCTCATCCCCACTTTCCTGGCCCGGTGAATATAGGGCTCTGTACCAATCCTAAAGGTCTATTGCTTGCATGTTATTACAGGAGTATAGCATAGAGGAAATAGACCTAGACATGGGTCATAGCATGTATGCTACTTAAAGGGTTGTCACTTATATCACAGGTCCCCACTGTGAGTCTTTCTTGTTCAATGTTTTTTATTGATAGAACAAAGTCAACAAGACATTTCAGATAAGGTTAATATTTCAGAAATGTAAGAAAACAAGAAAAGACTTGTCAGCCCTATAAGAAATGACATGAACAATAACATAGTATTATCTTCAACGATAACAGCTATTTTGTTAATACTGACATGAAAACCAAGGGCATGAACACCATTCGAGAGAACAGGTTAGAGAACAGCAGAAGGGCAAGAGAGGCAGGGAAGAGGTTGAAGATTGGTAAGTAAAGGAAAGAGGGGGGAAAAAAGGGAAGGGAGGAGAAATGGTCAGGGGGTCCACAGTTCCCTGTGACTTTCTCTTCAGAGGTCGCCATAGGACTAATGCCCCATACACACGGTTGGAAATTCCGACGGAAAATGTCCGATCGGACCATGTTGTCGGAAAATCCGCCCGTGTGTGGGCTCCATCGGACTTTTTCCGTCTGAATTTCCGTCGGAAAAAGTTTGAGAGCTGAATCTCAAATTTTCCGACAACAAAATCCGATCAGACTTTTTCCGATCATGTGTCGAGAATTTCGACGCACAAAGTGCCACACATGCTCAGAAAAAATTTGGAGATGAAAGCTATTGGCTACTGGCCTCTACGTAGTCCTGTCGTAGGCGTTCGACGTCACCTCGTTCCGAAGGATCAGATTTTCTGACAACTTTGTGCGACCGTGTGTATGCAAGACAAGTTTTCGGCCAAAATCCGTCGGAAAAAAATACGTCGGAAAACAGATTTTGTGGTCGGAATGTCCGACCGTGTGTACGGGGGCTTAGAGTTTGAGGAGGGGACTATCAAAGTCCCTTAGGAGAAAGTGAGAGACTCAGTTGTCCCAAGCTCAGTGTAGTCAGTCTTTCATACCTTGGTGTCACAGGTACAGCACTCTGAAGGAACAAGAAGGTTGAGGACATTATATCCTTGGGCGTTGGTAACCCTGCAATCAATCCGAGGACCACAACACTCCCGTTGCTCAGCCGCGTGGTACACAAATTGGCCATTGGTGTCAAACAAATCATACGTACAATGACTCTGGAACATACTGTTCCCTGAAAAGACAGAATTATAAGAAAAATTTAGTGAACGAGGTCAAATGCCTCTGAGATTCTGCAAAAATAGACCAACTGTTCCTACATCCAACATCCTCTCCAATGTAACTTGATAGCTACAATTTCTGGAATCCAAATATCTGAAGATACACAGATTATAGCAAATGTTAGGTCCCTCTTTTGGTAAACCCTCCTACTGGTGGGAGGAGCTAAGTAAGAAATGGAGACTAGATCCCCACCTGCTGACCCATTATAAAAATAATAAAATATTATTGTAGCGCTGATATTTTTTGCCTATTAATGCTTTATAATGAAAGTCTATGAGCAGTGTCATAGAGTAGTATTTGGCACCATCTACTGGCCAAAAACAGGAAAAGGAATTATTTTACTTTTCTATAGCACTGGAAAGATAACAGGAAGTGACTGTTGTTTACATTTTTGGCTATGACCTACCTACCCAGAATGCCAGGTGACCTACCCATGATCACCCTGTACTGAACTGCATGCTGGGTAGGCTATAAAAGAGCCTGCGCTGCCATTTTCTTCCTCTTTCTGGAAGCATGGCCTGCCTGTAAGGACCTGTGAGGAGGTCTCCAGAGAGCAAGGCCTACAGCCACTGCGGAGCCTAACAATTACAGACTCTGCCATTCACCTGATCGCTGGAGAGACTGAGTGACCAGATCGGGAAGGATCCAGAGACACCTGTCGGAGCCATCAGAGGGACCCGGTTCAACTTGCAGAGTGGAGCGGTGTGACGGAGCCGGCCGGCCAGAGGCAAGACTGAGTGCACCGGAGCGGAGCTGTTCCATTTTTCAGACCCGGTTTGGTGAGAGGGCTGTTGCCCACAGTTTCTTACACACTTTCATACACCTAGACTCTAACACAGTGTTGCTGGGACCTGTAGTCCCACGGAGGAGAATATAATAAAGACTGAGTTAAGATGGCCTCAAGCCTATCCTTCACTTCACTATTAACACTGTGTTAGTCCAAAACAATTACACCAGAGGTAATTACAAGTGGATCACACTACAGGAACAGTTTCAGTATTCATCTAAAGTTAACCATTGTTATCCCACTGTTGGATTACAACTTGTTACAAACACCTATAGCTAGCAGAAGAAAGAAGATCAAAGACTGCATATTGTATTGCAAGGCCTTGCACCTTTATTAAAGTAGGGGGAGCTCCCTTGTAGTTGTGTTGTGCCATATTTATCATTCTCATTCATGTATTCACCAGAGTGTGCTGCAAGTGGGAAGGTGCCCAGGGTAAGGCGTAGCACTAGTCCCAATTGGAGTCACATTCTCAGAGGTCACCTAAGACAACTGTGCAAATACAATTTATTGTGTACACCTATGTGCTGTTACATTATGTTGGTGTGACAGTACAAATGCTGTAGTTACTATTTTACACTAACCTCCGTAAAAATACGTTTTTTGGTTAAGTGCTGTGGAGTGTTGTTCCTTTTCCTGCAGGTGGAGCCATCAGATACCCAGGTAATAACAAAGGTATACTGTTATTATATTGCATATTGCGGGGTTATCCTTCACCATCAGCTTCACACCAACATTGCACCACAGCTGTGTCAAGGGGACTGAGCCAAGTCACTGGGGGTTTAATAGCAGAGTACAGGCCCAAACAAATTCAGCAGCTCCTTCGGGGGTCAGTGCTACATTATTATGAAATATTCTTAGTTTAAAAAGAGACAAATGTAATGCTGACCATAATACATGTAAGTAATTGCAGTTAGCCATTCTGCCACTAGGTTGCTTTGTCCCAACATAGTGTGGTAATAGGGAATTATGTTATTGGGTGTTGAGTCCCCTTTTAGACAAAGCCTCCCTGTAGTGATGCAATGGGTGGGGCTAGTGACCATATAAATGCCAGAGTGGGAGGAGCCTTTGGTGAGATGAGGCATAGGAGCCAAACACCCCCCACAGCCATGCAGAGATAGCTAGCTATTGCTAGGGCCCTGCCCAGGACAGAAGACCCGGGTGAGATTGTCTAACACCCAGAGGAGCTAGCTGTAGTTGTCCTGACTCAAAGCATGGTCTATGAGGACTGGGAGCAGGATGGTCAGGCTAATGCCGCGTACACACGAAGGGACTATCCCGCGGGATTATCCGCTGGACCGAAGTCCAGCGGATAATCCCCTCGTGTGTGGGCGCCGGCGGACTTTTTTTGGCCAAAGTACAGCGGACTAAAGTTTGAAGTTTTGTTTTCAAATTATCTGCTGGACTTGGCAGTCCAGCGGATAATCCGGCCGTGTGTAGTATGGTCCGGCGTACCAAAAAGGACGCATGCTCAGTAGCAAGTATTTTTCTAGTATTTTTCGTTTTCTAGTCCCGTCGTACGTGCTGTACGTCATCGCGTGAACCGTCGGACTTTTTGCGTGATCGTGTGTGGTCAAGTCCGTTCGCTTTTTAGTCCAGCGTACCCAGCTGGAAAGTCCAGCGGATTGTCCGCTGGACTTAGGTCCGCCGGGAAAAGTCCGTACGTGTGTACGCGGCATAAGTGTTCTCTGACATGAGTACTAATGCCCAGGGACTGATAGTGACATCTGGGAGCGTACCTGACTGGGTAGAGCTATGGAGTGGGACATGGAAAAAGAGACTGGTATACTACTGAAGGCACCTTGTTAATCTTGTCTGACAGAGCAGGATACTTCACCTTGTGAGTTTCAGTTTGAATAGAGCAGGATACTACAGATTTAGCATACGGGGGGATGGGTCCCAGCACTGTGGTGCTCCCAAGCAGAAGAGAGAGGAGATGCTAAAGGAAGATGGATTCAGAGTGATGTGCAGTGTTCTGCTTTCACAAATGACTGCTACAGCTTGTCCACTTTTGTGTATGGCAATGTTTGCCCAAGACACCTGTCAATATGTCAATGTGATGTGTCTCTGCCATCTTTGAAGGTCAACAATAAAGTGCAGAAATGATACCTTTTGTGTAGACATTATTTTCCTTCAAAGGCTAGTGGCCTGGGATCTCATGGGAAGGCCTTTGGCAAGGAGAGAGTCCAATGTGGCAGAGGCCTTCAGCTATAACAGTAGGTTGTCCTACCCAAGGATACGTGGGATGGGAGTTTGGGCACCAACAGTTGGCCATGGAGGAGCTCATTTACAATCATAAAACATTGTACAAAATCACATTCTATTCCATTTGAGACAGATTTGTTTATTAGTTATATCTGGAGATCTAATCATCTCTGATAATAAGAGGAGTAGGAAAGGTTCTCTGTTAAATGTATAATTTCAATAAATATAAGAAGGAACAATTGTCTACACTTGTAGAGGATCCCGGTATTTGGGAGCCCCGCAGCAAATGAACGAATAACGTGCTGGTGGAAATATTTGAGCTTTACAAAAAATCAAAAAAACAAAACTTACTTGTCTCTTTCACAAAGAGTCCATTGACCTGTTAAACAGAACAAAGATGAGTCAACAGAAAATTCCTAGTTACCATAACCAACACCCCCATATCCTTCAATACCTCCATGTCTAACAGGTGTCTGTGGCAAATAGAGGAGTGCCATAGATCAGGGAAGGGAACCCTGAGAGGAGAGGTCACTGGAATAAGTAGATGGGTGCCTGGGATGATGGATGGGTGTCATTGTTGAGTAAGGGATGGAAGTCTTGGGTAAGTGATGGTGTCAGGGTTGTGTAGATGTGTATCTAGGGTAAGGGGATAGGAACATGGGGTGATGGATGTGTGTCAGGGTTGTGTAGATGTGTATCTAGGGTAATGGGATAGGAACCTGGGGTGATGGATGTGTGTCAGGGTTGCATAAATGGGTGCCTAGGGTGATAGGATGTGAGTCTTCTGTGATGGATGGGTGTCAGCGTTGAGAAGATCGATGTCTAGGTTGATGGGATGGGAATATGGGGTGATGGATGGGTGTCAGGGCTGAGTAGATGGGAGTCTAGGGTGATGGGAGTCTGGGGTGTTGGATGGGTGTCAGGGTTAAATAGATGGGTACCTAAAGTAATGGGAGTCTGGGGTGTGGAGATGGTTACATATGAGGTGATAGGACGTGGAATGAGGGGCTGTTTGGAGCAAGGGGATGGGAGCCTGGATTGAGGAGATGAATGCATAGGGTGAACATATAGGTGACCTAGATGAGAAGAGGGGTGTCTGGGGGATGAGAGACAGGAGCCTGGGGCAAGGAGATGAGTGCATGAGGTGAGGGGAAAAATATATGGAGGTGAAAACTGGCTCCCATTAGTGATAAATCTCTCTGATAGATACAGCAAAAATAAAATCCTGCCGGTCTGACCTTATCTCAGGATTGTCTGGAGTTCCACGTAAAAGCTTGGCCTTAAATTCTATTCCTGGGTATGTAATCTGCCCTCCAGACAGCTACTCTTTACATATCTCACCTGAAGAAGATTTTCCAGTCCGGGTGGAGCAATGGGAACTCCGGCCATAATACCCTGCAACATATAATAAAGATCAATCGCTTTATAGGTAACACTGGCAGGAAGTTATGATTACCGCAATGCCCTGGGTGTCAACGGGACAGGAAGACTCAGAGGGAACAAAGACATCCATACAGAAGAAAAAAATACATTTTGGTTAAACTTGGACTTCAAAATTAATGGGCTGAAATTGCACCGCACAGAACCGCATGTGAATCGCACAGGAACACACAGCGCTTAAAGCAAATACAGTCTGGTCCCAGTTTCCTGGATGTAGCCACACAGAGATGGTCATCTTAGCTGCTGATTCCTGACATACACACTACTGACCTCCAAACTCTGCATTACTTACTCCTGACTCCTACATGGCCCGCTGGGGTGTCACCATGACATATCACATAAAGCTGATGAATGTACGAGGGGGCGGAGCTAAATTGCATCATCACAGGCATCCCAGGTCTAGTGCAGAAGGAGAAGTGCCTGTGCAATTTTAATGTTTTATCCAGGGACACCGTGCTGCAAGATTCTGAGGTTGGTTGTACTGGATACACTACATACATACTTGGCCATACACTGCATACATACTTGGCCAGACACTACATACATACTTGGCCAGACACTACATACATACTTGGCCAGACACTACATACATACTTGGCCATACACTACATACATACTTGGCCATACACTACATACATTCTTGGCCAGACACTACATACATTCTTGGCCATACACTGCATACATACTTGGCCATACACTGCATACATACTTGGCCATACACTGCATACATACTTGGCCAGACACTACATACATACTTGGCCAGACACTACATACATACTTGGCCATACACTACATACATTCTTGGCCAGACACTACATACATACTTGGCCAGACACTACATACATACTTGGCCAGACACTACATACATACTTGGCCAGACACTACATACATACTTGGCCAGACACTACATACATACTTGGCCAGACACTACATACATACTTGGCCAGACACTACATACATACTTGGCCATACACTACATACATACTTGGCCATACACTACATACATACTTGGCCATACACTACATACATACTTGGCCAGACACTACATACATACTTGGCCAGACACTACATACATACTTGGCCAGACACTACATACATACTTGGCCAGACACTACATACATACTTGGCCAGACACTACATACATACTTGGCCAGACACTACATACATACTTGGCCAGACACTACATACATACTTGGCCATACACTACATACATACTAGGCCATACACTACATACATACTTGGCCATACACTACATACATACTAGGCCAGACACTACATACATACTTGGCCAGATGCTACATACATACTTGGCCATACACTACATACATACTAGGCCATACACTACATACATACTTGGCCATACACTACATATATACTTTGCCATACACTACATACATGGCCAGACACTACATACATACTTGGCCAGATGCTACATACATACTTGGCCATACACTACATACATACTAGGCCATACACTACATATATACTTTGCCATACACTACATACTCATTAGAGCAATTTATAAACTTATTATTATAAACTACAGTATGAGCCACCATTAAAATTGTGCTGCAGGACTTAACTATAAGTCCACATGCACCTACAGTTTTCTCTGTTATGTCAGAGAATGCCTGAATGATTCATTTAGTCAGCTAAATAGATCAAATTACAGCGCCTCAATGCAAAAATATTTTTTTAATGATGTAATTGACTTAATTATTTAATTAGTTAATTTGCCAAGCAAAGCTCTTCAAGACCACCCACAGTACATTCCCGTCATTATTTTGATGTTAAATACTGTTGTTATGGCAGCAGCTAGCTGCCATAACCCCGCAATTTTTGTACTACAGGCAATTCTGTGTCTAAAAAAAGGGGTCCTGGTGGCGAATTCGCCGCAAGATCACTTTTATAGGCAGCGGGAGAGGTGCCTCCCCTCCCTCCGCTTACCAGTCCTGCCGGTTAGCCCGGTGCCAATCAGATGTGTCGGGTGCCTAGGGAGGAAGCCGAGTGAGGGCATGATGGCCCCCACTCGGCTCTATGCCCTTGGAGGACCGGAGCGACGTCTGACGTCACTTCCGCCTTCTAGCCTTAAATTACTTTTTTGGTTTTAAATGTAAATGTGAGATCTGAGGTCTTTTTGACCCCACATCTCTCCATAAAGAGGTCCTGTCATGCTTATTTCTATTACAAGGGATGTTTACATTTCTTTCAATAGGAATAAAAATTATCATTTTTTTTCTTAAAAGGGACAGTGAAAAAAATAAAAAAAGTAAAATAAATAAATAAAATGCACCGTCCCTCCGATCTCGCACGCAGAAGCGAACACATATATAAGTTGTTCCCACATATGTAAACCGTGTTCAAACCACATATGAGGTACCGTTAGAGCGAGAGCAATAATTCTTTCGCTAGACCTCCTCTCTAACTCTAAACTGGTAACCTGTAAAAATGTTTAAAGAAACCTCCATAGTGCCTATGGAGATTTCTAAGTACCGTAGTTTGTCACCATTCTACGAGTGTGCGCAATTTTAAAACGTGACCTGCTAGGCATCTATTTACTCTGCGTAACATCATATTTTACATTATACAAAAAATTGGACTAAAATTACTATTTTGTTATATTTTTATTCAAAAAAGTGTATTTTTCCCAAAAAATTGTGTTTGTAAGATCGCTGTGCAAATATGGTGTGACATAAAATATTGCAAGGATCACCATTTTATTCTCTTGGGTCTCTGCTAAATAAAAATATATATATATATAGTTATAAACAAAATATATAGTATATAATGTTTGTAATTATAAGTAATTGTCTAGCAAAAAATACTCATTTAAACTAGTAAGCAAAAAGTTCCATAAAAGGCCTGGTCCTAAAGTGGTTAAGAGCGCAAAAAGATCAGTGTTGATCTCCAAATTACGGCCCTCCAGCTGTTGAGGAACTACACGTCCCATGAGGCATTGTAAAACTATGACATTCACAGACATGACTAGGCATGATGGGAATTGTAGTCCCTGAACAACTGGAGGGTCATAGTTTAGAGGCCCCTGTCCTAGACCATAGAGATGATCGGAGACGATCTGGTCTCCCATCACCTCTACTGTAAGCAACTTCAACTGTCGTATCGGATGCCGAGCTCTCTGCCAGGACGGGAAAGCCCGGAGAGGCACCAAAGGGGAGGGCCATAGCTTGGAGACCCCTGTCCTAGACCATAGAGGTGATCGGAGATGATCTGGTCTCCCATCACCTCTACTGTAAGCCGATTCAACCGTTGTATCGGACGCCAAGCTCTCTCCGCCAAGACAGGAAAGCCTAGAGAGGCAGCAAAGCTGAGGGCCATAGTTTGGAGACCCCTGTCCTAGACCATAGAGAGGATCAGAGATGATCTGGTCTTCCATCACCTCTACTGTAAGCCGCTTCAACCGTTGTATCGGACGCCAAGCTCTCCGCCAAGACGGGAAAGCCTAGAGAGGCAGCAAAGGGGAGGGCCATAGTTTGGAGACCCCTGTCCTAGACCATAGAGAGGATCAGAGATGATCTGGTCTTCCATCACCTCTACTGTAAGCCGCTTCAACCGTTGTATCGGACGCCAAGCTCTCCGCCAAGACGGGAAAGCCTAGAGAGGCAGCAAAGGGGAGGGCCATAGTTTGGAGACCCCTGTCCTAGACCATAGAGAGGATCAGAGATGATCTGGTCTTCCGTCACCTCTACTGTAAGCCGCTTCAACCGTTGTATCGGACGCCAAGCTCTCCGCCAAGACGGGAAAGCCTAGAGAGGCAGCAAAGGGGAGGGCCATAGTTTGGAGACCCCTGTCCTAGACCATAGAGAGGATCAGAGATGATCTGGTCTTCCGTCACCTCTACTGTAAGCCGCTTCAACCGTTGTATCGGACGCCAAGCTCTCCGCCAAGACGGGAAAGCCTAGAGAGGCAGCAAAGGGGAGGGCCATAGTTTGGAGACCCCTGTCCTAGACCATAGAGAGGATCAGAGATGATCTGGTCTTCCATCACCTCTACTGTAAGCCGCTTCAACCGTTGTATCGGACGCCAAGCTCTCTCCGCCAAGACAGGAAAGCCTAGAGAGGCAGCAAAGCTGAGGGCCATAGTTTGGAGACCCCTGTCCTAGACCATAGAGAGGATCAGAGATGATCTGGTCTTCCATCACCTCTACTGTAAGCCGCTTCAACCGTTGTATCGGACGCCAAGCTCTCTCCGCCAAGACGGGAAAGCCTAGAGAGGCAGCAAAGCTGAGGGCCATAGTTTGGAGACCCCTAGTATAGACTGAGGCGATCAGAAAAAATCTGTTACAGGACCAATTAATATTCTAATATAACGAGTGGGACCAATGCTTAGGAGAGTCTGGTAGATGCTCATTTACGATTATTACTCTTCTAGTGTAGCAAGATTCAAATGTAACCTTCTAACTACCGATACACTATATTACCAAAAGTATTGGGACGCCTGCCTTTACACGCACCTGAAATGTAATGGCATCCCAGTCTTGGTCCGGAGGGTTCAATATTGAGTTGGCCCCGCCCTTTGCAGCTATACACAGCTTCAACTCTTCTGGGAAGGCCGTCCACAAGGTTTAGCAGGGTGTCTATGGGAAGGTTTGACCATTCTTCCAGAAGAGCATTTCTGAGGTCAGGCACTGATGTTGGATGAGAAGGCCTGGCTCACAGTCTCCACTTTAGTTCACCCCAAAGGTGTTCTATCGGGTTGAGGTCAGGACTCTGTGCAGGCCAGTCAAGTTCCTCCACCCTAAACTCGCTCATCCATGTCTCTATGGACCTTGCTTTGTACACTGGTGGGCAGTCATGTTAGAACAGGAAGGGGTCATCCCCCAAACTGTTCCCACAAAGTTGGGAGCATGAAATTGTCCAAAATGTCTTGGTATGCTGACGCCTTCAGAGTTCCCTTCACTGGAACTAAAGAGGCCAAGCCCAACCCCTGAAAAACAACCCCCCCCACCACACCATAATCCCTCCTCCACCAAATGATTTGGACCAGTGCACAAAGCAAGGTCACTGACTCTATTAAATCAGACAAGGAAGGGGCCAGTAAATGACAGCCTGCATCCTGACAGCATACCCCGCAAGGGCCGGTGGGAGAGGGGGAGGGGGGAATCTGGCAGAGTTGCAGGGGCCCAGGGGGGCTGGGAAAGAGAACAGGGGGGCAGGAGAGAACACAGCAGGGCAGCAAAAAGAACATGGCTAGGAGCAGCAGCGGGGGGGGGGGGGGGGGGCACTGAATGCCGCTCCTCCTCCTCTCCCTCCCACAGGCACTCATCGGCTGCATGGAGCATGGGGCCAGGTCGCAATTGTGACCCCTGTGACCCTTGTAGGTACGCCAATAGCTCCTATTGACTTTAAAGGGGTTGTAAAGGCAGAAGGTGCATTCTATGCATGAAGATGAAAAGCCTACCCCCCTCAGCCCCCCCTTAATACTTACCTGACCCCCATCTCTATCCAGCGACATCCTCCAGTGCCTCGGCCAATACAGGACCCTTCCTCCTGATTGGCTTATATACAACAGATGTGCCATTGGCTCCCGCTGCCGTCAATCAAGGTCAGTTAGCCAGCCAGGAAAGAAAGGAGGTGGGCCCGAACCGCAGCTCCGTGTCTGAATGGACACAGGGAGCCGCAGCTCGGCTTGAGTGCCCCCCCACAGCCAGCTGCTTACTGTGGGGGGCACTCAACAGGAGGGAGGGGCCAGGAGCACGGAAGAGGGACCCGAGAAGAGGAGGATTGGGGCTGCTCTGTGCAAATCCACTGCAACAGAGCAGGTAAGTATAGCATGTTTATTATTTTATTTGAAAAAAATTAGACCTTACAGTCACTTTAACCGCTTCCCGACCGCCTCCTGCACATATACGTCAGCAGAATGGCACGGCCAGGCAAAACCACGTACAGGTACGTGGCCCTTTAATTGCCTGGCCATGGCGGCGCGCTCGCGACCCGGTCGGGAGCTCCGTGACCCCGGCCGCGGGACCAGCGGACCTGATCGCCGCTGGTGTCCCGCGATCGGGTTACGGAGCTGAAGAACGGGGAGAGGTATATGTAAACAACCCTCTCCCCGCGCTTCCTACACTGACTGTCATTGATTGGCTGTTCCGGTCATCGGGAAAGCCGATCAATGACGTCAGACGTCAGCCACTCCCCCTTATGTAAAAATAACACAACGCGTCACAGACTTAACCCCTCCCCTCCCCCTAGTGGTTAACCCCTTCACTGCCAGTGTCATTTATACAGGAATCAATGCATTTAAATAGCACTGATTGCTGTATAAATGACAATGGTCCCAAAAATGTGTCAAAAATATGTAGAAGAATACGTATCGGCCTAAACTGAGGAAAATAAAAAGGTTTTTTTATATATTTTTTGGGTATATTTATTATAGAAAAAAATAAAAAATAATGCGTTTTTTTTTCAAAATTGTCGCTTTATTTTTGTTTATAGCGCAAAAAATAAAAACCGCAGGGGCGATTAAATACCACCAAAAGAAAGCTCTATTTGTGGGGAAAAAAAGGACACCAATTTTGTTTGGGAGCCACGTCGCACGACCACGCAATTGTCAGTTTAAGTAAAGCATTGTTTATAAAAATTAAAAAATTCAGCAGCTACAAATACTGCAGCTGCTGACACTGTTGGATAGAGAGATACAAAGTAACATTGTTTATAAGATAGAGAGATACAAAGTAACATTGTTTTATAAACATTGATCAGACAGGAGATATAGAGAGATACAAAGTAACATTGTTTATAAACATTGATCAGACGGGAGATAGAGAGATACAAAGTAACATTGTTTATAAACATTGATCAGACGGGGAGATAGAGAGATACAAAGTAACATTGTTTATAAACATTGATCAGACGGGAGATAGAGAGATACAAAGTAACATTGTTTATAAAACATTGATCAGGGGAGATAGAGAGATACAAAGTAACATTGTTTATAAACATTGATCAGACAGGGAGATAGAGAGATACAAAGTAACATTGTTTATAAACATTGATCAGACGGGAGATAGAGAGATACAAAGTAACATTGTTTATAAACATTGATCAGACGGGAGATAGAGAGATACAAAGTAACATTGTTTATAAACATTGATCAGACGGGAGATAGAGAGATACAAAGTAACATTGTTTATAAACATTGATCAGACGGGAGATAGAGAGATACAAAGTAACATTGTTTATAAACATTGATCAGACGGGAGATAGAGAGATACAAAGTAACATTGTTTATAAACATTGATCAGACGGGAGATAGAGAGATACAAAGTAACATTGTTTATAAACATTGATCAGACGGGAGATAGAGAGATACAAAGTAACATTGTTTATAAACATTGATCAGACGGGAGATAGAGAGATACAAAGTAACATTGTTTATAAACATTGATCAGACAGGAGATAGAGAGATACAAAGTAACATTGTTTATAAAAACATTGATCAGACGGGAGATAGAGAGATACAAAGTAACATTGTTTATAAACATTGATCAGATAGAGAGATACAAAGTAACATTGTTTATAAACATTGATCAGACGGGAGATAGAGAGATACAAAGTAACATTGTTTATAAACATTGATCAGACGGGAGATAGAGAGATACAAAGTAACATTGTTTATAAACATTGATCAGACGGGAGATAGAGAGATACAAAGTAACATTGTTTATAAACATTGATCAGACGGGAGAGATAGAGAGATACAAAGTAACATTGTTTATAAACATTGATCAGACGGGAGATAGAGAGATACAAAGTAACATTGTTTATAAACATTGATCAGACGGGAGATAGAGAGATACAAAGTAACATTGTTTATAAACATTGATCAGACGGGAGATAGAGAGATACAAAGTAACATTGTTTATAAACATTGATCAGACGGGAGATAGAGAGATACAAAGTAACATTGTTTATAAACATTGATCAGACGGGAGATAGAGAGATACAAAGTAACATTGTTTATAAACATTGATCAGACGGGAGATAGAGAGATACAAAGTAACATTGTTTATAAACATTGATCAGATGGGAGATAGAGAGATACAAAGTAACATTGTTTATAAACATTGATCAGACAGGAGATAGAGAGATACAAAGTAACATTGTTTATAAACATTGATCAGACGGGAGATAGAGAGATACAAAGTAACATTGTTTATAAACATTGATCAGACGGGAGATAGAGAGATACAAAGTAACATTGTTTATAAACATTGATCAGACAGGAGATAGAGAGATACAAAGTAACATTGTTTATAAACATTGATCAGACGGGAGATAGAGAGATACAAAGTAACATTGTTTATAAACATTGATCAGACGGGAGATAGAGAGAGATACAAAGTAACATTGTTTATAAACATTGATCAGACAGGAGATAGAGAGATACAAAGTAACATTGTTTATAAACATTGATCAGACGGGAGATAGAGAGATACAAAGTAACATTGTTTATAAACATTGATCAGACGGGAGATAGAGAGATACAAAGTAACATTGTTTATAAACATTGATCAGACGGGAGATAGAGAGATACAAAGTAACATTGTTTATAAACATTGATCAGACAGGAGATAGAGAGATACAAAGTAACATTGTTTATAAACATTGATCATACGGAGATAGAGAGATACAAAGTAACATTGTTTATAAACATTGATCAGACGGGAGATAGAGAGATACAAAGTAACATTGTTTATAAACATTGATCAGACGGGAGATAGAGAGATACAAAGTAACATTGTTTATAAACATTGATCAGACGGGAGATAGAGAGATACAAAGTAACATTGTTTATAAACATTGATCAGACGGGAGATAGAGAGATACAAAGTAACATTGTTTATAAACATTGATCAGACAGGGAGATAGAGAGATACAAAGTAACATTGTTTATAAACATTGATCAGACAGGAGATAGAGAGATACAAAGTAACATTGTTTATAAACATTGATCAGACGGGAGATAGAGAGATACAAAGTAACATTGTTTATAAACATTGATCAGACGGGAGATAGAGAGATACAAAGTAACATTGTTTATAAACATTGATCAGACGGGAGATAGAGAGATACAAAGTAACATTGTTTATAAACATTGATCAGATGGAGATAGAGAGATACAAAGTAACATTGTTTATAAACATTGATCAGACGGGAGATAGAGAGATACAAAGTAACATTGTTTATAAACATTGATCAGACAGGGAGATAGAGAGATACAAAGTAACATTGTTTTATAAACATTGATCAGATGGGAGATAGAGAGATACAAAGTAACATTGTTTATAAACATTGATCAGACGGGAGATAGAGAGAGATACAAAGTAACATTGTTTATAAACATTGATCAGACGGGAGATAGAGAGATACAAAGTAACATTGTTTATAAACATTGATCAGACAGGAGATAGAGAGATACAAAGTAACATTGTTTATAAACATTGATCAGACAGGAGATAGAGAGATACAAAGTAACATTGTTTATAAACATTGATCAGACGGGAGATAGAGAGATACAAAGTAACATTGTTTATAAACATTGATCAGACGGGAGATAGAGAGATACAAAGTAACATTGTTTATAAACATTGATCAGACAGGAGATAGAGAGATACAAAGAAACATTGTTTATAAACATTGATCAGACGGAGATAGAGAGATACAAAGTAACATTGTTTATAAACATTGATCAGAGGGAGATAGAGAGATACAAAGTAACATTGTTTATAAACATTGATCAGACGGGAGATAGAGAGATACAAAGTAACATTGTTTATAAACATTGATCAGACGGGAGATAGAGAGATACAAAGTAACATTGTTTATAAACATTCATCAGACAGGAGATAGAGAGAGATACAAAGTAACATTGTTTATAAAACATTGATCAGACGGGAGATAGAGAGATACAAAGTAACATTGTTTATAAACATTGATCAGACAGGAGATAGAGAGATACAAAGTAACATTGTTTATAAACATTGATCAGATGGGAGATAGAGAGATACAAAGTAACATTGTTTATAAACATTGATCAGACAGGAGATAGAGAGATACAAAGTAACATTGTTTATAAACATTGATCAGACAGGAGATAGAGAGATACAAAGTAACATTGTTTATAAACATTGATCAGACAGGAGATAGAGAGATACAAAGTAACATTGTTTATAAACATTGATCAGACAGGGAGATAGAGAGATACAAAGTAACATTGTTTATAAAACATTGATCAGACGGGAGATAGAGAGATACAAAGTAACATTGTTTATAAACATTGATCAGACGGGAGATAGAGAGATACAAAGTAACATTGTTTATAAACATTGATCAGACAGGAGATAGAGAGATACAAAGTAACATTGTTTATAAACATTGATCAGATGGGAGATAGAGAGATACAAAGTAACATTGTTTATAAACATTGATCAGACGGGAGATAGAGAGATACAAAGTAACATTGTTTATAAACATTGATCAGACAGGGAGATAGAGAGATACAAAGTAACATTGTTTATAAACATTGATCAGACAGGAGATAGAGAGATACAAAGTAACATTGTTTATAAACATTGATCAGACAGGAGATAGAGAGATACAAAGTAACATTGTTTATAAACATTGATCAGACGGGAGATAGAGAGATACAAAGTAACATTGTTTATAAACATTGATCAGACGGGAGATAGAGAGATACAAAGTAACATTGTTTATAAACATTGATCAGATTGGAGATAGAGAGATACAAAGTAACATTGTTTATAAACATTGATCAGACGGGAGATAGAGAGATACAAAGTAACATTGTTTATAAACATTGATCAGACGGGAGATAGAGAGATACAAAGTAACATTGTTTATAAACATTGATCAGAAGGAGATAGAGAGATACAAAGTAACATTGTTTATAAACATTGATCAGACGGGAGATAGAGAGATACAAAGTAACATTGTTTATAAACATTGATCAGACGGGAGATAGAGAGATACAAAGTAACATTGTTTATAAACATTGATCAGATGGGAGATAGAGAGATACAAAGTAACATTGTTTATAAACATTGATCAGACGGGAGATAGAGAGATACAAAGTAACATTGTTTATAAAAACATTGATCAGACGGGAGATAGAGAGATACAAAGTAACATTGTTTATAAACATTGATCAGACAGGAGATAGAGAGATACAAAGTAACATTGTTTATAAACATTGATCAGACAGGAGATAGAGAGATACAAAGTAACATTGTTTATAAACATTGATCAGACAGGAGATAGAGAGATACAAAGTAACATTGTTTATAAAAACATTGATCAGACAGGAGATAGAGAGATACAAAGTAACATTGTTTATAAACATTGATCAGACGGGAGATAGAGAGATACAAAGTAACATTGTTTATAAACATTGATCAGACGGGAGATAGAGAGATACAAAGTAACATTGTTTATAAACATTGATCAGACGGGAGATAGAGAGATACAAAGTAACATTGTTTATAAACATTGATCAGACGGGAGATAGAGAGATACAAAGTAACATTGTTTATAAACATTGATCAGACGGGAGATAGAGAGATACAAAGTAACATTGTTTATAAACATTGATCAGACGGGAGAGATAGAGAGATACAAAGTAACATTGTTTATAAACATTGATCAGACGGGAGATAGAGAGATACAAAGTAACATTGTTTATAAACATTGATCAGACGGGAGATAGAGAGATACAAAGTAACATTGTTTATAAACATTGATCAGACGGGAGATAGAGAGATACAAAGTAACATTGTTTATAAACATTGATCAGACAGGAGATAGAGAGATACAAAGTAACATTGTTTATAAACATTGATCAGACGGGAGATAGAGAGATACAAAGTAACATTGTTTATAAACATTGATCAGACAGGAGATAGAGAGATACAAAGTAACATTGTTTATAAACATTGATCAGATGGGAGATAGAGAGATACAAAGTAACATTGTTTATAAACATTGATCAGACGGGAGATAGAGAGATACAAAGTAACATTGTTTATAAACATTGATCAGACGGGAGATAGAGAGATACAAAGTAACATTGTTTATAAACATTGATCAGACAGGAGATAGAGAGATACAAAGTAACATTGTTTATAAACATTGATCAGACGGGAGATAGAGAGATACAAAGTAACATTGTTTATAAACATTGATCAGACGGGAGATAGAGAGATACAAAGTAACATTGTTTATAAACATTGATCAGACGGGAGATAGAGAGATACAAAGTAACATTGTTTATAAACATTGATCAGACAGGAGATAGAGAGATACAAAGTAACATTGTTTATAAACATTGATCAGACGGGAGATAGAGAGATACAAAGTAACATTGTTTATAAACATTGATCAGACAGGAGATAGAGAGATACAAAGTAACATTGTTTATAAACATTGATCAGACAGGAGATAGAGAGATACAAAGTAACATTGTTTATAAACATTGATCAGATGGGAGATAGAGAGATACAAAGTAACATTGTTTATATAAACATTGATCAGACGGGAGATAGAGAGATACAAAGTAACATTGTTTATAAACATTGATCAGACGGGAGATAGAGAGATACAAAGTAACATTGTTTATAAACATTGATCAGACAGGAGATAGAGAGATACAAAGTAACATTGTTTATAAACATTGATCAGACGGGAGATAGAGAGATACAAAGTAACATTGTTTATAAACATTGATCAGACGGGAGATAGAGAGATACAAAGTAACATTGTTTATAAACATTGATCAGACAGGAGATAGAGAGATACAAAGTAACATTGTTTATAAACATTGATCAGACGGGAGATAGAGAGATACAAAGTAACATTGTTTATAAACATTGATCAGACGGGAGATAGAGAGATACAAAGTAACATTGTTTATAAACATTGATCAGACGGAGATAGAGAGATACAAAGTAACATTGTTTATAAACATTGATCAGACGGGAGATAGAGAGATACAAAGTAACATTGTTTATAAACATTGATCAGACAGGAGATAGAGAGATACAAAGTAACATTGTTTATAAACATTGATCAGACGGGAGATAGAGAGATACAAAGTAACATTGTTTATAAACATTGATCAGACGGGAGATAGAGAGATACAAAGTAACATTGTTTATAAACATTGATCAGACAGGAGATAGAGAGATACAAAGTAACATTGTTTATAAACACTGTTCAGTTGAGAGATAGAGAGATACAAAGTAACATTGTTTATAAAAACATTGATCAGACGGGAGATAGAGAGATACAAAGTAACATTGTTTATAAACATTGATCAGACGGGAGATAGAGAGATACAAAGTAACATTGTTTATAAACATTGATCAGACAGGAGATAGAGAGATACAAAGTAACATTGTTTATAAACATTGATCAGACGGGAGATAGAGAGATACAAAGTAACATTGTTTATAAACATTGATCAGACGGGAGATAGAGAGATACAAAGTAACATTGTTTATAAACATTGATCAGACAGGGAGATAGAGAGATACAAAGTAACATTGTTTATAAACATTGATCAGACGGGAGATAGAGAGATACAAAGTAACATTGTTTATAAACATTGATCAGACGGGAGATAGAGAGATACAAAGTAACATTGTTTATAAACATTGATCAGACAGGAGATAGAGAGATACAAAGTAACATTGTTTATAAACATTGATCAGACAGGAGATAGAGAGATACAAAGTAACATTGTTTATAAACATTGATCAGACAGGGAGATAGAGAGATACAAAGTAACATTGTTTATAAACATTGATCAGACGGGAGATAGAGAGATACAAAGTAACATTGTTTATAAACATTGATCAGACAGGAGATAGAGAGATACAAAGTAACATTGTTTATAAACATTGATCAGACGGGAGATAGAGAGATACAAAGTAACATTGTTTATAAACATTGATCAGACAGGGAGATAGAGAGATACAAAGTAACATTGTTTATAAACATTGATCAGACGGGAGATAGAGAGATACAAAGTAACATTGTTTATAAACATTGATCAGTGAGGAGATAGAGAGATACAAAGTAACATTGTTTATAAAAACATTGATCAGACAGGAGATAGAGAGATACAAAGTAACATTGTTTATAAACATTGATCAGACAGGAGATAGAGAGATACAAAGTAACATTGTTTATAAACATTGATCAGACAGGAGATAGAGAGATACAAAGTAACATTGTTTATAAACATTGATCAGACAGGAGATAGAGAGATACAAAGTAACATTTTTTATAAACATTGATCAGACGGGAGATAGAGAGATACAAAGTAACATTGTTTATAAACATTGATCAGACGGGAGATAGAGAGATACAAAGTAACATTGTTTATAAACATTGATCAGACAGGAGATAGATAGAGAGATACAAAGTAACATTGTTTATAAACATTGATCAGACGGGAGATAGAGAGATAAAAAAGTAACATTGTTTATAAACATTGATCAGACGGAGATAGAGAGATACAAAGTAACATTGTTTATAAACATTGATCAGACAGGAGATAGAGAGATACAAAGTAACATTGTTTTATAAACATTGATCAGACGGGAGATAGAGAGATACAAAGTAACATTGTTTATAAACATTGATCAGACAGGAGATAGAGAGATACAAAGTAACATTGTTTATAAACATTGATCAGACGGGAGATAGAGAGATACAAAGTAACATTGTTTATAAACATTGATCAGGTGGGAGATAGAGAGATACAAAGTAACATTTTTATAAACATTGATCAGACAGGAGATAGAGAGATACAAAGTAACATTGTTTATAAACATTGATCAGACAGGAGATAGAGAGATACAAAGTAACATTGTTTATAAACATTGATCAGACGGAGATAGAGAGATAGAGAGATACAAAGTAACATTGTTTATAAACATTGATCAGACAGGAGATAGAGAGATACAAAGTAACATTGTTTATAAACATTGATCAGACGGGAGATAGAGAGATACAAAGTAACATTGTTTATAAACATTGATCAGACAGGAGATAGAGAGATACAAAGTACATTGTTTATAAACACTGTTCAGGTGAGAGATAGAGAGATACAAAGTAACATTGTTTATAAACATTGATCAGACAGGAGATAGAGAGATACAAAGTAACATTGTTTATAAACATTGATCAGACGGGAGATAGAGAGATACAAAGTAACATTGTTTATAAACACTGTTCAGGTGAGAGATAGAGAGATACAAAGTAACATTGTTTATAAACATTGATCAGACGGGAGATAGAGAGATACAAAGTAACATTGTTTATAAACACTGTTCAGGTGAGAGATAGAGAGATACAAAGTAACATTGTTTATAAACATTGATCAGACAGGGAGATAGAGAGATACAAAGTAACATTGTTTATAAACATTGATCAGACTGGAGATAGATACAAAGTAACATTGTTTATAAACACTGTTCAGGTGAGAGATAGAGAGATACAAACTAACATTGTTTATAAACAAGACAGGAGATAGAGATCCTCCATACCTTCCTATACCACCGATCTCCTCCATACCTTCCTATACCACCGATCTCCTTCATACCTTCCTATACCACCGATCTCCTTCATACCCTCCTATACCACCGATCTCCTCCATACCTTCCTATACCACCGATCTCCTCCATACCTTCCTATACCACCGATCTCCTCCATACCTTCCTATACCCCGATCTCCTCCATACCTTCCTATACCACCGATCTCCTCCATACCTTCCTATACCACCGATCTCCTCCATACATTCCTATACCACCGATCTCCTCCATACCTTCCTATACCCCGATCTCCTCCATACCTTCCTATACCCCGATCTCCTCCATACCTTCCTATACCACCGATCTCCTTCATACCTTCCTATACCACGATCTCCTCCATACCTTCCTATACCACCGATCTCCTCCATACCTTCCTATACCACCGATCTCCTCCATACCTTCCTATACCACCGATCTCCTCCATACCCTCCTATACCACCGATCTCCTCCATACCTTCCTATACCCCGATCTCCTCCATACCTCCCTATACCACCGATCTCCTCCATACCTTCCTATACCACCGATCTCCTCCATACCTTCCTATACCACCGATCTCCTCCATACCTTCCTATACCACCGATCTCCTCCATACCTCCCTATAATACCGATCTCCTCCATACCTTCCTATACCACCGATCTCCTCCATACCTTCCTATACCACCGATCTCCTCCATACCTTCCTATACCACCGATCTCCTCCATACCTTCCTATACCACCGATCTCCTCCATACCTTCCTATACCACCGATCTCCTCCATACCTTCCTATACCACCGATCTCCTCCATACCTCCCTATACCACCGATCTCCTCCATACCTTCCTATACCACCGATCTCCTCCATACATACCACCGATCTCCTCCATACCTCCCTATACCACCGATCTCCTCCATACCTTCCTATACCACCGATCTCCTCCATACCTTCCTATACCACCGATCTCCTCCATACCTTCCTATACCACCGATCTCCTCCATACCTTCCTATACCACCGATCTCCTCCATACCTCCCTATACCACCGATCTCCTCCATACCTCCCTATACCACCGATCTCCTCCATACCTTACTATACCACCGATCTCCTCCATACCTTCCTATACCACCGATCTCCTCCATACCTTCCTATACCACCGATCTCCTCCTTACCTCCATATACCACCGATCTCCTCCATACCTCCCTATACCACCGATCTCCTCCATACCTTCCTATACCACCGATCTCCTCCATACCTCCCTATACCACCGATCTCCTCCTTACCTCCCTATACCACCGATCTCCTCCATACCTTCCTATACCACCGATCTCCTCCATACCTTCCTATACCACCGATCTCCTCCATACCTTCCTATACCACGATCTCCTCCATACCTTCCTATACCACCGATCTCCTCCATACCTTCCTATACCACCAATCTCCTCCATACCTTCCTATACCACCGATCTCCTCCATACCGTCCTATACCACCGATCTCCTCCTTACCTCCCTATACCACCGATCTCCTTCATACCTTCCTATAATATCGATCTCCTCCATACCTTCCCATACCACCGATCTCCTCCATACCTTCCTATACCACCGATCTCCTCCATACCTCCCTATAATACCGATCTCCTCCATACCTCCCTATAATACCGATCTCCTCCATACCTTCCTATACCACCGATCTCCTCCATACCTTCCTATAATACCGATCTCCTCCATACCTTCCTATAATACCGATCTCCTCCATACTCTCCTATACCACCGATCTCCTCCATACCTTCCTATACCACCGATCTCCTCCATACCTCCCTATAACACCGATCTCCTCCATACCTTCCTATAACACCGATCTCCTCCATACCTTCCTATACCACCGATCTCCTCTATACCTCCCTATAACACCGATCTCCTCCATACCTTCCTATAACACCGATCTCCTCCATACCTTCCTATACCACCGATCTCCTCCATACCTTCCTATACCACCGATCTCCTCTATACCTCCCTATAACACCGATCTCCTCTATACCTCCCTATAACACCGATCTCCTCTATACCTCCCTATACCACCGATCTCCTCCATACCTTCCTATAACACCGATCTCCTCCATACCACCGATCTCCTCCATACCTTCCTATACCACCGATCTCCTCCATACCTGCCTATACCACCGATCTCCTCCATACCTTCCTATAACACCGATCTCCTCCATACCTTCCTATACCACCGATCTCCTCCATACACTCCTATACCACCGATCTCCTCCATACCTTCCTATAATACCGATCTCCTCCATACCTTCCTATACCACCGATCTCCTCCATACCTTCCTATACCACCGATCTCCTCCATACCTTCCTATACCACCGATCTCCTCCATACCTTCCTATACCACCGATCTCCTCCATACCTTCCTATACCACCGATCCCCTCCATACCTCCCTATAACACCGATCTCCTCCATACCTTCCTATACCACCGATCTCCTCCATACCTTCCTATACCACCGATCTCCTCCATACCTTCCTATACCACCGATCTCCTCCATACCTTCCTATACCACCGATCTCCTCCATACCTTCCTATAACACCGATCTCCTCCATACCTTCCTATACCACCGATCTCCTCCATACCTCCCTATACCACCGATCTCCTCCATACCTTCCTATACCACCGATCTCCTCCATACCTTCCTATACCACGATCTCCTCCATAACTTCCTATACCACCGATCTCCTCCATACCTTCCTATACCACCGATCTCCTCCATACCTCCGTATACCACCGATCTCCTCCTAACCTCCCTATACCACCGATCTCCTCCATACCTTCCTATACCACGATCTCCTCCATACCTTCCTATACCACCGATCTCCTCCATACCTTCCTATACCACCGATCTCCTCCATACCTCCCTATAATACCGATCTCCTCCATACCTTCCTATACCACCGATCTCCTCCATACCTTCCTATACCACCGATCTCCTCCATACCTTCCTATACCACCGATCTCCTCCATACCTTCCTATACCACCGATCTCCTCCATACCTCCCTATACCACCGATCTCCTCCATACCTTCCTATACCACCGATCTCCTCCATACCTTCCTATACCACCGATCTCCTCCATACCTTCCTATACCACCGATCTCCTCCATACCTCCCTATACCACCGATCTCCTCCTTACCTCCCTATACCACCGATCTCCTCCATACCCTCCTATAATACCGATCTCCTCCATACCTTCCTATACCACCGATCTCCTCCATACCTTCCTATACCACCGATCTCCTCCATACCTTCCTATAATACCGATCTCCTCCATACCTCCCTATACCACCGATCTCCTCCATACCTTCCTATACCACCGATCTCCTCTATACCTCCCTATAACACCGATCTCCTCCATACCTTCCTATAACACCGATCTCCTCCATACCTCCCTATACCACCGATCTCCTCCATACCTTCCTATACCACGATCTCCTCCATACCTTCCTATACCACCGATCTCCTCCATACCTTCCTATACCACCGATCTCCTCCATACCTTCCTATAACCCCGATTCTCCTCCATACCTTCCTATACCACCGATCTCCTCCATAACTTCCTATACCACCGATCTCCTCCATACCTTCCTATAACACCGATCTCCTCCATACCTCCCTATAATACCGATCTCCTCCATACCTTCCTATACCACCGATCTCCTCCATACCTTCCTATAACCCCGATCTCCTCCATACATTCCTATACCACCGATCTCCTCCATACCTTCCTATACCACCGATCTCCTCCATACCTTCCTATAACCCCGATCTCCTCCATACATTCCTATACCACCGATCTCCTCCATACCTTCCTATACCACCGATCTCCTCCATACCATCCTATAACACCGATCTCCTCCATACCATCCTATAACACCGATCTCCTCCATACCTTCCTATACCACCGAACCGATCTCCTCCATACCTTCCTATACCACCGATCTCCTCCATACCTTCCTATACCACAATCTCCTCCATACCTTCCTATACCACCGATCTCCTCCATACCTTCCTATACCACCGATCTCCTCCATACCTTCCTATACCACCGATCTCCTCCATACCTTCCTATACCACCGATCTCCTCCATACCTTCCTATACCACCGATCTCCTCCATACCTTCCTATACCACAATCTCCTCCATACCTTCCTATACCACCGATCTCCTCCATACCTTCCTATAACACCGATCTCCTCCATACCTCCCTATACCACCGATCTCCTCCATACCTTCCTATACCACCGATCTCCTCCATACCTCCCTATACCACCGATCTCCTCCTAACCTCCCTATACCACCGATCTCCTCCATACCTTCCTATACCACGATCTCCTCCATACCTTCCTATACCACCGATCTCCTCCATACCTCCCTATACCACCGATCTCCTCCATACCTTCCTATACCACCGATCTCCTCCATACCTCCCTATACCACCGATCTCCTCCTTACCTCCCTATACCACCGATCTCCTCCCTACCTCCCTATACCACCGATCTCCTCCTTACCTCCCTATACCACCGATCTCCTCCCTACCTTCCTATACCACCGATCTCCTCCATACCTCCCTATACCACCGATCTCCTCCATACCTTCCTATGCCACCGATCTCCTCCATACCTCCCTATACCACCGATCTCCTCCTTACCTCCCTATACCACCGATCTCCTCCATACCTTCCTATACCACCGATCTCCTCCATACCTCCCTATACCACCGATCTCCTCCTTACCTCCCTATACCACGATCTCCTCCATACCCTCGTATAACACCGATCTCCTCCATACCTTCCCATACCACCGATCTCCTCCATACCTTCCTATACCACCGATCTCCTCCATACCTTCCTATAACACCGATCTCCTCCATACCTCCCTATAATACCGATCTTCTCCATACCTTCCTATACCACCGATCTCCTCCATACCTTCCTATACCACCGATCTCCTCCATACCTTCCTATACCACCGATCTCCTCCATACCTTCCTATAACCCCGATCTCCTCCATACCTTCCTATACCACCGATCTCCTCCATACATTCCTATACCACCGATCTCCTCCGTACCTTCCTATACCACCGATCTCCTCCATACCTTCCTATAATACCGATCTCCTCCATACCTTCCTATAATACCGATCTCCTCCATACCTCCCTATACCACCGATCTCCTCCATACCTTCCTATAACCCCGATCTCCTCCATACCTTCCTATACCACCGATCTCCTCCATACATTCCTATACCACCGATCTCCTCCATACCTTCCTATACCACCGATCTCCTCCATACCTTCCTATAATATCGATCTCCTCCATACCTTCCTATAATATCGATCTCCTCTATACCTTCCTATACCACCGATCTCCTCCATACCTCCCTATACCACCGATCTCCTCCTTACCTCCCTATACCACGATCTCCTCCATACCCTCGTATAACACCGATCTCCTCCATACCTTCCCATACCACCGATCTCCTCCATACCTTCCTATACCACCGATCTCCTCCATACCTTCCTATAACACCGATCTCCTCCATACCTCCCTATAATACCGATCTTCTCCATACCTTCCTATACCACCGATCTCCTCCATACCTTCCTATACCACCGATCTCCTCCATACCTTCCTATACCACCGATCTCCTCCATACCTTCCTATACCACCGATCTCCTCCATACCTTCCTATAACCCCGATCTCCTCCATACCTTCCTATACCACCGATCTCCTCCATACCTTCCTATACCACCGATCTCCTCCATACCTTCCTATACCACCGATCTCCTCCATACCTTCCTATAACCCCGATCTCCTCCATACCTTCCTATACCACCGATCTCCTCCATACATTCCTATACCACCGATCTCCTCCATACCTTCCTATAACACCGATCTCCATACCTTCCTATAATACCGATCTCCTCCATACCTTCCTATAATACCGATCTCCTCCATACCTCCCTATACCACCGATCTCCTCCATACCTTCCTATAACCCCGATCTCCTCCATACCTTCCTATACCACCGATCTCCTCCATACATTCCTATACCACCGATCTCCTCCATACCTTCCTATAACACCGATCTCCTCCATACCTTCCTATAATATCGATCTCCTCCATACCTTCCTATAATATCGATCTCCTCCATATCTTCCTATACCACCGATCTCCTACATACCACCGATCTCCTCCATACCTTCCTATAACACCGATCTCCTCCATACCTTCCTATACCATATAGAATAGTTTATACATCTGCTCTGTCCTACCTGATGTCTCCTAGTAGAGCCTGTCTCTCCTCTGTGGTCTGATGTCTCCTGGTGGAGTCCCCTCCGCTCTCTGCTGTCTCTTCTCTGTGGTCTGATGTCTCCTGGTGGAGTCTCCTCCACTCTCTGCTGTCTCTCCTCTGTAGTCTGATGTCTCCTGGTGGAGTCTCCTCCACTCTCTGCTGTCTCTCCTCTGTAGTCTGATGTCTCCTGGTGTAGTCTCCTCCGCTCTCTGCTGTCTCTCCTCTGTGGTCTGATGTGGTCTGATGTCTCCTGGTGGAGTCCCCTCCGCTCTCTGCTGTCTCTCCTCTGTGGTCTGATGTCTCCTGGCGGAGTCTCCTCCGCTCTCTGCTGTCTCTCCTCTGTGGTCTGATGTCTCCTGGTGGAGTCTCCTGTGCTCTCTGCTGTCTCTCCTCTGTGGTCTGATGTCTCCTGGTGTAGTCTCCTCCGCTCTCTGCTGTCTCTCCTCTGTGGTCTGATGTGGTCTGATGTCTCCTGGTGGAGTCTCCTCCAATCTCTGCTGTCTCTCCTCTGTGGTCTGATGTCTCCTGGTGGAGTCTCCTCCACGCTCTGCTGTCTCTCCTCTGTGGTCTGATGTCTCCTGGTGGAGTCTCCTCCGCTCTCTGCTGTCTCTCCTCTGTGGTCTGATGTCTCCTGGTGGAGTCTCCTCCGCTCTCTGCTGTCTCTCCTCTGTGGTCTGATGTCTCCTGGTGGAGTCTCCTCCACGCTCTGCTGTCTCTCCTCTGTGGTCTGATGTCTCCTGGTGGAGTCTCCTCCGCTCTCTGCTGTCTCTCCTCTGTGGTCTGATGTCTCCTGGTGGAGTCTCCTCCGCTCTCTGCTGTCTCTCCTCTGTGGTCTGATGTCTCCTGGTGGAGTCTCCTCCGCTCTCTGCCGTCTCTCCTCTGTGGTCTGATGTCTCCTGGTGGAGTCTCCTCCGCTCTCTGCTGTCTCTCCTCTGTGGTCTGATGTCTCCTGGTGGAGTCTCCTCCGCTCTCTGCTGTCTCTCCTCTGTGGTCTGATGTCTCCTGGTGGAGTCTCCTCCGCTCTCTGCTGTCTCTCCTCTGTGGTCTGATGTCTCCTGGTGGAGTCTCCTCCGCTCTCTGCTGTCTCTCCTCTGTGGTCTGATGTCTCCTGGTGGAGTCTCCTCCACGCTCTGCTGTCTCTCCTCTGTGGTCTGATGTCTCCTGGTGGAGTCTCCTCCGCTCTCTGCTGTCTCTCCTCTGTGGTCTGATGTCTCCTGGTGGAGTCTCCTCCGCTCTCTGCTGTCTCTCCTCTGTGGTCTGATGTCTCCTGGTGGAGTCTCCTCCGCTCTCTGCTGTCTCTCCTCTGTGGTCTGATGTCTCCTGGTGGAGTCTCCTCCGCTCTCTGCTGTCTCTCCTCTGTGGTCTGATGTCTCCTGGTGGAGTCTCCTCCGCTCTCTGCTGTCTCTCCTCTGTGGTCTGATGTCTCCTGGGGGAGTCTCCTCCGCTCTCTGCTGTCTCTCTTCCTCTCTCCCTTTTCTCCTGAGTCGGAGAAAGAACTTGACAGTTGGAGTCAAGTGTGTGAAATAGCAGGAAGAAGGAGAATGATGTCATCTGAAACTATTCACCTGATTGTGACAAATATATCACTACAACTTCCTGTAACAAAACACCACTGACACCCGACATACAGGACAAGAGAAGTGGTACTGTGCAGAGTCCATACATACAGCACAGGAAATGACAGTTGGGTGTTGCTGTGTGTAGCGCCTCCTAGTGTAGGTTGCTAGAAAGGTTCAGGTAAATTTAGTTTATTTGGCTCCTCTGTGAACATTGGAGGGGTGTTGGATTATTTTTTGGTGCTCAGGTCTCACAGGCTCCAGGCTCAACTACTTCTCCCTGCCTTCTGGTAGGTTCTAGAATGTAGTGGGTTGGAAAAGGCAGATCTAGGGCTTGAATATTTATGCGGTCTCAGCAGGGGCATAACTAGAAATCACAGGGCCCCATAGCAAAAAGTTGTATGCCCACCCCCCCACAAAAAAAAATGAACTAATGCCATTGAACAACAGATTACCACACTCATGTGGCACAGTACCCAGGCAACAGCTTATAATAATTTCAAACAACAAAGTATGCAGTATACTGTATACAGCCCCTGAAGGATACACATGCATACCCCCATCAGTACGGACACCCCCTACCTCAGTGCAGACCCCCCAGCAGTACAGACACCCACCTAAGTACAGAAACCCCCTACCTCAGTGCAGACCCCCCAGCAGTACAGACCCCCCCTTAGTACAGACACCCCCCAGCATTACAGACCCCCCCCCCCCCCCCCCCTCAGTGCAGACACCCCCCCCCAGCAGTACAGACACCCTCCCAGTGCAGACCCCCCAGCATTACAGACCCCCTCAGTGCAGGACCCCCCAGCAATGCAGACCCACCCCCCTCAGTGCAGGACTCCCCTCAGTAGTACAGACCCCCCCCCAGCAGTGCAGACACCCCCTTAGTACAGACACCCCCCTCAGTAGTGCAGAACCCACCTCAGTAGTGCAGATCCCCCCTCAGTGCAGACCCTTATCAGTACAGACACCCCCCAGCAATGCAGACACCTCCATTACACACCCCCCTCAGTGCAGACACCCCCAGCATTAAAGACCCCCCTCAGTAGTGCAGATCCCCCATCAGTACAGACATCCTCTAAGTACAGACACCACCCATTACAGACCCCCCTCAGTGCAGACCCCCCCCCCCCCAGCATTACAGACCCCCCCCCCTCAGTAGTGTAGATCCCCCCCTCAGTGCAGACACCCCTCAGTAGTGCAGACCCCCCAGCAGAAAAGACGCTTCCCCCTGACATACCTCAGAACAGCGCTGACTGTCAGTCTCCACATATACACAGCGGTGTGTGTCCCTCGAGGCTCAAGCGCAGGCTCCTTCTCCCCTGTGGATGTAAACAGAGAGGAGGGGAGGCGGCTTTGGTCCGCGCCGCTGTGTCCCTCAGCCTGCGCTCCAACACAAGGCACAGCGAGCGGCGTTAGTGGTGCGGCTGCCGCTACCCAAGTGTATCACCCCTGCTGGCGGGTGTCACCCGGTGCGGCCCACACCCGCCTAGCAACGCCGCTCACCGGGCCCTAGATCGGCTGCGGGCCCCATAGCGCCCGCGTGGGTCGCTATGGCGGTAGTTCCACCACTGGGTCTCAGCCAATCCCTGGGGGGTGCCCAGCAGGTGGCTGCAAAGTAAATAAATAGTCTAAGGCCTGAAGCAGCAGGGTCCTAGAGGAGGAGGTCCTTCTGGGAAGGTTAGCTGAAGCCTGCAGAAAGTTCACCGAGGCCTCAGCTCACCAGGAACTGGGGGGCTTATTGTTCCTGGAAGCAGTTTTTGAGCCAGATCAAAGCCAAATCACTGAGGATCCGGCCTGGAGATTCATGGTACAGCGTCTAGACAACATTGAACAGGAGGTATCCAAGTCTCTGGAGGCACAGTGAGTAGAGGCCTGGAAGTGGGATCCTAGTGACTGTCTGCTGTTTAACCCTTATGCCGCGTACACACGAAGGGACAATCCCGCGGGATTATCCTCTGGACTGAAGTCCAGCGGATAATCCCCTCGTGTGTGGGCGCCGGCGGACTTTTTGGCGCCAAAGTACGGCGGACTAAAGTTTGAAGTTTTGTTTTCAAATTATCCGCTGGACTTGGAAGTCCAGCGGACAATCCCGCCGTTAGTGGGCAAGTCCGCGGGACTTTTGAAATGAAGGGACTTGCCGCTCATCGGCAAGTCCGTTCATTTAGCACGTGACTTCAGGTTACGTAGCTAGCGTAGGCAGTTACTGCCGCCGCGCTAGCTCCGTGACCTGGCATGGATTTAAAGGGACTCCCCACGCCAAAAAAACGGCGTGGGGGTTCCCCCCAAATCCATGTCAGACCCTCATCCGAGCACGCAGCCTGGCAGGCCAGGAAAGGGGTGGGGACGAACGAGCGCCCCCCCCTCCTGAGCCGTACCAGGCCGCGTGCCCTCAACATGGGGGGTGCCCTGGGGAAAGGGGGGCCGTGCGCCCCCCCCACCCCAAAGCACCTTGTCCCCATGTTGATGAGGACAAGGGCCTCTTCCCGACAACCCTGGCCGTTGGTTGTCGGGGTCTGCGGGCGGGGGCTTATCGGAATCTGGGAACCCCCTTTAATAAGGGGGCCCCCAGATCCCGGCCCCCCACCCTATGTGAATGAGTATGGGGTACGATGTACCCCTACCCATTCACCTAAGGTGTAAAATGTAAAGTAAAAAAAAAACACCCACACTTTTGAAAAAATAGTTTATTGCACTGCTCCGGGGGTCTTCTTCCGTCTTGGGGGTCTTCTCGCCGGACTCCCCCGCCATTTACCAAGCTCTTTTACCGAGCGGGGGAAGTCCGGCTACCTTCTTCGTCGTCGCCGCCGTCTGGGGGTCTCGATCCGCCTTCGGGGGTCTTCTTCCGTCTTGGGGGTCTTCTCGCCGGACTCCCCCGCCATTTACCAAGCTCTTTTACCGAGCGGGGGAAGTCCGGCTACCTTCTTCGTCGTCGCCGCCGTCGTCTGGGGGTCTCGATCCGCCTTCGGGGGTCTTCCGGGGGTCTCTTCTGTTCTTGCGGCGGTCGTCGTCTTCCGCGCCGCCGGCGCCTTCTTCTTCTTCTTGTTCTTCTTCTTCTTCCGATGTTGACCCGACGCTCTCTCTGCCCGGAATGCCTGTGCCGCTCTGCGCTCGGACTTATATAGGGACATGGGGGACAGGGTCACATGTTCATGTCACATGGTGACCCCGCCCCCTTGCGATGTCACAGTCCCAGCATCCTCCGGGACTGTGACAACACAAGGGGGCGGGGTCACCATGTGACATGTGCATGTGACCCTGTCCCCCATGTCCCTATATAAGTCCGAGCGCAGAGCGGCACAGGCATTCCGGGCAGAGAGAGCGTCGGGTCAACATCGGAAGAAGAAGAAGAACAAGAAGGACAAGAAGAAGGACAAGAAGAAGAAGGCGCCGGCGGCGCGGAAGACGACGACCGCCGCAAGAACAGAAGAGACCCCCGGAAGACCCCCGAAGGCGGATCGAGACCCCCAGACGACGGCGGCGACGACGAAGAAGGTAGCCGGACTCCTCCCCTCGTGAAAGAGCTAGGTAAAAGAGCAGAAGAGAGCGGAGGAGTCCGGCGAGAAGACCCCCAAGACGGAAGAAGACCCCCGGAGCAGTGCAATAAAATATTTTTTCAAAAGTGTGTGTGTTTTTGTACTTTACATTTTACACCTTAGGTGAATGGGTAGGGGTACATCGTACCCCATACTCATTCACATAGGGTGGGGGGCCGGTATCTGGGGGCCCCCTTATTAAAGGGGGCTCCCAGATTCCGATAAGCCCCCGCCCGCAGACCCCGACAACCAACGGCCAGGGTTGTCGGGAAGAGGCCCTTGTCCTCATCAACATGGGGACAAGGTGCTTTGGGGTGGGGGGGCCGCACGGCCCCCCTTTCCCCAGGGCACCCCCCATGTTGAGGGCACGCGGCCTGGTACGGCTCAGGAGGGGGGGGGGGCGCTCGTTCGTCCCCACCCCTTTCCTGGCCTGCCAGGCTGCGTGCTCGGATGAGGGTCTGACATGGATTTGGGGGGAACCCCCACGCCGTTTTTTCGGCGTGGGGATTCCCTTTAAATCCATGCCAGCTTGCGGAGCTAGCGCGGCGGCATTTACTGCCTACGCTAGCTACGTAACCTGAAGTTACGTTCGAAATGAACGGACTGCTCCGTGTGTGGGCAAGTCCGTTCATTTTCAAAAGTCCCGCGGACTTTTGGCCGGCGGATTATCCGCTGGAGAAGTCCGTGCGTGTGTGGGCAAGTCCACACCCTCGGAAGTCCAGCGGACCTAGCCGGAAAGTCCCGCGGGATTGTCCGCTGGACTAGGTCCGCCGGCAAAAGTCCCTACGTGTGTACGAGGCATTAGTGTAACTTTGTTAGTGCCGCTAAAGTGGGCTCTGCCCTGCTGGGAGCCCCAGAAGTGCTTGTGTCTCTTGTCTCTACCAAGAGGTGGGATGCCCCTGAAGAGAGCAGACAGAATAGAGAGAGCATTCTCCAAATACTTTGTGCAATAAATTTGTGAGTATCCCAAAGCTTCCTTGCACTTGCTGGGCTTTACATTTAACGTGTATTGGGCCATACAGGTGAACACCTGGTCCAAGTGTTGTATGTGGTCCTTGAAGGATTTGGAGAAAATGATGATGTTGTTGATAAAAATTAGTAGTCCCCTAAACATCTTTACATTAACTGTTGGGTGTTGTTCAGCCCAAAGGGCATACAGTTTATTAAACGACCGCAACATACAGGGAAATACAATGTAATACTGACATATAATCACACACATAGGTTGGACTCGATGGACTTTTTTCAACCTCACCTACTATGTGAGGACTAGACTCCCGATTTTTTTTATCTCACCTACTATGTAACTATGTAACCAGAGGCGGCTCTCTAATTAGGCAAATAAGGCGGTCGCCTAAGGCCTCGCACTCACATGGGCCTCGCGACCGCCTAATTGAAGAGCCGCCTCTGCTGACAACAATGCCGCTGCAGCGTTAAGCTCCGGGCCAGCAACGGTTTAACATTGCCTGTGAGATAGGGAGCACTGACACCAGCACGAGATAGAAAGCACTGACACCAGCACAGAGAGCAGTGACACTAGCACTTTAAAGCTCTTAATATATGAAATTCATATAGTTAATTTTTTAATTGCTTGATTTATTTTTCCCTTTATGAGCGTGAGTGGGGCCTCATGTCTAGGTTTTGCCTAAGGCCTCACAAAGCCTAGAGCCACCTCTGTATGTAACTATATACGATTTATATAGCGCCAACAGTGTACACAGCGCTTTACAATGTAGAGGGGGGGGCAGCACAATTACAGCACAGTTCAATACAGAAAGGACAGGAGGGCTCTACTCCTAAAGCTTACATTCTAAAGGGATGGGGTGGTGGTACAAAAGGTAATAGATGTGCGGAATGATTTGATGGGGTGGCTCAGGGGCAGTTCTTAGGTGGGTGTGGGATAGGCTTCCCTGAACTCAAATAGTCCCATGGGGGTGATAAAGGCTGTCCTCTCCAAGTCCTGTTCCCTTACTAGGACTTGCTAGTAGCTGCTTGCCAGGACAAGCGTAGAAAAGTATGGGGCCTGACCCAGTGCCATGAGTGACTCCTCTACCTTGGGCAAGGGGTAGGCACCCAATTGGGTACAGGCATTCAGACTAAAGTAATCTATGCAGAACCTCAAGCTGCCATCATTTTTTCTTACCAACATGACAGTGGTGACCCACGGACTGCGACTCTGAAACCCCACTCTGAAACAAATTACAGATCAAGTCCTTGACTTCCTGGCAAAGGGCTGGGGCAATATGGTGGTATTGGTCCAGGATGGGTGGAGCATCCTCTTTGTGGATTGGGTGATTTATTGCGTCCATGCAGCCGTAGTCCTCTTGGCTGGTCGCAAAGACCTGTAGGTGTTTTTCAAGTAATTTATGGAAAGAATGTTGAGGCAGAGGGTAATCCTTAAAGGGTCAGTTATTCAGTAATTGTCTGTACTGTCCTTCATCCAAGGAGGCCATGGTGGCTTGCAACGGGGCACACACAGCTTCAACCCCTGGCTGGGCGCTGGAAATGCAGTGTCTGGGCACCAAATAGTGAACCGTGATGGTGGTGTGTTTCCGGAGCAGAACGAGTGAGATTCCCAAGTTAGAGCTAGACTAGCACTTACCCTTGGTGAACCCTTGGCAAGGTGTGGGCTGATAACCACTTCCCAAGCATCCTTCACTATGGTCCCTCGCAGCTTCTCATGGGCTTTAACCAGCAGGGACCAAACAAGCTCTTAGAGGGGCACCAGGAGTAGTTTTTTGTTTTGGGGTGTGCGGACCCCACCAGCTCAGTCTGCCATCTAGCTGCCCGCTGGTGGGCCTGGAAAACCTTGATCACACTGAACCAGACAGATCGAAGGCCACAGTCCTGTGCCCACCTCCCTGATCACTCAGCCCGGACAGACAAAGAAAAAGAAATCTTCTATCAAAAAACAAGGAGAGGTGGCAAGAGACACCAACGCCACAAAGGACACACACTATGTACTACGAGGCAAGAACAAGAGGTAGCCCCTAACGTTATTAACCACTTCAGCCCCGGACCAATTGGCAGCCAAAGGACCAGGCCCCTTTTTGCGATTCGGCACTGTGTCGCTTTAACTGACAATTGCGCGGTCGTGCGACGTGGCTCCAAAACAAAATTGGCGTCCTTTTTTTTCCCACAAATAGAGCTTTCTTTTGGTGGTATTTGAGCGCCCCTGCGGTTTTTATTTTTTGCGCTATAAACAAAAATAGAGCGACAATTTTGAAAAAAATGCCATATTTTTTGCTTTTGCTATAATAAATATCCCCCCCAAAAATATATAAAAAAACATTTTTTTTCCTCAGTTTAGGCCGATACGTATTCTTCTACATATTTTTGGTAAAAAAAATCGCAATTAGCGATTATTGATTGGTTTGCGTAAAAGTTATAGCGTTTACAAAATAGGGGATAGTTTTATAGCATTTTTATTATATATATTTTTTTTACTAGTAATGGCGACGATCAGCGATTTTTATTGTGACTGCGACATTATGGCGGACACATCGGACATTTTTGACACATTTTTGGGACCATTGTCATTTATACAGCAATCAATGCTATTTAAATGCATTGGTTCCTGTATAAATGACAGTTGTAGTGAAGGGGTTAACCACTAGGGGGAGGGGAGGGGTTATGGGCTGTGACGTGTGTGTTTTTTTTTTACATTAGGGGGCGGGGCTGTACGTCTGACGTCATTGATCGGCTTTCCCGATGACCCGGAACAGCCGATAAATAACAGGTAGAGTAGGAAGCGCGTGGAGAGGTTTGTTTACACAGACCTCTCCCCGTTCTTCAGCTCTGTGACCGATCGCGGGACACCAGCGGCGATCGGGTCCGCTGGTCCCGCGGCCGGGGTCACGGAGCTCCCGACCGGGTCGCGAGCGCGCCGCTGGTGGCGCGCGCGCGACCCACAGGCAGGCACATGCACGATCACGTACAGGTACGTGATTTTGCCTGCCCGTGCCATTTTGCCGACGTATATCGGCGTTAGGCGGTCGGGAAGCGGTTAACATATCCAGCAGACCCCTGAAGGGAGAAGATATCAGTCTTTTGTCCAAAGGACTTAATTTTTGTCCAAATAGACATTTTGATTTGTTCGGGACTATACTGGATGTTAACAAATTCTCACGAGTTTTAACCCTTAGGAAACATTTTTTGCAGCCTAACACACAGGACATGACGATTCCTCCCCACATCTGCAATATGGGTGAGTCCGTTCCTATTTCTTCACCTAAGAGGTTTTCAGAAGTTTGTGCACTCCAGGACTTAATTGAGTTGTTGGAGGAGTCCGACCCCCTCCCTCCACGACCCCACAGATATACATAATAAGATTTCATTTAAATTAAGATCTGATTTTTACCCTGTGGAGTCGAGGGGGAAGGACCTAGATCTTTTCCAACGTCTAGTGGAGAAGGATCCGGCCCACCTTGCACGCGGCTGTCGGAAGGAATCTTCCATTCAAAATCTCACTCAGGCTGAAAAAACATCTCTTAAACAGTGGCGGCCCGTCCATAGGGGGCGCCCGGGCGCCGTCCCCCCCCCCCTCCTTGCAGTTAAAAAAAAAAAAAAAAAAATAAAAAAAAAAGTTAAAAAAAAAAAAAAAAATGTATTTAAACATGTCCCTTTAAGGGCGCCATGTCCCTTTAAGGGAGCACAGTGCAGTATGCACCGCTCTATCACCAATAGATAGATTCATTCATTGCATGAATCTATCTATTGGTCACCTCTGCCGCCCCCTATTCAGGTGTCCGGCCCCTGATCGGGCGCCGGGCATCTGAATTACCGTGGGGGGGGGGGTGTTGCTGGAAGCGCCCCTATTAGAGCTGTAAGCTCTAATAGGGGACCTTATTAGAGCGGTGTGCTCTAATAGGCTTCCCTAAGTGTAAACAGCGGGCGCACGGCCGTGCGTTCGCTGATTACACAGTATTGTGTTAGAGAAGCGAATACATCGCTTCCCTAACACAGACCCGCCTCTCAGCCAATCAGGTTGCCAGGTCTGTTACCTGTCACCTGATTGGCTGAGTCACAGGCGCTGTGATTGGACGCTAGGGTCCAATCACCTAGCGTCCAATCACAGCAGAAGAAGACAGGAGGAGCGCGGGAGAAGACATCCGACGGAGACACCGCTCGTCGCCTGACGCCGTCACCAGCTGCACACCGGGACAAGGTAAGTGCAGAGGGCAGGCAGGGGGCACAGTGGCAGCACTTAAGGGGCACATTGGCAGAACTTGGGGCACAATGGAAGCACTTAAGGGGCACAATGGCAGCACTTAAGGGGCACAATAGCAGCACTTAAGGGGCACATTGGCAGCACTTAAGGGGCACAGTGGCAGCACTTAAGGGTCACAATGGCAGCACTTAAGGGGCACAATGGCAGCACTTAAGGGGCACAATGGCAGAACTTGGGGCACAATGGCAGAACTTGTGGCAGAACTTGGGGCACAATGGCAGCACTTAAGGGGCACAATGGCAGCACTTAAGGGGCACAATGGCAGCACTTAAGGGGCACAATGGCAGCACTTAAGGGGCACAGTGGCAGCACTTAAGGGGCACAATGGCAGCACTTAAGGGGCACAATGGCAGCACTTAAGGGGCACAATGGCAGCACTTAAGGGCACAATGGCAGCACTTAAGGGGCACAGTGGCAGCACTTAAGGGGCACAATGGCAGCACTTAAGGGGCACAATGGCAGCACTTAAGGGGCACAGTGGCAGAACTTGGGGCACAGTGGCAGAACTTGGGGCACAGTGGCAGAACTTGGGGCACAGTGGCAGCGTTTGATGGGCACAGTGGCAGCGTTTGATGGGCACAGTGGCAGCGTTTAATGGCACAGTGGCAGCGTTTGATGGCACAGTGAGGCTGTTTGTTTGCGCCCCCCCAAAAATTTTGAGCACCAGCCGCCACTGCTCTTAAAACATTGTCAGCAGACAAGAACATAGTTATTAGGAGTGCAGATAAAGGGGGCAGCGTAGTGGTTCGTTTATTCAAGTCTGGAATATTGAATTCTACATGTAGACACACTCAGGGGCCTTATACACACATCGATATCGGATATAAGCCCAGTAAATCTACAACGACCGTCGTCCTCAGTCTGTTTAAATTACAGCCGGTTTAACAATATACTGGCTGCCTGTTTAATATTAGTTCTATATGAGATAGAAAAGGATAAACCACGCTCGGGGAAAAAGGGAAAAAAGAGAAGGGCACCTGAAAGGTGAAAAATTGGGAAGGGTGAACCTGGACAACTAATACACAAAAAAAAAAAAAAAAAAAAAATTATTTAAAAAGGAAAAAAAATATATAAAAAATAAAAATTATGAAAGATAAAAAAGTGAAAAAATGAATAAATAAAGAAAAAAAGGCTGCTGCTAAAAAGTGGGATACTTCACACTTAAACAGATATATGGTAAGATAAAGCTGCGCCAATATTAAAAAAAATAAAAATAAAAAAAATAAACATATAAATTGAAAACCATCAAATTGTTTAGATGGAAAAAACACTGGTCTCGTACAGAACAGTCCAGACAAAGATAAGTTAGTCCAATGAAACTCAATCTAGGCATCAGGCATAGGATAGGTTAAATCCACAGATCAATCGTATTTGAAATGACACCACGGTGCTCATGCTACAAGTTAACCACTGTGACATGTATGCAAACGGTGCTTCATCCCAACCACCTGATGAATGGGAGGCTTACCAGAGAGTAGAAATGAGAAGGCATTGGATATAAGCTTGAGGTGTATCCAGTAGTCAAGCGCTGATAGGGTTAACAACAGCTCCAGGAAAAAAACTCCAAGTGTGAAGAGGGGGGGGGAGGAACCCGTCCTGTAATCCGTTCACAGCTTAGATAGCCAGCCAAATCCTAGTACATTCCTCCGTTTGGAGAGAAAACACAAAGGGGGCCACCCATAGCGTGATACTGATAATAATGGGTTTATTAACCACTTCAGCCCCGGACCAATTTGCAGCTAAAGGACCACGCCCCTTTTTGCGATTCGGCACTGCGTCGCTTTAACTGACAATTGCGCGGTCGTGCGACGTGGCTCCAAAACAAAATTGGCGTCCTTTTTTTCCCACAAATAGAGCTTTCTTTTGGTGGTATTTGATCGCCCCTGCGGTTTTTATTTTTTGCGCTATAAACAAAAATAGAGCGACAATTTTGAAAAAAATGCAATATTTTTTACTTTTTGCTATAATAAATATCCCCAAAAAATATATAAAAAAACATTTTTTTTCCTCAGTTTAGGCCGATACGTATTCTTCTACATATTTTTGGTAAAAAAAATCGCAATTAGCGATTATTGATTAGTTTGCGCAAAACTTATAGCGTTTACAAAATAGGGGATAGTTTTATAGCATTTTTATTAATATTTTTTTTTTTATTAGTAATGGCGGCGATCAGCGATTTTTATTGTGACTGCGACATTTTGGCGGACACATCGGACATTTTTGACACATTTTTGGGACATTTGTCATTTATACAGCAATCAGTGCTATTTAAATAGCACTGATTCCTATGTAAATGACAGTTGTAGTTAGGGGGTTAACCACTAGGGGGCGGGGAGGAGTCAGTGTGACGTGTTGTGTTTTTTTTACAGTAGGGGGGCGTGGCTGTACGTGTGACGTCATTGATCGGCGTTCCCGATGACAGGGAACCGCCGATCACTGACAGTCAGTGTAGGAAGCGCGGGGAGAGGTTTGTTTACATAGACCTCTCCCTGTTCTTCCGCTCCGTAACCCGATCGCGGGATACCAGCGGCGATCGGGTCCGCTGGTCCCACGGCCGGGGTCACGGAGCTCCCGACCGGGTCGCGAGCGCGACCCACGGGCAGGCACATGCACGATCACGTACAGGTACGTGATTCTGCCTGCCCGAGCCATTCTGCTGACGTATATATGCAGTGGCCGGTCGGGAAGCGGTTAAAAAAGATTAAAAATAACTTACATCAATGTAGCAAAAATGGGCGAAAAGGATAATAACACAACACTGCCTGCCGGTCAGCGTGAACCCGTCCCTTGATCCAATATGAGTCTGTAGTGGTGGCGTCGCCGGCAGTGTTGTGTTATTATCCTTTTCGCCCATTTTTGCTACATTGATGTAAGTTATTTTTAATCTTTTTTAATAAACTTTTTCACACAGGGCCATGATGGTTTGGATTCTTTTTCACCTTTAATAATAAACACCTTCATTTACAAATTGCATTTTGTGTGTTTACTTGTGTTGTCCTTGGCTATTGTTTAAATTGGTTTGATGTTCCGAAACACTTAAGTGTGACAAACATGCAAAGGAACAGGAAATGAGGAAGGGGGCAAACACTTTTTCACACCACTGTTGGTGAATCACTTATGTAATATCACCATACACGTAACACTTTTTTTATTAAATGTGCACGTCACCTAGCACCGTGTTAATCACATTGGCACATATTGTGTGGTTGATGCCAGCACAAACATTTATATGATTTATGATCTATCTTTTTATGATACATACTTTAGGGGTTTTTACCCTTTGGCCCAAGTGATTATCATTGAGGTTAATCACATTAGGCCAGTTCTCTGCTCCTTTTATATGGTTTATTTATCACGTCTTGAATACTGACCTTTGCTCGCACATTGGTGGCTATTATAGCAGTTTATAATTTAATTTATGTTTGACACTTTAGTCATTACTTATTACAATTAGTCTCCTCGATCCGGGGACTGTCCCCGGAAACCGGGGATGTCTGGTCACCCTACCTTAGCTCACTCCAGTCTCTGCTGTGAATACCACCATTAGGGATGGGCCCGGTGTTCGATTCGAACCCATGTTCGAATCGAGCATCGGGCGTTCGCTCGCTCGGCGAGCCCAGAACTATTTGGGGCCGCTCGCATCAAATTCGTGTGATGCGAGCGGCCCGCAATGCATTGCGCTAGTCGCAGTGCAATGCTGGCTGATGATTGGCCAAGCATGCACTGTGACCCCGCATACTTGGCCAATCACAGCGTCGGCAGCGAGGAGAGCCATAATTGGCTACAGGCAGGATGCCTGTAGCCAATTATAGCTCAGGGGCATTAGTACACGCCCCACGGTATAAGAGGCCGCGGCGGCGGAGGCCTCGCATATTATGTTTCAGTCACAGTGTCAGCGTGTCAGTGTGCTGCTGACTGCTGACAAGATATGCTCTATTTCTGGGGATTTGTGTGTGCGTGCTGTTAGAACAGCATTGCAGTATCACATCTGGGGGGTGTCTATAGGTGGCCTGTGAAGGGGGGCAGGTTTCCTGTCATTTTTGCTGGAAAAAAGCTATTTAAAAGCACTCGCGGCTAATGAATTGATGGCTCCTGTAACACAGAGAACTGTCATTCATTAATAAAAAACAAAAAAAAAGCGTGGGGGTCCCCCCAAATTCAATAACCAGGCCCTTCAGGTGATGGATATTAAGGGGAACCCCAGAAAAAAAAAAAAAAATGTCCCCCTCAAAATCCATACCAGATTTTATGGATTTTAAGGGGAACCCTAGCCAAAAAAAATGGTGTGGGGTCCCCCTCAATCCATACCAGACCCTTATCCGAGCCTCAAAGAGGGAGGGACGAGAGCGCCCCCCCTCCCGCCTGAACCGTACCAGGCCACATGCCCTTACTTTGGGGTCCCCCCCAAAGCACCTTGGTCCCCATGTTGATGAGGACAAGGGCGGTGGTTGTGGGGGGTCTTTTTGGTGGGGAAATCCCGCCCCCCCCCTGTGTGACGGTCTTTGACAATTCTTTATTAAAATCTTCTTTCTTCTTCTTCCCCCTTCATCTTCTCCTTCCGTCATCTTCTTCCATCTTTCTTCTTTCATCATCATCTTCTTCCGTCGGCGTCTCTTCTTGGCCGCTCCTCGCAATGGGAGGCTCTGGGGGTCCCCTTGTTAAATGGGGGGCTTCCAGAGGGGGGGGGTGGGGTCACCAGGTGCCCTCCGATAAGCCTCCCCCCGCCCGCAGACCCCCACGAGAAGACCACGCAAGAAGAAGCGGATCGGAGGAAGAAGATGGAAGCAGATGGAAGAAGATGACGGAAGATGAAGAAACCGAAGGATGAAGAAAGAAGAAAGAAGATTTTAATAAGGAATTGTCAAAGACCGGTCATTTTTACCATTTTTGACACTTTTTTGGTGAAATGGGGTACCCCCTTACCATTTCACACAGGGGGGGGCATCTGGGGGTCCCCTTGTTAAAGGGGGCTTCCAGATTCCGATAAGCCCCCCCGGCAGACCCCCACAACCACCGGTTGTGGGGATGAGGCCCTGTCCTCATCAACATGGGGACAAGGTGCTTTGGGGGACCCCAAAGCATCCTCCCAATGTTGAGGGCATGTGGCCTGGTACGGTTCAGGCGGGAGGGGGGGCTGCTCTCGTCCCCCCTCTTTTCCTGCGGCCTGCCAGGTTGCGTGCTCGGATAAGGGTCTGGTATGGATTTTGAGGGGGACCCTACGCCATTTTTTTTTTTGGCTTAATATCCATCCCAGACCTGAAGGGCCTGGTTATTGAATTTGGGGGGACCCCCACGCTTTTTTTTTTTTTTTTTTATCAATGACTTTTTTTTTATGAATGACTTTCAGTTTCAATGAATGACTGTTCTCTGTATTACGGGAGCCGTCAATACACATTTGCCGCATTAGTGATTTTGAATAGCTTTTTTACTTGCAAAAATGACACTTTTTGCAGAGACAGTTCTAAACACGGGAAACATGCGCCCCTTTACATGCATACTATAGACACCCCCCAGGTACGAAATTTAAAGGAATATTACACTTTTATTGTTTCAATTTAAGCATTAATAAAATCACTGCTCCTGAAAAAACGGCCGTTTTAAAAAAAAAAATTTGCATTGATACATGTCCCCTGGGGCAGGACCCGGGTCCCCAAACACTTTTTATGACATTAACTTGCATATTAGCCTTTAAAATTAGCACTTTTAATTTCGAGCGTTCGCACCAATTATAACTAATAGGGTTCTAAAGCTTGCACGGACTTTAGGTCCGTTCGCGGGTTCTGGTGCGAGCCGAACGGGGGGGTGTTCGGCTCATCCCTAACCACCATTATTCTCTGAATGTCGGGGTGTTGGCACAATAATGAAGGCATGTTTTTGGGGTACAAAGGCTGCAGTATATGCCGTGTATAGTGTAAGCTCAGACTTTATAGAACCAAATCCCTTTTCATCATGATGTAGTCATCTCCACTTTTCATCTCATGTCTTCTCCGCATCCGTCTTTCCCTCTTTCTCTCTTCTAATGTTGGGAGGTATAATTCTCATTACTACTGCAAAACGAATCTTCTCCCTTCTGTACTCTGATCTCCGTGTCCTATAATATTCATCCAGCCTCATCCTGTGTAGGAGGATCTCACCCCTCCCCCATCCACATTCCTTTCCGGTGTCAGACGTTCAGTCTTGTTTCTCTTCCCCTGTCAGCGATGGCGTCTGGAGATCTGAGAGCCGAGCTGGAATGTTCCGTCTGTCTGAACATTTATACCGATCCTGTAATGCTGAGATGTGGTCACAACTTCTGCCGGGTCTGTATTGATCGTGTGCTGGATACACAGGAGGGGTCTGGAGGATATTCCTGTCCTGAATGTAGAGAGGAGTTTCCGGATCGTCCTGCACTGCAGAAGAACAGGAAACTACGTAACATAGCAGAGACTTTCCTGTCTCCTCAGCCAGATCAAGAGCAGTCCGGGGTCTTCTGTACTCACTGTGTGGACTCTCCTGTACCTGCTGTTAGATCCTGTCTGCTCTGTGAGGTTTCTCTGTGTGATAAACACCTGAGAGTCCACAAAAAGTCCCCAGAACACGTCTTATGTGACCCCACCTTGTCCATGGAGAGCAGGAAATGCTCCGTCCATACGGAGGTTTTGAAGTATTTTTGCACCAAAGATAACGCCTGTATCTGCGTGTCCTGCAGTTTGGCTGGAGAACATCGGGGACACCAGGTGGAGACACTGGATGAGGCTTCTGAGAAGAAGAAGGAGACGCTGAGGAATGTTCTGCAGAAACTTCTGACAAAGAGAGAGGAGACGGAGGAAAGAGTCCAGAGTCTGCAGGAACACAGGAGGAAAGTAGAAGAAGAATCAGCCGGTGACACCGAGAGAGTCACTGCCCTGTTTAGAGATCACAGGAGACGTCTGGAAGACCTGGAGAAGAGAGCCCTGAGGGACATCTCCGGGAGGGCAGAGCAGATCTCCATCTTCATCCGGGATCTGGAAATAAAGAAGGAGGAGCTGTCCAGGAAGTTGCGTCACATTGAGGAGCTGTGTAACGTGACGGATCCACTGACTGTCTTACAGGAATCAGACACAGGTGACTTGTGTGATACTGAGGATGGAGATAATGAGGACAGAGAGAGACATGAGGAACTCCTCCATGATGGAGGGGGTCTGGATGTGGCGGGGGTCTTACACACAGTCTTATCTGATATAATAACAGAGGTAAATGTATTCTGTATACAGGGAGCTGCAGACATATTACTGGATGGAAACACAGCTCATAATCTTCTACAGATATCAGATGACAGGAAAACTGTATTCATGTCAGGTAGGAACCAGAATCACCCAGAAACACCAGAGAGATTCCAGTATTGGTCTCAGGTGTTGAGCAGTCAGAGTTTCTCCTCAGGGAGACATTACTGGGAAGTGGAAGTCGGGGGGGCAGAGAACTGGACAGTCGGGATGTGTTACCCCAGTATAGAGAGGGAAGGGGAGGAGTCATGGATTGGATGTAATGAGAAGTCCTGGGGATTGTACAGGTATGATAATCAGTATTATGTGATACATGACAATAAAGTGATCCTCTTACCCACCAATCTCTCCAGTAACAGAGTCAGGATAGATCTGGATTATGAGGCCGGGCGGATCTCCTTTTCTGATCTGTGTGACCCGATCCGACACCTCCACACCTTCACCACCACCTTCACTGAGCCCCTCCATGCTGGGATATGGGTATATAAAGGTTGTATAAAGATATGTGGGGGGAGGCGGGAAATGTGAGAACACCGCCCACAGTCTGGTGACGTCACACAAAGCATTGGAATTCATTTAAAGTGTAACTCCACTTTTGTTGAGAAATAAACCTTCCCCTCGGGGTGATCTCTGTACATTGTAAGGATCATAACAACCTTTGTTGCAGATTCCGACCTTTTGCTATTCCGAAAAAATAATCCCTGTTTGTTCCTCTCTGCCTCTGTCCTGAGTGGGTCTAATGGGCGGGGGTTTCATAATGATCAGTGAAAATAGTATAAGGTATAATGGCGCTCCCTGGTAAAGGAAAAAGTGTATATGTGCACTAAAACCCAACACACCCAGTGCAAATAATATAAAAATATATATATTGTGAACTTTGGGGACAATAACTCCACGAGGATTAAGTGCATAAACCGTCAGATTTATAATAAAAGACATTTATTTGTAAGAAAAAAAACAAAAATAAGGCTTTCTTCAGCGCGCAGGCACAAAAACAAAGTCCGCTTATCTTCAGCATAACAGAAAATCAGCTTATCTTCAGCACAAAAACAAAGTTAAGGAAAACACATACAGTTTTGCAGCAGGTTCTTTTAGCAGCCTCCAGACATCCACACAGCTCAACCGACAGGTGTAATCACCTACTCCTCCTCACACCAACAACTCTTCCCTACTTCCTGTCTTATGAGCTGTCTTCCTGCAGGCCCTTAACCCCCTGTGCGCTGAATCCCTGTGGTCAGGGAGGGAGGCTCTTTCCCACCCGAATATCTCTTCAGAGCCTCCCAAATTCCGGGTCCCAAATAACTTACTATTAAACATAGAGAGGACTGCGAGTCAGTCCTCTCCTGCTTGGCTACTCCCGGAACCCCTCACCCATTTTGGGTGACCCCCTGAGCAACGCTGCGACTCCTTTAAAGGGACCACAGCCCAAATACCAATCCCAATCTCAGTGCTGCCTGCAGTCACACCCTCTGATTGGTTGCTCCGGGTCTCACACTCTGCAGTACCATGCACCATCCGCCGCATTACCACTTCCCACCCGCTGTGTCCAATGACAGATCACTGTATTGGCCTGTTGCCGGTAGCATGTGATCACTGTGGCCAATCACAGCAGATCACATAACAATTGTACACAATAAAATACATTGTTTCATGCCACTCATGGTGTACTATTGAGATGAGCTCCGTGATTGGTCGCATTGATCACGAGAGAGGGCCGGACCGAATGGACAGCAGGGAATGTAGGGGAGGGCCGGGCATGACGGGGTGCATAGTTACACACCAAGAGGGAGAGGTGGGAGTGTCCGAGCGGGCTAGGCCAATCAGAACAGGGGGAGCGGCAATACAAGAAGGGGGTGTGGCTTAGCGGAGTCACGCAGTTAGTAAGAAACACGAGAGGAGGCAGTTTTCCCACCCACCCTCCCTATGTTTTTAAGGTTTGTTTTGGAGTTTTTAATGTTTTGTTGTCATTTCAGGTAAAGCATCAGAGTGACGGCTCTTCAATATGGGTTGGCGGTGTTTTTATTGTGGGTCAGTGACGGTGGCAGTTTGGTAGTTGGTAAGTGTGTGGGGGGCTCGTCAGTAGATGGCCCCTCCGGTTGTAGTACATCAAAGTAATTTGATGATACTCTTTGTTGCTCTTCGGGATAGGTATTTGTCTCCGGGCGGTTTAAGTGGAGGCCTAGTTTGGTTCGGTAAAATCCCGCAGTGCCCCCTGGTGTTATATATATATATATTTATATATATATGTACGGTGTTATGTTTGGTTATGGTACAATACTCTGCCCCGTCACTGACCAACAATAGTGGGTGTAACCGAGGGTTACTGATGTTCAGTGTTTATGTTATGGTTATTTATATGGTATTTAATTGGTTATTTATATTTTGAATAAAATGGAGTTTTATGTTTAATAAAGGCTGTTGTGGCCATTTACTCCACAAGAACGGTGTGGTCTGTTATTTTAAGGGTAAGAAGTAGTGGTGAGTAAGGGGTTACAACAGAAGGGGGGTATTATCTAGGCTACACTGGTCATGGTATAGACAGGGCCAATCACAGCTAGTCATAATAGTAAACACTGAATTATTATTTTTTATATATTATTTATTTTTTCAGAAAAATGGTTGCTTATAACTGTACAATTCACAATTATAAGCATGCATAGTGTGTAACCAATAAATAAAAATCCTGATCACCTAGCCGGAGTAGCTAAAACTTTATTGCTCTGGTCACTGTTTGTAAACAAAAAAAAAAAAAAAATTGTATAAAAAAAGAAAAGAATATTAAAAAAAATTGAAAAATAATTACTTCTTTTTTATTTTTATACTGTCACCAGTCAGTGTCCCTGATGGTCACCACCACACCAGTTATATGATGACGCTGTACTGCTCTGCTGACAGTATGTAAAAAATTGTGCAACATTTTTTTTTTTTTTTTTTTTTTTTTTTTTTAGTTTCTTCATTTTCCAAAAAAGTGTGACAACAAAATGACAACTTCAAAAAACTTGCCTTGACTCTTACTAAATACATTAAACTGTTTAATTTTCAAAAAGGGGTCATTTGGGGGGGTAATTGTACTTTCCTGGTGTTTTCAAGAAATGAGATCGGCCGTCAGTACATCAGGATTGATCAATTTTTCAGATACAGAGCCTTGAAAAAGTTTTCATACCCCTTTTCCCACATGTTGTCATGTTACAACCAAAAACGTAAATGTATTTTATTGGGATTTTATGTGATAGACCAACACAAAGTGGCACATAATTGTGAAGTGGAAGGAAAATGATAAATGATACAAATAAATCTGTGAAAAGTGTGTGTGGTGGGGGGGGGGGGCATTTGTATTCAGACCCCTTTACTCTGATACCCCTAACTAAAATCTAGTGGAACCAATTGCCTTCAGAAGTCACCTAATTAGTAAATAGAGTCCACCTGTGTCGTTTAGGCCCCTTTCACACTGGGGCGTTTTTCAGGCATTTTTCAGGCGCTTTATCGTTAAAAAAAGCGCCTGTAAAGCGCTTGAAAGAAGCCTCATCTGCAATCCCAATGTGAAAGCCCCGAGTGCTTTAAGAGCCCTTTCACACTGCCAGCGCCCGAAAAACGCTCGTAAAGTGCCACTTAAACTAGCATCGCTTTACCAGCATTTTTCGAGCGCTTTTAGCCCCTGCTAGTGGCCAAATAAAGGGTTACAAGTGCCCACAAAGCGCTGCTGCCAAAGGCGCTTTTTGGGCATTTTTCAGGCGCTTTTTGGGCGTTTTGCAGGCGCTTCCCATTGATTTTAATGGGAAGGGGCGCTTTAGGAGCCATGTATTCACCGCTCCAAAAGCGCTGCAAAGAAGCTGCTTGCAGGACTTTTTTTTCCGCCCTGCCAGCAGAGCACCTCAGTGTGAAAGCACTCGGGCTTTCACATTGGGATTGCAGATGAGGCTTCTTTCAAGCGCTTTACAGGCTCTTTTTTTAACGATAAAGCGCCTGAAAAACGCCCCAGTGTGAAAGGGGCCTTAATCTCAGCATAAATACAGCTGTTCTGTGAAGCCCTCAGAGGTTTGTTAGGGAACCTTAGTGAACAAACAGCATCATGAAGTCCAAGGAACACACCAGACAGGTCAGGGATAAAGTTGTGGAGAAGTATAAAGCAGGGTTAGGTTATAAAAAATGATACCAAGTTTTGAACATCTCACGGAGCTCTGTTCAATCCATCATCGGAAAATGGAAAGAGTATGGAACAACTGCAAACTAGACATGCGCAATTCGTTTCATTACTAATTCGTTTTCGGATAAAATTCAACATATTCGTTCATTCGGAAGCGTAGAAATGAACGAAAAACTCTTTTGACGAATTCATACAAAAACGAATTGTCAGAAATAACAAAAAACAATTCAACCTACGAGTTTAATGAATCGATACAATTCGGATAATTTTGTTTTTCGTATTTTCTATTATGATTAAATTATTAGCTATTATAGTTTTTTTTTATTATGATTATTATTATTATTATGTATTAATAATAAATAATAATAAAAAAAAAACATAATAATAGTTATATACTATTAAATTATAGGTATTGGAATCTCCTTTCAAATTTGGTTAACTGTTAGTGAACAGAACGAATATGAGGGCATCTGAAATGACAAATTATCTGAAATAACGAATGCCGATCATAATGAATGATCCGATAAACCAAAAAAAAAAAAAAAAACGAATGAAACGGGAAAAAATTTTTTTTTCCGGTAGTGCACATGTCTACTGCAACCCTACCAAGACATGGCCGTCCACCTAAACTGACCAGGCCGGGCAAGGAGAGCATTCATCAGAGAAGAGCCAAGAGGTCCATGGTAACTCTGCAGAGATCCACAGCTCAGGGGGGAGAATCTGTCCACAGAACAACTATTAGTCGTGTTCTCCACAAATCTGCCCTTTATGGAAGAGTGACAAGAAGAAAGACATTGGAGAAAGAAAGTCATAAGAAGTCCTGTTTGCAGTTTGTGAGAAGCCATGTGGGGGAGGGGAGCAAACATGTGGAAGAAGGTGCTCTGGTCAGATGAGACCAGAATCCAACTTTTTGGCCTAAACCACTTCAGCCCCGGTTCACCAATTTGCAGCCAAATGACCACGCCCCTTTTTGCGATTCGGCACTGCGTCGCTTTAACTGACAATTGCGCGGTCGTGCGACGTGGCTCCCAAACAAAATTGGCGTCCTTTTTTCCCACAAATAGAACTTTCTTTCGGTGGTATTTGAGCATCTCTGCGGTTTTTATTTTTTGCGCTATAAACAAAAATAGAGCGACAATTTTGAAAATAATGCAATATTTCTTACTTTTTGCTATAATAAATATCCCCAAAAATATATAAAAAATGTTTTTTTTCCTATTCCTGTCCAGTTTAGGCCGATACATATTTGTCTACATATTTTTGGTAAAAAAAAAAAATCGCAATAAGCGTTTATTGATTGGTTTGCGCAAAAGTTATTGCGTCTACAAAATAGTGGAGAGTTTTATGGCATTTTTATTAATATTTTTTTTTTACTAGTAATGGCGGCGATCAGCGATTTTTATTGTGACTGCGACATTATGGCAGACACGTCGGACAATGTTGACACATTTTTGGGGCCATTGGCATTAATACAGCGATCAGGGCGATTAAAAATGCACTGATTCTTGTGTAAATGACACTGGCAGTAAAGGGGTTAACCACTAGGGGGCAGTGTAGGGGTTAAGTGTGACCTATGTGTTTTTTTACTGTAGGGGGGCGTGGCTTGGCGTGTGACATCACTGATCGTCTTTCCCTATGACAGGGAACAGACGATCAGTGACAGCCTCACTAGGAAGCACGTGGAGAGGTTTGTTTACACTTACCTCTCCCCATTCTTCAGCTCTGTGACCCGCGGCTGGGCTCTTAAAGAGCAATGTACCTGTACGTGCTTGTGCCCAGCCGTGCCATTCTGCCAACGTATATGTGCAGTGGCGTCACTAGGGTTGGTGTCACCTGGTGCGCTAAAACATGGTGTCACCTAGGGGTGTTGAAAATGATCGCCGCATCGATGCATCGCGATTCTGCCCTTCCCGATTCGGCATCGATGCGGTAAGCCAGCAAAATCGATTATGTATGACGTCATTCCGGCACCTCCCCCCTCCCCGCACAGCAGCGTCTTTGCTAGTGATGACAATCCACTGATTGGCTGGCTGAGCCTTTCCCCGTCAATGGGTGATGTAGCCTCAGCATGCTGCCCCCACCCAGGCTCTCCCCCCTCCTCGGGATTTGTAGCTGTGGACACCCCTCTCACCTCCCCGATTGGCGGGCGCAGAGCCCCGCGGAGCTGTGAGACAGATCACTGTAGCCTTCATCACATCCGTAGGAGTGGCGGAACAATCAGGGTTGCCGAAGTCCATGCAGTGCCAGTTTGAGGAAACGGACTGATTCTCCCGTCCGTAGGATCAGTGTGTACATTTAGGCTGCATTCACACCTGAGCGTAGCTTTTCAGGCCAAAAATTGCGCGAATTGCTGCATTTTTTGCTGCGTTTTTTACCACGATTCGCTGCGTTTTTTTACCGCGTTTTGCCACAAATTTTGTGCAGAGCAAAAGGTCACCAATGTAAAAAGAACAAAAAACGCCCAAATCTGCCCGATTTATGCGACAAAAAAGAGTCCGGAACTTGTTTTGAGCTTCAGGCGTAGGGCTTCAGGCGTTTTGGAGTGGAGATGTGAACCATCTCCATAGAGAATAATGTATTTTTTCACCTCTAGCATTTTGGAGCTTCAGGCGACAAAACGCTCAGGTGTGAATGCAGCCTTAGGCTCCATTCACACTAGCGCGTTTTTTTGGTGCATTTTGCAGAAACGCAGGGAAATTTTTTAACATGGGTTCCTATGGAACATGTTCACATCAATGCATTTTTGTTACTCTGCCTTTTTGGAAAGGGTCGGGGACTTTTTTTCATGCAAAATGCAGCGTTTTGCATGTAATAGAAGTCAATGGATCCGCATCCAAAACGCAAGTACCGCGTTTTTGTTGCGTTTTTGCCGCGATTTTGCCGCGATATAGCTGGTTGCTAAGCAACTACAGTGTAAAAAAAAAAAATACAAAAATGCAAAATGAAAATTGCGGCAAAATCGCGGTAAAAACGCAGTAAAAGCGAGTGTCAAAAAACGCAGCAAGCACCGCAAAAAGCACTGCAAAAACGCTCAAAAGCAAAATGCATTGATGTGAATCGAGTCTTAGGGGCTGCAGCAGCTGAGGGAAGTGTCTCTGACACTCGTCTCACACAGCCCAGCGAAGTTCACTCCCCTCCCAGCAACGGACGGGAGATGATTGATGTATGGCATACAGCTGCCCCTCCTCCTCCTCTCTCCCCCGGTGTCTGCCCGGCCCCGCCCACTCTCCTATCCCGACGTACAGCTGTGAAGGAGAGAGAGAGAGGGGGGTGCGGGAGATATGAAGAGCAGTCAGCAGCTACACATTCCCAGCTGTGTGATCTTCCAGCCTCGTCCCTGAATGAGTGAGCTCTGCATTTTGCATTACACATCGATCGCTGAACTGTCCCTTTCTTTCCCTATCTGTCTCCCTCCCTCACTCTGTTCTTCCAAGATCCAGTTAGCATTAAGCCACTTATGCATCCCATATATTGATCGCTTTTTTTTGGTCCTTTACACTGGAAAAAAAATATGATCCAATTCCCCCATCTACACATTCCAGGTGTATGGGGGAATCCTCCGACAGTGGACTGGTGGGCAAACAACCAGGGTTGCTTTCCTGGCAACGCTATTGACAGCGCTGGTCTCTGTCTCCATGACAGCAGCAGCACATTAGAACCTAGTGCTGGCTACTTAGCGCATCATGTCTGCAGTCACTGACCGTCTCCTGTATCATGTCTGATGTCTCTGACCGTCTCCTGTATCATGTCTGATGTCTCTGACCATCTTTTTTATCATGTCTGCAGTCTCTGACCATCTCCTGTATCATGTCTGATGTCTCTGACCACCTCTTGTATCATGTCTGCAGTCACTGACCATCTCCTGTATCATGTCTGATGTCTCTGACCATCTCCTGTATCATGTCTGCAGTCTGACCATCTCTTGTATCATGTCTGCAGCCTCTGACCATCTCCTGTACTATGTCTGCAGTCTCTGACCATCTCTTGTATCATGTCTGCAGCCTCTGACCATCTCCTGTATCATGTCTGCAGCCTCTGACCATCTCCTGTATCATGTCTGCAGCCTCTGACCATCTCCTGTATCATGTCTGCAGTCTCTGACCATCTCTTGTATCATGTCTGCAGTCTCTGACCATCTCCTGTATCATGTCTGATGTCTCTGACCATCTCTTTTATCATGTCTGCAGTCTCTGACCATCTCTTGTATCATGTCTGCAGTCTGACCACCTCTTGTATCATGTCTGCAGTCACTGACCATCTCCTGTATCATGTCTGATGTCTCTGACCATCTCTTGTATCATGTCTGCAGTCACTGACCATCTCCTCTATCATGTCTGCAGTCTCTGACCATCTCTTGTATCATGTCTGCAGCCTCTGACCATCTCTTGCATCATGTCTGCAGTCTCTGACCATCTCTTGTATCATGTCTGAAGTCTCTGACCATCTCTTGCATCATGTCTGTAGTCTCTGACCATCACCTCTAGTATTTCTTTTTTGGGGGGGGGGGGGTGGGGGGGGGGGGGGGGGGGGGGGCTGGAACTCCTCTAAGTTGTTGTCTGCTGAGTTTAGACTTTGCTGCATGCAGGGAGTGTTGTCTTTTTTTTTAAGAACATATAAAATAAGAAAATAAGGTTCTCTTGACTGCTTGATTTTTTTTAACGAATACCACGCGAAGCAATCGTGATGCATCGCGGAATCGAATCGAATCGTTGACATGATCATCGTAATCGAATCGAATCGAATCGTGAGGCCAGTGAAGATGCGCACCTCTAGTGTCACCCCACCCCTCCCCCATTGTCTAAAGAACTATGTGCAGAGTGCCCCTCACCCCTATATACCCCTCCTAGCACAATTCCTCTTCCTCCTTCCCTTCCTCTTATCACAAACCCTCCCCCATATTCCCCCTCTTAACAAAAATCCTCACCCCCATATACCCTCTTTCCCTTTCAGCACAAATCCCCTCTCAACAAGTCATCACACTCATATACCCCCTTTCAGCACAAATCCCCATTCTCATAAAATGTCCCCCATATCCCTCTCCCCAGTATAAATCCCCCAAACCCCTCCTTCTTATACAAATTAATTTACCCTCCCCCCAAATCCCCCCTCTCAGCACAAATCACCCCCCCACCTCCCCCTCCCTGCACAGATCCCCCCCCCCCCTCAGCGCAAATCCCTCCTTTTAGCATAAATCCCTCCCAAACCCCTCATTCTTACACAAATGGTCTTATGACCCCCCCCAGATCTCCCCTCTGATTACAAATCCCCACCCCCATATACCACTTTCAGTATTAAATCCCTCTTCTTGCATACATTCTCTTATTCCACCACCCAAGCCACCCTCCAGAGGCGGCTCTAGGCTTTGTGAGGCCTTAGGCAAATCTAAGACCCACTAATGCCTAAAACGGGAAAAATAAAGTGGACATTCCCTCCAACTCCCACACACGTCAGGCAAATTAGGCAGCCGCGAGGCCCCTGGGAGTGCGAGGCCTAAGGCGACCGCCTAATTTGCCTAATTAGAGAGCCGCCTCTGCCACCCTCAGCACAAATCCTGTAATTTAATCCCTCCTTGGCAATCCCCCCTGCCCCAGCACAGACTTACTGGTTATCAGTTAATGGGACCTCAGCGCCGGGAGATCTCCTTCCAAGGCTCCTCTTCCTGTACTGTCAGAAGACACGCCAAAAGCAGAGGAGGAACCTGCAGGAACTTCCCTCTGCACTCCGACAGTGCTAACATGCAGCTGGCTGGGACAGATACCAGCTGCTAAAGTGCCGGCAATCACTGCGCAGGAGACCCGGGAACACCGTGCAGGAGATGTCGGCAAATGCTCCATGCTAGTGATCGCCGACACTGTAGCAGCCCACTGGCGCCCCCATCCCCCTCGATGCTCGCACACTGCGCCCGAGACTGGAGCCCTCCCGCCCCGCCTAGTCCCAGCCCCTGGTGTCACCCCTCTGGCGGGTGTCACCCAGGTGTGGCCCGCACCCCCATAGCAACGCCACTGTATATGTGCATGAGGCGGTCCTTACGTGGTTAAAGCAAAACGCTATGTGTGGAGGAAAACTAACACTGCACATCACCCTGAACACACCATCCACACCGTGAAACATGGTGGTGGCAGCATCATGTGGTGGGGATGGTTTTCTTCAGCAGGGACAGGGAAGCTGGTCAGACTTGATGGGAAGATGGATGGAGACAAATACAGGACAATCTTAGAAGAAAACCTGTTAGAGTCTGAAAAAGACTTGAGACTGGGGCGGAGGTTCACCTTCCAGCAGGACAAACGACCCGAAACATACAGCCAGAGCTACAATGGAATGGTTTAGATCAAAGCATCTTCATGTGTTAGAATGGCCCAGTCACAGTCCAGACCTAAATCACATTAAGAATCTGTGGCAAAACTTGAAAATTTCTGTTCACAGACGCTCTCCATCCAATCTGACAGAGCTTGAGATATTTTACAAAAAAGAATGGGCAGAAATGTCCTCTCTAGACGTGCCAAGCTGGTAGAGACATCCCCAAAAAGACTTGTAGAGAAAGGGGGTTCTACAAAGTATTGACTCCGGGGGGCGCCATACAAATGCCACCCCCCCACACTTTTCACATATTTATTTGTATCATTTATCATTTCCCTTCCACTTCACAATATATGACACTTTGTGTTGGTCTATCACATAAAATCCCAATAAAATACATTTATGTTTTTGGGTGTAACATGACAAAATGTGGGGAATATCAAGGGGTATGAATACTTTTTCAATGCGCTGTATATATGTTGGTAAAGAGAGGAGCGTTGGAGAAGGGGGCTGCCTCAGTGATGCATTTCAAAATGTTTTTTAGTCCTCGGCAGTGCTGTCAGCTTCCACATCCCATTAGCAGTGTCTTCATCATATGGTGGGAGATTATTTAGAGGCAAAAACAGATATGAAGAGCTTTACAGTTGACGATCCATTGGGTTACTGGAACATGAGAATAGACCACTGGCCAGAACTTGTCCAGAATGCAACTAAGCTGCTGGGCTGCCCTGCATCTAGCAGGCTTTCCGAACGGGCATTTAGTGCTCCCGGAGGTTTTGTGACAGATAAGAGAGCGTGTCTGTCCACAGACTCCGTGGACCGTCTGACATTTATCAAAATATATGTATATATATATATCCCATAGTTTGTGGTCTCTATAACTTTCCTACAGATAAATAATATACACTGATTTGGGTTATTTTCACCAAAAATATGGAGCAAAATACAATTTGACATAAATTTATGAAGAAAGATTATTTATTTGCAAATAAATAATCTAAGAAAAACGTGTTTTGTTTTTCAAGATTTTTGGTCTTTTTTTCGTTTATATTGAATAAATAAATAAAAACACCCCAGAGGTGGTTAAATAAAGCTGTGTGTGTGAAAAAATAATAAAAATGTCCAGGGGTGTCAGAGGGGACCGAGCAGCTTTAAGAGTCAAAGCCAAATCATCACCAGCACCTCCTGCGGGGGAAGGGCTGAAAAACCAACACATTTCACATACTGCATGAATGGTAGAAAAAAAAAACTCAGCAAAGAGGAACATTTAACATCTAAAGAAGAGTCACAATTCCCAAAGCCCAATCAAATCTACGGGGGACACATTCTATAAATTAATTTTGCCCATTTTTTAAGGCTAATGGGCAAGAGTTGGTCAAATAAAGGGCATGGGGGGAAGGGGGGGCTGGGCATTGCCAGGGGTAACGTATACCAATGTAAAAAATGTTAAAGTGTAAGTTCACCTTTATAGAAATATCTGTAAGATGAACTTACACCAGACCCCCCCCCCCCCCCCCCCCAGTCCCCCTGACCTGGAGCATGGCGATCTCCCGTTCTGAGCCCTGCTATACCCGCCTCACCGCTCCGGGACTTAAAAATTCCCCTCTGACAGCTGAATGTAAAAAAAAAAAAAAAACATTGCAGACAATTGAAAAAAGTAGCGTGGGAGTCTCCCCCAATCCATACCGGTCCCTTTGGGTCTGGTATTTTATCACGCTAAAATTATAAAATAACAGCGTGGGGTCCCCCAAAATCCATACCAGACCCTTACCGGAGCATGCAGCCTAGCAGGCCAGAAAAGGGGGGAAATGATCAAGCGCCCCCCCCCCCCCCCCCACCTGAGCCATACTAGGACCCATGCTCTCAACATGGGAGGGGTACTTTGAGTCACTCACCCCATGTTGATGGGGACAAGGGCCTCTTTCCCACAACCCTGGCCGGTGGTTGTGGGGGTCCGCGGGCAGTAGGCTTATCAGAATCTGGAATCCCCTTTAATAAGTAGCCCCCCCCCCCAGATTCTGGTCCCCCCCCCCCATTCATTCACCAAAAAAGTGTCCAAAATAAATAAAAACAGTGCACAGGTTTTTGACAATTCCTTTATTAAAAAAATAGAAAAAAAATACTCGGATACGGGTTTAGTATTAATTTCAGGGGGACCCCATTTCGTTTTTGGCATGGGGTTTTACTTAAGATCCATACCAGACGAGCCTGGTATGTATTAGGGGGGCCCCCCACGCCTTTTTTTTTTTTTAAACATGTAATTTTTTTTCTTTACAGGCAGACTAAGGGGACTATATTTAAAGGAACTTTTATTTTTTTTGGCATGGGGTTTTACTTAAGATCCATACCAGACGAGCCTGGTATGTATTAGGGGGGCCCCCATGTAATTTTTTTTTCTTTAGTACAGATTTTTAGCTCTTTTTTTTTTTTTTTTCACTTTAACTTTTTTTTTTTTTTTTAGGCAGACTAAGGGGACTATATTTAAAGGAACTTGTTAATAATAATGTTTCACTTTAAGCATCATTAAATCACTGCTCCTTTAAAAAAAAACTTTTTTTTTGCATTGGTACATGTCCCCCAGGGCGGTACCCAGGTCCCCATACCCCTTTTTATGGCTAATAACTTGCTTATAAGCCTTCAAAATGGGGGCTTTTGATTTTTCGTGCTTGGGTCCCATAGACTTTGATGGGGTTTGTAGGTGGGGTCCGAACTTTTTCCATGATTGGTGCATTCTGGTGCGAACCGAACCGGAGGAGTGTTCAGCCCATTACTATTGGCATAGATACAAAAAGGTGTTGGAAATATGGATATTTTCTCTTTTTCCCACCATTCTCTGTAAACTCGAGAGATGGTTGTGTGTGAAATACTCAGACCAGCCCGTCTGATACTTATATGCAAGTATTTGGGCAAACAATGGAAAATTCCTTTAAATATAGTTCCGGGGGCCCCATTAGTCTGCCTGTAAACTGGCACATCTGTACCATGTATAGAACCTGCTGCAGCAATAATGACATTTATAAAGTCAAAAAAATGATATTTCCATTCAAGCTTTCTTTATTTTATAAACAGCTTGGGGAGCCAGTCTGTATGATGAGGCCACAATGTAGTGCACTCGGAACAAGATTAGAGAATTTTTGGATAAATTCGGGTGTCTCTTTCGCAGACTTTGGATAGAAGTAACAAAAGTGGAAAGTGGAAAGAAGTGGAAAAATGTGTATTTGGGTGTGTTTGGCGCCTTCCCACCATAACCCTATAGAGGTACTCCTGATAAAAGCAAGAATTGGCATTGCTGTCAAAAATTGAAATGATATGCACCTGTCAAAGGTGCAGAAAAATTGCCTTGGGTGTTAATTGTGCCCATGAAACCTACACCAAAAAAAAATTCTTCCAGATGAAATCAACACCCACAAAGCTAGGCAACCTAGACAGTTTTTTTAGAGATTCGAGATCCAGAAAGCACTTAATCAGCAACAACGGCATTGGGGGCTTGATAGCTGCTGCTAATCCATGATTGAATTATTTTGATAAATGTCAGCCGGTCCACGGAGTCTGTGGACAGACACGCTCTCTTATCTGTCACAAGACCTCCGGGAGCACTAAATGCCCGTTCGGAAAGCATGCTAGATGCAGGGCAGCCCAGCAGCTTAGTTGCATTCTGGACAAGTTCTGGCCAGTGGTCTATTCTCATGTTCCAGTAACCCAATGGATCGTCAACTGTAAAGCTCTTCATATCTGTTTTTGCCTCTAAATAATCTCCCACCATATGATGAAGACACTGCTAATGGGATGTGGAAGCTGACAGCCCTGCCGAGGACTAAAAAACATTTTGAAATGCATCACTGAAGCAGCCCCCTTCTCCAACGCTCCTCTCTTTACCAACAGAAGCCTCAAAACTACTTTTTCCACCAGACTGTAACCTACCATAGTTGGGAAAGGCATTACATGATATATATATATATATATATATATATGAGCAGTAGAGTGTAGAATCAATGGCCTATAATTATACACTACTCAGCGCTGAATGCGTATCCACAGTTAGAAACATACATCAGATGATGTATGGTCAGATATAAATATAAATATTAAATACTTATAAATATCTTAAATTAATCTCAGCAGCTGTTTAAATAAAACAATTATATGAAGGTGATAGTATAAAATCAAACGTTGATAATAGTGAGATAAAATACTAAAAACAGCGCTAAAACAGTGAGATAATTAAATCTTTCTGTGCAAAGTCCATGAATCTGTGTCATAAACAGTATTGTACTAGTGGATAGTCCTTGAGTGTTTCTGAGAAAGTAGTGCACAGTTCAATCGGTAGTGACTTTCCTTGTGATATATAGTGTATACAGTTGTATATCCAAGCACCGTTACTGACAGCTTCACCACGTGAGGCACTCTCCCCTCAGGGGGTTAAACTCACCGGAATGACAATTTAAACAGGCCTTAAGATATAAGGTATCACTATGGCTACCACTGCCCAGGACGCGTCACACATCCACCGTTATAAAGGGTCTGGTCTCTTCCTCAGATTATAGGTATCAGCAACAAGGAATCAGGGGTTCAAAGGGGAATCAGCTCGCAATGATGGTCATAAAAAAGCGGAGAGAATGGCATCCATAGCGTAATCCCGTTTTTATTTCACAACATTAAAAGCAAATAAACCCTACAACTTCCCCTTTAAGAAAAAAACGTACAATAAGCATTCTTTAAAACAGCATGTAAAGTAATCACTTGCGTGTGGGGAATGGGTAGGTGGCAATCCTCCACTTGGCCACAGCAGCAGTAACGTTCCTCCTGGATCAGCGTGTGTGTGTCTCTGCTGACACTTCGCGTCACTTCCGGGTGGGTGGTTAGCGCTGGTGGAACGCAAACGGCACTTCCGGTCAAACGTCGTGTAGGCCACGCCCTGACGCGTTTCGTCACTTCCTGACTTCAACAGAGGGACGCCGTTTGACCGGAAGTGCCGTTTGCGTTCCACCAGCGCTAACCACCCACCCGGAAGTGACGCGAAGTGTCACAGAGACACACACACGCTGATCCAGGAGGAACGTTACTGCTGCTGTGGCCAAGTGGAGGATTGCCACCTACCCATTCCCCACACGCAAGTGATTACTTTACATGCTGTTTTAAAGAATGCTTATTGTACGTTTTTTTCTTAAAGGGGAAGTTGTAGGGTTTATTTGCTTTTAATGTTGTGAAATAAAAACGGGATTACGCTATGGATGCCATTCTCTCCGCTTTTTTATGACCATCATTGCGAGCTGATTCCCCTTTGAACCCCTGATTCCTTGTTGCTGATACCTATAATCTGAGGAAGAGACCAGACCCTTTATAACGGTGGATGTGTGACGCGTCCTGGGCAGTGGTAGCCATAGTGATACCTTATATCTTAAGGCCTGTTTAAATTGTCATTCCGGTGAGTTTAACCCCCTGAGGGGAGAGTGCCTCACGTGGTGAAGCTGTCAGTAACGGTGCTTGGATATACAACTGTATACACTATATATCACAAGGAAAGTCACTACCGATTGAACTGTGCACTACTTTCTCAGAAACACTCAAGGACTATCCACTAGTACAATACTGTTTATGACACAGATTCATGGACTTTGCACAGAAAGATTTAATTATCTCACTTTTATATATATATATACTGTTTTAAAAACGTCAGCGGTGATTAAATACCACCAAAAGATAGCTCTATTTGTGTGAAAAAATGATAAAAATGTCATATGGGTACAGTGTAGCATGACCGCTAAACTAAAGACATTTTTATCATTTTTTTCACACAAATAGAGCTATCTTTTGGTGGTATTTAATCACCGCTGACGTTTTTTTTATTTGCTAAACAAACAAAAAAAGACGGAATATTTTGAAAAAATATATAATCTTTTCATAGTTTGTTATAAAATTTTACAAACAGGTAATTTTTCTCCTTCATTGATGAGTACAGACTGCACCTGCCTACATGGGATGTGGTGCCTTAACCCACTCCAAACTCTGCTGTGAACACGATCTCCTTTGTATTCATTTTTAGCTGACAGACGCTTCTCCTTCTCTCCCTCCTGTGGCTGTCAGCTAAAAAGCTATACAGGGAGATCGATGCTCATAGCTGTCCCACCTGTTGCACCGATCATTCCCGGCTGTTCTGTGTGCTCCTCCCCCGGCCCCCTCCGTGTCCTTCTCTGCCCACCCTGTTCTCCTCCAAACCCCGTGTTGACCTCCGGCCCCCATGTTCTCCTCTGGCCCCCATGTTCTCCTCTGGCCCCCATGTTCTCCCCTGAACCCCGTGTTCTCCTTCAGACCCCGTTTTCTCCTCTGGCCCCTGTGTTCTCCTCTGGCCCCTGTGTTCTCCTCCGGCCCCTGTGTTCTCCTCCGGCCCCCGTGTTCTCCTCTGGCCCCCATGTTCTCCTCCGGCCCCCGCGTTTTCCTCCGGCCCGTGTTCTCCTCCGGCCCCTTTGTTCTCCTCCAGCCCCCTGTGTTCTCCTCCAGCCCCCTCGTGTTCTCCTCCAGCCCCTGTGTTCTCCTCCAGCCCCCGTGTTCTCCTCCAGACCCCGTGTTCTCAATTGTCCCCCGTGTTCTCCTCCATACCCCCTGTTCTCAATTGTCCCCCGTGTTCTCCTCTGGACCCTGTGTTCTCCTCTGGACCCCTTGTTCTCCTCCAGACCCTGTGTTCTCCTTCAGACCCCGTGTTCTCCTCTGGACCCCGTGTTCTTCTCCGGCCCCCGTGTTCTCCTCCAGAACCTGTGCTCTCCTCAGGCCCCCATGTTCTCTTCCGCCCCTCCTGTCCTCCTCCTCCTCCACCCCCCTCGTCCCCTGCTGCAAGCTCCCCTCCTCTCCTGCCAGCTGCGGGGGGAACAGTCAGGAATTGGACACAGTGAGTGAGATCGCTCCTGTGTCCTGTGATAACTGAGCAGAGTGAGTGTTTACACTCAGTTTATGAATAAACAGGAGCTTCTGTCTGCTATTCATTCATCTTTAGCGCTGAGAAAGGGAGTGGGGAATCTGTGTCCTCAGTCCCTTTCCCTGTCTCAAAGGGCAGATGTCAGGGGTCTGTTTAGACCCCTGATATCTCACCAAAGCCCCTCAAAAAATATAAAAAAAAAAATGAAAAAGTGTAAAAAATAAATTAAAAAACTACTGACACCACTCTCCCCTGCCCTACCAACACTGTCCACTGCCCCACCCCCCCCCCCCCCCCCCCCAAAAAAAAGCATTGTGAAAAACAATTAAAAACAAATTGAATTGTAAAAAAAATCTATTATTTAAAATAAAAAAAACTACTGACACCGTCCACTGTCATATACCACCCACCCCTTTCCCCAGAAGTACTGCGAAAAAATATTGAAAAAGTCTGCTGAGTTCTTGCAGGTCGGGATGTCTGATGTAGTCATCTCCACTTTTCATCTCAATGCTTCTCCACATCCGTCTTTCTCTCTTCTAATGTTGGGAGGTATAATTCTCATTACTACTGCAAAACGAATCTTCTCCCTTCTGTACTCTGATCTCCGTGTCCTATAATATTCATCCAGCCTCACCCTGTGTAGGAGGATCTCACCCCTCCCCCATCCACATTCCTCTCCGGTGTCAGAGACGTTCAGTCTTGTTTCTCTTCCCCTGTCAGCGATGGCGTCTGGAGATCTGAGAGCTGAGCTGGAATGTTTCATCTGTCTGAACATTTATACCGATCCTGTAATGATGAGCTGTGGTCACAACTTCTGCCGGGTCTGTATTGATCGTGTGCTGGATACACAGGAGGGGTCTGGAGGATATTCCTGTCCTGAATGTAGAGAGAAGTTTCCGGATCGTCCTGCACTGCATAGGAACATAACACTACGTAACATAGCAGAGACTTTCCTGTCTGCTCAGCCAGATCGGGAGGAGTCCGGGGTCTTTTGTACTTACTGTGTGGACTCTCCTGTGCCTGCTGTTAGATCCTGTCTGCACTGTGAGGCCTATCTGTGTGATAAACACCTGAGAGTCCACAAAAAGTCCCCAGAACACGTCTTATGTGACCCCACCTTGTCCATGGAGAGCAGGAAATGCTCCATCCATAAGAAGATCCTGGAGTATTACTGCACTGAGGATGAGACCTGTATCTGTGTGTCCTGCAGTTTGGCTGGAGAACATCGAGGACACCAGGTGGAGACACTGGATGAGGCTTCTGAGAAGAAGAAGGAGACACTGAGGAATGTTCTGCAGAAACTTCTGACCAAGAGAGAGGAGATGGAGGAAAGAGTCCAGAGTCTGCAGGAACACAGGAGGAAAGTAGAAGAAGAAGCAGCTGGTGACACCGAGAGAGTCACTGCCCTGTTTAGAGATCTCAGGAGACGTCTGGAAGACCTGGAGAAGAGAGTCCTGAGGGAAATCTCCGGGAGGGCAGAGCTCCATCTCCATCCGGGATCTGGAAATAAAGAAGGAGGAGCTGTCCAGGAAGTTGCGTCACATTGAGGAGCTGTGTAACGTGACGGATCCACTGACTGTCTTACAGGAATCAGACACAGGTGACTTGTGTGATACTGAGGATGGAGATAATGAGGACAGAGAGAGACATGAGGAACTCCTCCATGATGGAGGGGGTCTGGGTGTGGCGGGGGTCTTACACACAGGTTTATCTGATATAATAAGAGAGGTAAATGTATACTTCTATATACAGGGAGCTGCAGACATATTACTGGATGGAAACACAGCTCATAAATATCTACAGATATCAGATGACAGGAAAACTGTATCCAAGTCAGATATTGACCAGAATCACCCAGAAACACCAGAGAGATTCCAGGATTATTATCAGGTGATGAGCAGTCAGAGGTTCTCCTCAGGGAGACATTACTGGGAAGTGGATGTCGGGGGATCTGATAGATGGATAGTCGGGATGTGTTACCCCAGTATAGAGAGGAGAGGGATGGAGTCAATAATTGGATATAATAAGAAGTCATGGGGATTGGACAGGGAAGCTAATCAGTATTTGGTGAGACATGACAGTGAATGGATCATCTTACCCATCAATCCTTCCAGTAACAGAGTCAGGATAGATCTGGATTATGAGGCCGGGCGGATCTCCTTTTATGATCTGTGTGACCCGATCCGACACCTCCACACCTTCACCACCACCTTCACCGAGCCCCTCCATGCTCTGTTATGGGTATGTGAAGGTTGTATAAATATATGTGAGGGGAGCGGGAGATGTGAGAGCTCCGCCCACAGTCTGGTGATGTCACACAAAGCATTGGAATTCATTTAAAGCGTAACTCTACTTTTGTTGAGAAAAAAACATTCCCCTCGGGGTGATCTCTGTACATTGTAGGGATCATAACAACCTTTGTTGCAGATTCCGACCTTTTGTTATTCTGAAAAAAAATCCCTGTTTGTTCCTTTCTGCCTCTGTCCTGAGTGGGTCTAATTGGCGGGGTTTCATAATGATCAGTCAGCTGTGCACCTGCAGGGCTCCAATGAGGAAAGTGGTGGGGTCTGCATCCCTTTAGATGTTGTAGCACTGACCCCTGAAGGAGCTGCTGGTTTTATTTGGGCCTACCCTCTACCAATAACTCCACTAACTTGGCTCAATCCCCTTGGCACAGCTGTGGTGCAATGTAATACAATACAATATAATACAAATGCAAAGTACCTATATTGTAACCTCAGGATCCACTGGCTCCACCTGGTGGGGAAAACAGTACGCCACACAACTGGATACTTAACCATAAATATATTTTACTGTAGAATATTTAAAACAGGTGGTTACAGAAATTGTGCTGTCATCCCAACATAGGACAACAGCACAACATATTTCAATATAAACAATATAAGATAATATATATACATTTGTATTTACGCCTGGGAGCTCCCCCTACTTTAAAGGCTATGCGTGAGACCTCACTTAAAGTACTTAGTCCGTGATCTTCTTTCTTCGCTAGCTAAAGTAACTCCTTTGTGATTTGTAATCCACAGTCTATGAAAAGTTAAGTTGAGGTGCTCCTGGTGTGGCTCCAATAACTAATTTACAACGCTTGAGGCGCCAGAGTAGATAGGCCTCAAGCCTGCTCAGTGTCAGTTGCTCTGTTACTCCTCCATGGAACTACAAATTCCAGTGAGGCCTGGATGTGAGTCTAACTGTGTGTAAAAGTTAACAAACGGTGGACCGTAACCCGCTCACCAACTGGATCGGAGCTCCGTGCGGTAACTTTGGTCCGGTGACTGTAGCTTGCTTCTCTGTCAGATGGGCCAGACGCTCTGTACCGCTTCACTGAATGGATCCGGCTCTCCGATGCTCAGATGAGTGTCTCTGGACCTTCTCAATCTGGTCACTGTCTCTCAGGCACAGTCAGGTCACTTCACAAAACAAGCAGGGTTGCGCTCTGCAATGGCTGTAGGCCGCCGTCTCCGGGAAGCCTCCTCACAGATCCTCACAGGCAGGCAACGCGATCCCAAGAGACCTAAAATGGCCGCCCGGGTTCATTTTATCTCCTACCCAGCATGCACTGCTTAAGAGAGTGTTCGTTGGTAGGTCACACAGACTCCTGGGTAACAAGGTCAAAATTCTGAATCAAAACAACAGTCACTTCCTGTATAAGTCTTTTTTGTTTGTTCTGAGGTGATAATCATAACAGTGCATTACCAGTATTTAGTCACTAGATGGCTCCAAACACTGAACCATAGCAATGTCCATAGACTTTATATTATAGCATGGAAACACACATCAATACACAAGGATGTCAGCGCTACAATGTGATTTCCTATTGGAAGTATCTCTCCTGTTTAGTATAATAAGGAAGGGGAAGGTTTGGAGCCCCTGTCAGATTTTTATATGTCTGTGTCCCATTGTCACCAGGACAAGAAGTGAGAGAAAATCTCTCTAAGGGAGCCCCGGTCTCCCCCCTCCTCATCTTCCCCACCAGAGAAGATGATATTCTACAGAGACACGTCTAGAGGTTGACCGATATGGGTTTTTCTCTGGCCGATGCCGATATTTAAAAATTGGGGCAGCCGATGGCCGATATATGATGCCGATTTTTGCGGCCGATTTTTTTAGGCTGATTTTTCTTTTTTTTTCCTTCATTTCATAAAATCGAACAGTATAGTTAAAAAATAAAGAAGGGATACAGAAAATTGCTTAAATTAACCAAAGAGGTACAGAGAGGTGTGGTACAGAGAGGTGGCTGTGGAGGAGGGGGGGTACAGAGGTGGCTGTGGAGGAGGGGAGGGTTACAGAGAGGTGGCTGTGGAGGAGGGGGGGTACAGAGGTGGCTGTGGAGGAGGGGAGGGTTACAGAGAGGTGGCGGTGGAGGAGGGGGGTACAGAGAGGTGTGGTACAGAGAGGTGGCTGTGGAGGAGGGGGTACAGAGAGGTGGCTGTGGAGGAGGGAGGGGTTACAGAGGTGGCTGTGGAGGACGGAGGGGTTACAGAGGTGGCTGTGGAGGGGGGGTTACAGAGAGGTGGCTGTGGAGGGGGGGGTTACAGAGAGGTGGCTGTGAGGAGGGGGGTTACAGAGAGGTGGCTGTGGAGGAGGGGGGGTTACAGAGAAGTGGCTGTGGAGGAGGGGGGTTACAGAGAGGTGGCTGTGGAGGAGGGGGGTTACAGAGAGGTGGCTGTGGAGGAGGGGGGGGTTACAGAGAGGTGGCGGTGGAGGAGGGGGGGTTACAGAGAGGTGGCAGGGGAGGAGGGGGGTTACAGAGAGGTGGCGGTGGAGGAGGGGGTTACAGAGAGGTGGTGGTGGAGGGGGGGGGTACAGAGGTGGCTGTGGAGGAGGGGGGGGTACAGAGGAGGTGACTGTGGAGGAGGGGGGGTACAGAGAGGTGGCTGTGGAGGAGGGGGGTACAGAGGTGGCTGTGGAGGAGGGGGGTACAGAGGTGGCTGTGGAGGAGGGGGTGGGGGGGTACAGAGGTGGCTGTGGAGGAGGGGGGTACAGAGGTGGCTGTGGAGGAGGGGGTTACAGAGAGGTGGCGGTGGAGGAGGGGGGGGGGGGGTTACAGAGAGGTGGCGGTGGAGGAGGGGGGTTACAGAGAGGTGGCGGTGGAGGAGGGGGGTTACAGAGAGGTGGCGGTGGAGGAGGGGGGGTTACAGAGAGGTGGCGGTGGAGGAGGGGGGTACAGAGGTGGCTGTGGACAGAGAGGTACAGAGGTGGCTGTGGAGGAGGGGGGGGTAGAGGTGGAGGAGGGGGGGTACAGAGAGGTGGCTGTGGAGGGGGGGGTACAGAGAGGGGGGGGGGGTGGGCTGGGGAGAGGAGGGGGTGGCTGTGGAGGAGGGGGTACAGAGAGGTGGCTGTGGAGGGGGGTGGGGGTACAGAGAGGTGTGTGGAGGAGGGGGGGTACAGAGAGGTGACTGTGGAGGAGGGGGGTACAGAGGTGGCTGTGGAGGAGGAGGGGGGGTACAGAGGTGGCTGTGGAGGGGGGGGGGTAGGGGGGGTACAGAGGTGGCTGTGGAGGAGGGGGGGTACAGAGGTGGCTGTGGAGGAGGGGGGGTACAGAGGTGGCTGTGGAGGAGGGGGGGTACAGAGGTGGCGGGGGAGGAGGGGGGGTACAGAGAGGTAGTTGTGGAGGGGGGGTACAGAGAGGTGGCTGTGGAGGAGGGGGGTACAGAGAGGTGGCTGTAGAGGAGGGGGGGTACAGAGAGGTGGCTGTGGAGGGAGGGGGTACAGAGAGGTAGCTGTGTAGGAGGGGGGGTACAGAGAGGTGGCTGTGTAGGAGGGGGGGTACAGAGAGGTGACTGTGTAGGAGGGGGGGTACAGAGAGGTGACTGTGTAGGAGGGGGGTACAAAGAGGTGACTGTGGAGGAGGAGGGGGTACAGAGGTGGCTGTGGAGGACATTAAATTAAGTCTGCAGGGAGGCACAGTAGCACACACTTTTTCCTCCGTACATGCTGGTATCTATCTGCATGCACCTGATAGGGCTAGGTGCATGCAGATAGACGCTGACCAGCCAATCACAGAACAAGAGAGATTGCAACATCCAGCAGGCAACGCCTTAGCAGGGAAGCAAGAGGAGCTTAGCTGGTGCTTGCCACGATCTCCTGCGGAGGCTTCTATGTTACAGCACGCCAGAGGGGGCGGAGCGGAGCGGCCGGAGGGGGGCGGGACGGAGCGGAGTGAAACTTTGCTTTTCTATAGTGGCCGCACCGGCCGCGCTGGTGAAAAGTTTACATGCTGCTGTAGCGGGGGAACACGTCTAAATGCAGGCGGCCGGGTATAGCTTTGCAGCCGCGAATCGGCCTGGTTTCCACAATAATCGGCCGATGCCGATTTCATAAAACGGCCAAATATCAACCTCTAGACACGTCATACATTAGTCTGGTAATATGTAGAATAAATGGGAAGAGGTTGAGAGCATGCTGATCACTAATATACATCACAGTGCTGCCTGCAGTCACACCCTCTGATTGGTTGCTCCGGGTCTCACACTCTGCAGTACCATGCACCATCCACCGCATTACCACTTCCCACCTGTAGGACGTCATATGACATCCTGAATGAATGAATGATTTGTATAGCGCTACAACTGCAAACTGAATCGCCTCAAGGCGCTTGTCTGCTCTGGTTGGGATGCCATGTTTAGAAGAGGTGGGTCTTGAGTTTTTTCCTGAAGGCCTGATGGTTTTCTTCCATGCGGATGTTGGTGGGTAGAGCATTCCATAGCCATGGTCCCTGTACTGCGAATCTTCGTTCTCCCTTCGATTTGTATTGAGCTTTGGGGATGAGAAGGCGATTTTGGTTTGTTGATCGAAGGCTGCGATTCGGTATGTATTTTTCTATTTTCTCACAAAGGTATTGAGGCGCATTTCCTTGTGTACATTTGTGGGTGAGGCAGAGGGTCTTGAATGTGATCCTCTCTTTTACCTTGAGCCAATGGAGGATCCTTATGGATGGGGAGATGGATTCCCAAGGTTTCTTTCCGGTGACTAGTCTTGCTGCTGTGTTTTGGACAATTTGAAGGCGCGCAATCTGGTAATCCGGTAATCCTATGTACAGGGAGTTTGCGTAGTCGAGACGCGAATTGATGATCGTTCCTACTACTACTGCTTTCTCATTTTCCGGGATGAAGGAGATGAGTCTGCGAAGCATGCGAAGGAGATGGTGGGATCCGCTGATTACGGATCCTATTTGTGCCTCCATGGTCATCCCTGAATCAAAGATGACTCCGAGGCTTTTGGCTTTGTTGCTTGGAAGGATGGTCTGTCCCAGGATGGTTGGTGGTGTCCATGGGGTCTTCGTCTTTTTTCCTTGAGTTTGCGTCGAGGAGCAGTAGTTCTGTTTTTGATCCATTTAGTTTGAGGGAGCTAGTGGTCACCCAGTCATCTATCAATGTAAGACATTTTCCTAGTTCCTGGTACTGGTCTTTTTGTCCGGTGATCCGGAAATACAGTTGAGTGTCGCCCGCGTATGAGTGGAAGCACAGATCCAATTTGCTAATAATTTTGAAGAGTGGCCGGATGTAAATGTTGAACAGTACTGGTGACAATGGTGATCCTTGAGGGACTCCATAAGTGATTGCCCGGGTTTCCGATGTTAATGCTCCTAGCTTCACTGTCTGTGACCGGTTTCCTAAGAAAGAAGCGAACCATGGAAGATCTACATCTGTAACTCCTGCCACTTCCTTGAGGCGGCTGAGAAGAATGTTGTGGTCCACTGTGTCGAACGCCGCACTGAGATCCAGCAATACCAGAAGACATGATTCTCCATCATCCGCTGCTTCTAGGGCATCATCCCATATTTATCCTGGACTTTCAGGGGTTGTAGCTTCCACTACGGTCATCATCCCGGTATCTTTCTTTTCAGCCGGTGATTTCCTGTCATGTAAAAGTCATCCTAGTGACTGATTAGCTGCTGGAATGTTTTTATAGGCAGCAGAATGTGACATCCCATCCCCTCCCCCCTCCCGCTGCCTCTCCGGGCTCTCCTGTGTGATCAGGGAGCCCAGTACTCCATCTGACAATGCCCCCTGGGTTTCCATATAGCTGGCTGTGGACTGGATGGTCCCCCGCCATCTCTATGGTCCTGGGAGGCCAGAAGTGAAGTTGTGATGTCACTTCCTGTTCTGGCAGATGTAAACACCGCCATTTTTTCCCTGGAAAGCACAGATCAATGATTTTTTTATCTCATACTTTCCAGGGTGGAGGAGAAATCTGAGGTTTTATAGACCCAACATCTCTCCATAAAGAGGACCTGTCATGTCTTATTTCTATCACAAGGGATTTCTTGTGATAACAATAAAAGTGATAAAAAATAAATACATAAATAAAGGGACAGTTTAAAAAAAAAAATAATAATAATAAATATTTTTTTTTAAGTGTCCCAACCCCCTGTGCTCACACGCTTATGTAAGTCACGCCCACATGTGTAAATGGTGATTGCCCCACACATGTGAGATATCGCCACAAACGTTATAGTGAGAACGATAATTCTATCACCAGATCTCCTTTGTAACTCTAAACTGGTAACCTGTAAAGAAAAATTTCATCATTGGAGGTGAAGTATCGTAGTTTGGCGCTATTTTACGAGAGTGCGCAAAAACAATCGATTGTGTTTTTTGCATTAAAATTAATTAAAGTGTATTAAAGTATTACATTTTTGAAATTTATGTTTCAAAAATTGCAGTGTAAATACCGTTTGACATACAAAAAATTGTAACAACCGCCATTTTATTCTGTAGGGCCTCTGCTTAAAAAAAAATATATATATATATATATATATATATATGCTTTCATATTATAGTTCTTCTCTTTATAGTACTTAGAAAGGGGTTCCTTATAACAGTGGTTCTCAACCTCACTCCTCAACTACCTCCAACAGGCCATGTTTGCAGGTTTTCCTTTATCTTGCACAGGTGCTTTAAAGTGGATGTAAACCTGATTCATGAAATGTGAGCTGGGCACATATATCTGTGGTGTTTTCTTATCTCTCTTGAAAGCACGAGTCCCTTGGCTTTCTCCTGCTCCATTCTTCTGTTAACAGTCTGACAAGTTCTCAGAGACGGGAGATAAAAGCAGCCTGAAGTTTGTGTCGTGGGAGGTTGCTATAAATAGATTAGCAGAGAGCTTGCCTTTTCACAGCATAGCTCTGCACATTACTTCCTTCCTTTGCCAATTTGTAGTGGGGGTGTGTACCTTTCCTCCAATCAGCTGTCTTGGCTGTGTGCCCAGACTTCACTCCCAGTGCTGAACAGGAAGAGAAAATCTGTAACAAGATGTGAACTTTGTAAAGAATATATAAAGTTGAAGACATCAGATATACATGTAATACTTATATAGGGAGATTTGTTTCATCTCTGTGTATCATCTGAGGCTGTTCACTTCACTGGGTATATGAAGGGTTTACATCCACTTTAAATTAGAGTCAATGGCTTGATATATTGGACAGCAATTTTATCTAATGCCGCGTACACACGGCCGGAATTTCGGTCTTTTCCTGTCAGTATTTCCGACGGACTTTAGATTGAGAGCCTGTTAATTTTTCCGAAAGAAAACCTTTCTATTGGATTTTTCGATCGTGTGTATGCAATTCCGACACGCAAAATTCCGACGCATGCTTGGAAACATTAAACTTCCCTTTTATAGTGCCGTTGAACGTGTTGTATATCGCAGTGTTATTGACCATCGGAATTTGGTGTGACCGTGTGTAGACAAGACTGTTTGAGTCAAATTCCGTCTGTATTCCGACGGGAAAACCATGAGAGCTTTTTCCGACGAGAATTCTGATCGTGTGTACGTGGCATTAGAGAAATTCCCAAAACATGGCCTGTTGGGGGTACTTGGGGACCGGGATGTGAACCGCTGCCTTATAGAATTTCTAGGAATGAGAAGGATAATCATTGGGGGTGGGGGGTTTTGGTCTCCCCCAATGGATTCTCCTATCATGGTGTAGCAGCTCCAATGGTGGTTTCCAGGTTTCTGCAGCCAAAGCATCAGCACTCTTTGTTATATACAAATATCGTTTTTTCTTTTCTTTTTTTGTAACATTTTGTAGTTTTTGATTCTGAAACAATCCTCCATTATTTTTTCTCCCTGAAGAAGTGGATGACAATCCAGGAAACGTGTTGAGCTCAGTCATAGAATATAAAAGTGGGAAACATTTGTACAAATTAATTTGTGAAGGTGGAGATGACCATAAGTTCTGGAAATGGATAAATGATGTACAAATATCTATGGCATATGGAGGTTATTTGAATGTATTGTTCTCAATGAATTTTTAACTTCATATTTTTTCTGCAATAAAGTATTTTACATTTTAATATATTTTTTGTGAGTTACGCCTCAAAAATCCCGCTATTCGATTGACACATTCTCTATATACATTGGTAACCTGGAAAGACACATTCTCTTTATACATTGGTAATCTGGAGAGACACATTCTCTATATACATTGGTAATCTGGAGAGACACATTCTCTATATACATTAGTAATCTGGAGAGACACATTCTCTATATACATTGGTAATCTGGAGAGACACATTCTCTATATACATTGGTAATCTGGAGAGACACATTCTCTACGTACATTGGTAATCTGGAGAGACACATTCTCTATATACATTGGTAATCTGGAGAGACACATTCTCTACATACATTGGTAATCTGGAGAGACACATTCTCTATATACATTGGTAATCTGGAGAGACACATTCTCTATATACATTGGTAATCTGGAGAGACACATTCTCTATATACATTAGTAATCTGGAGAGACACATTCTCTATGTACATTGGTAATCTGGAGAGACACATTCTCTATATACATTGGTAATCTGGAGAGACACATTCTCTACGTACATTGGTAATCTGGAGAGACACATTCTCTATATACATTGGTAATCTGGAGAGACACATTCTCTATATACATTGGTAATCTGGAGAGACACATTCTCTACATACATTGGTAATCTGGAGAGACACATTCTCTATATACATTGGTAATCTGGAGAGACACATTCTCTATATACATTAGTAATCTGGAGAGACACATTCTCTATGTACATTGGTAATCTGGAGAGACACATTCTCTATATACATTGGTAATCTGGAGAGACACATTCTCTATATACATTAGTAATCTGGAGAGACACATTCTCTATATACATTGGTAATCTGGAGAGACACATTCTCTATATACATTGGTAATCTGGAGAGACACATTCTCTATATACATTAGTAATCTGGAGAGACACATTCTCTATGTACATTGGTAATCTGGAGAGACACATTCTCTATATACATTGGTAATCTGGAGAGACACATTCTCTACGTACATTGGTAATCTGGAGAGACACATTCTCTATATACATTGGTAATCTGGAGAGACACATTCTCTACATACATTGGTAATCTGGAGAGACACATTCTCTATATACATTGGTAATCTGGAGAGACACATTCTCTATATACATTGGTAATCTGGAGAGACACATTCTCTATATACATTAGTAATCTGGAGAGACACATTCTCTATGTACATTGGTAATCTGGAGAGACACATTCTCTATATACATTGGTAATCTGGAGAGACACATTCTCTACATACATTGGTAATCTGGAGAGACACATTCTCTCCATAGTGCCAAGATCCTGAGCCACCGTGATCCTCCTGTGTGATGTGTCATGTCCTTGATGATCACCACCACACCACCTATATGATGACTCTGCACTGCTCTGCTGACCGGATGCAATAAAATGTGCAAAACGTTTTTTCTAGTTCTAATTTTCCAAAAAATTGTGACAAAAAAATTGCAACTTCAAAAAATTTGCCATGCCTCTTACTAAATACTTTGGACTGTCTATTGTCTACTTTTCAAAAAGGGGTCATTTGGGGGATAATTGTACTTCCCTGGCTTTTTCAAGAAAAGAGATTGGCCGTACATCAGGATTGATGAATTTTCAGATACAGTGCCTTGAAAAAGTATTCATACCCCTTGAAATTTACCACATTTTGTCATGTTACAACCAAAAACGTAAATGTATTTTATTGGGATTTTATGTGATAGACTAACAAAAAGTGGCACATAATTGTGAAGTGGAAGGAAAATGATCAATTATACAAATAAATATGTCAAAAGTGTGGGGGGCATTTGTATTCAGCCCCCTTTACTCTGATACCCACGCTCATTTACTAAGGCAGCCATAACTGCTTGTGACTGATGACACGGTCCATGTGTCAAGCTGGGGGGAAAAGAGTGGCTGGCAGACATAAATTATCACCTTTTTCTAAAGTCCTGTTTCATAAGAAGTTTCCCCCCGTGGGCCACTTGTTCTTCTCATTCTGGGGTCCTTAAAGTTAAATTATTAATCCCAACTATACTGGGCCAGAACTGGTGTCCGGGGCTGTAATGCAGCATCCTAAGTCGCCTGGTCTGCTTCCATGTGTGAGTTTTAAAGTTAATATGGCTACCTCAGCAAGAAGCTGGAAGGCTGAAGACAGACAATCAATTAACTTAACATACTTGATTGGTTTACCTGCCAAAATAAAAACAAACATTTGGCCCTTGAAATGGAACCCAAAGCTCTTTATATGTTGACGATCTATATAAATATACACTCTTTTTATAGCTCACAGGCTTTGCTAAAACATGGAGCTCTGCTTCTTGAGCTGGTGAAAAAGGATCCAATGACTCTGAATAGAGAGTATCCTTCTGGGTGATAAACTGTATACTCAGTATGGGTATTGCCATCCTCAGTATAAAACCGGGATCAAATCTACAAAAAATTAAATATCTGGTGTAGGATGTTATATCTAATATATATATATATATATATATATATATATATATATATATATATATATATATATATATATATATATATATATATATATTAGATATATGTAGTGTTTTTTTATGTATTTCGTATAGGCATTTTATTTGGGCATTCTAGGACAAATTCATTATGCAAGAATATAGATTGGGGATTCAAGTCTAATCTACACCTCAAAAGAGTATTTAGGTGTCATCTCTTAATCTAATCAGTAGTCGCACATATCAAAGGCAATGTTAAAGAATGCAGATTAGGGCAGACTACAGCTGTTCACAGCTTGGGGTGATCTGCTGTCACTCTGAAAGACAGGAGCAGATCAAAGCAAATTGCTCAGCCATTCAGTGTGTGATATAAGATGGCTTTCAGTCTAAGAAGAACTATCTCAGAGAAGGGTCTGTGATCATGAAGGCACAAGTCTAGGGAAGATATGTCTTGTCATATGAACTCTGTTGGATTTTTATCATCTGCAAGAATGTTCTGTTTTAGAAGTCAATAAAGTGCTTCTCTCTGGGAGAATTGGGTTTGCTGCGGAGAAGTACTTTTTAATAACTACATACCATCTAGGACAGGGGACAAGTCCTGGGGAAAAAAGTGTGGGAACTCCCACCCAAGATCCACTCCCCCACCAAAAAAAAATAAAAAATGATACGCTCATATGCATATATATTTCACATAAAATTCAGTGACTGCAAATCCGACATGCTACAGGAGATGACCAGACTGCGAATGCGACATACTACAGGAGATGACCAGACTGCGAATGCGACATACTACAGGAGATGACCAGACTGCGAATGCGACATACTACAGGAGATGACCAGACTGCGAATGCGACATACTACAGGAGATGACCAGACTGCGAATGCGACATACTACAGGAGATGACCAGACTGCAAATGCGACATACTACAGAAGGTGACCAAGTAGCCAGTTTTAACATTTAAACCTGTCCTCAGCCCCTTTATAGCACCCTTCTTCACATTCCTTTCCTCACCCATTTATGACACCCCCTTTGTAGATCCCCCTTCACATTCCTGCCCTGCCTCCCTTTTATATCACCCCTCCTCATTCCTATCAGTTTCTGATACTTTCCCCCTCCGTCCTTCATTACAGTGTCCTCTTCCCTGTTTTACCTTACACACTGCACAGGACACAGCAGATGACATCAGAGGCATAGATTTTTTATATTCAGCTGCCGCTACCTGCTAGCTCTGTTGTCTTCACAGAGCTGACATCGGAAGTGCAGCAAAGGGATGGACAGAGGGAGGGACCTGTCCCAGTTAACTGATTGGTTGATAGAATGCAGAGCGGTTCTAGCAACCAATCAGTTAACTGGGCCAGCCCCTGCCCTCCGTGCATCGCTGTGCTGCTCTTCCGATGTCAGCTCTGTGAAGACAACAGAGCTAGCAGGTAGCGGCAGCTGAATATAAAAAATCTAATCTTACATGGCGTGACCGCGGCGCCGGCGGGGCCGCTCAGATCATTGACGCGGTCCGGACTTTTAGTGATACCTGTGCTAGAGCCTCGGGCGGCTCTAGTCCTGAAGAGGGAACGGCGTTCCTGCTGTGAAAAAAGTGCAGGGAAGCCGTTCCCACGTGTTCCCGCAGGACTCGAGCCCTGATCTAGGAACTATAATATTAGATCACTACATCTGGGTCTTCAGGGAGTGTTTCCTGCACTGAGCTCACAGCAGATGATTCCTATGTCATCAATGTAACACATGTGGTTTCCTTTGTCTCCAGCCTCCTCCAATAGAGGCAATAAGGTGGCTGGATTCAAATGTACGCATTTTTCTTTGTTAGATTTGTACATAAACAAACAAAACGAATTTATATTTTGAACCTTTCATTAGACAAACATTTGGTTAGCTGTATATTTGCTGCGCAGAATGTGGGACCATTAAAAATGTTATATTTAAATGGGGGTTTGGGATTTCCTAACTTTGCGCAGTACTATAAGGCAGCACATTTGGCTAGTCTCACCAAATATCAAGCAAATTACGAAATTCCTCTATGGGTACACATAGAAGCTGCAGAATGTGACCCATTGACGATTTCCAACCTACTTTGGATTTCCCCGAAAGACAGTAAAGAATTGCGTAATCCTATTACTAAGCATTTTCTTTCTCTATGGGATAAAACTAAAATTGGGAGCCGTCTACAATCAATGCACAATCCCCTCCTCTCATTCTACAAAAATCCAGCTTTCTATCCTGCATGGGTTTCTCCCAAATCATTTAGAGTATCCCTTAACCTCTTGACGATGCATACATTCGTAAAAACTCCTCATCCTTTATCCCTTTTCCGTCTGTATGTGAATTCTATGGTTTACCACAAACTGAATTATTTCGATACCTCCAAATTAAAAATGTCTTCACACCCTACCTAAACTCTGATACTCCACTTGATCAACTCACTAGTTTTGAAAATATTTGTAAGAATGATACTCATACTAGGGGTATAATATCACTATTATACTCCCAGATTTTAACACATCCTGAATTGGGAAAACCTTCCTATGTACAGAAATGGGAGTTGGATCTGGAAAGAACATTAGAGGATGCGGAATGGAACCGAATTTGGTCAGTAACAAAAGCAATCTCCCCCAATGTATTGGCGGTTGAGGCAAACTACAAAGTGATAACCAGATGGTACCTTGTACCAGTTAGAACTGCTAAATAGGCACAGAATTGCTCAGCACAATGTTTCCGTGGATGTTCGGATTTGGGCACATATTTCCACACCTGGAGGGTATGCCCTAAAGTACAAACTTTTTGGATGGTAATATTCAATGTGGCATCTAAATTGTTTAACTGCTTTGCGACCGCCGGCTGTCAATTGACGGCCAGGCGGCGCAGCTCTCGTGGCGGGAAGGCGTAATATGACGCCCTCCCCTTCCCGGCCCTCCAGGGAGCGCACGCACCACGGTATCACTGGGCACCCGATGCGCATGTTACTGGGCATTCGCAGGTGCCCGGCGGATATCGTGGCCGCCGGGCTCCTGGTAACACAGCAGGACCGTGGATCTGTGTATGTAAACACACAGATCCATGGTCCTGTCAGAGGAGAGGAGACCGATGGTGTGTTCTCAGTACAGAGAAACACAGATCGGTCTCCCCTCCCCCTACAGTTAGAATCACTCCCAGGGAACATATTAACCCCTTCAGCGCCCCCTAGTGTAAACCCCTTCCCTGCCAGTCACATTTATACAGTAATCAATGCATTTTTATAGCACGGATCACTGTATAAATGTGAATGGTCCCAAAAATGTGTCAAAAATGTCCGCCACAATATCGCAGTCATGATAAAAATCACAGATCGCCGCCATTATTAGTTAAAAAAATATAATAATAAAAATGCTATAAATCTATCCCCTATTTTGTACACGCTATAACTTTTGTGCATACCAATCAATATACGCTTATTGCGATTTTTTTTTTTACCAAAAATATGTAGAAGAATACGTATCGGCCTAAACTGAGGAAAAAATATTTTTTTTATATATTTTTTGGGGATATTTAGTATAGCAAAAAGCAAAAAATATTATTATTTTTTTAAACTTGTCCCTCTTCTTTTGTTTATAGCACAAAAAATAAAAAACGCAGAGGTGATCAAATACCACCAAAAGAAAGCTCTATTTGTGGAGACAAAATTATAACAATTTCATCTGGGTACATTGTTGTACCCCACAATTGTCATTCAAAGTGTGACAGCGCTGAAAGCTGAAAAATGGCTTGGGCAGGAAGGCGGTGAAAATGCACTGTATTGAGATGGTTAAAAAGGAAATCCCTATTGATCCTGTAATGGCTCTCCTTAATTTAAAACCGGATTACTTAACCACTTCAGCCCCGGACCAATTGTCAGCTTAAGGACCAGAGGTCTTTTTTCAATTTCGCACTGCACTACTTTAACTGGTAATTGCGCGGTCATGCAATTTTGTAACGAAACGAAATTTGCGTCCTTTTCTTCACAAATAGAGCTTTCTTTTTTTTAAATCAATGTTTTTTATTGAAATTTCACAGTTTTACATGACAAAACAATACACATGGGAAAAAAAATATAGAGCTTTCTTTTGATGGTATTTGATTGCCTCTGTGATTTTTTATTTTTTGCGATATAAACGGAAAAAGAGCGAAAATTTTGAAAAAAAAAGAGATTTTCTACTTTTTGTTATAAGAAAAATCTAATAAACTCAATTTTAGTCAAACATTTGGGCCAAAATGTATTCAGCCACATGTCTTTAGTAAAAAAAATGCCAATAAGCGTATATTTATTGGTTTGCGCAAAAGTTATAGCGTCTACAAACTAGAGTACATTTTCTGGAATTTACACCGCTTTTAATTTATGACTGCCTATTTCATTTCTTGAGGTGCTAAAATGGCAGAGAAGTACAAAACCCCCCCAAATGACCCCATTTTGGAAAGTAGACACCCCAAGCTATTTGCTGAGAGGCATGTTGAGCCCATTGAATATTTTTTTTTTTTAGTCCCAAGTGATTGAATAAAGACAAAAATAAAAAAGAATTTTTTTTTTCTTCAAAAAGTTGTCACTAAATGATATATTGCTCACACATGCCATAGTTATATGTGGAATTGCACCCCAAAATACATTTTTGCTGCTTCTCCTGAGTATGGGGATACCACATGTGTGGGACTTTTTGGGAGCCTAGCCGCGTACGGGGCCCCGAAACCCAAGCACCGCCTTCAGGATTTCTAAGGGTGCAAATCTTTGATTTCACTCCTCACTACCTATCACAGTTTCGAAGGCCATAAAATGCCAAAATAGCACAAAACCCCCCCAAATGACCCCATTTTGGAAAGTAGACACCCCAAGCTATTTGTTGAGAGGCATGGTGAGTATTTTACAGCTCTCATTTGTTTTTGAAAATGAAGAAAGTAAAGAAAAAAAAATTTTTTTTTTCTTTTTTCAATTTTCAAAACTTTGTGACAAAAAGCGACATCTGCAAAATACTCACAATACCTCTCAGCAAATAGCTTGGGGTGTCTACTTTCCAAAATGGGGTCATTTTGGGGGGTTTTATGCCATCTGGGCATTCCATGGCCTCCGAAACTGTGATTGGCAGTGAGAAGTGAAATAAAAAAATTACTCCCTTAGAAAGCCTGAAGGCGGTGCTTGGTTTTTGGGGTTCCGTACGCAGCTAGGCTCCCAAAAAGTCCCACACATGTGGTATCCCCGTACTCAGGAGAAGCAACAGAATGTATTTTGGGGTGTATTTCCACATATGCCCATGACATGTTTGAGCAATATATCATTTAGTGACAACTTTTTGTAAAAAAAAATATATATTTTTTTTTTTTTCATTATTCAATCTCTTGGGACAAAAAAAAAAAAATATTTAACGGGCTCAACATTGCTCTCAGCAAATAGCTTGGGGTGTCTACTTTCCAAAATGGGGTCATTTGGGGGGGGTTTGAACTGTCCTGGCATTTTATGCACAACATTTAGAAGCCTATGTCACACGTCACCCACTCTTCTAACCACTTGAAGATAAAGCCCTTTCTGACACTTTTTGTTTACATGAAAACATATTTTTTTTTTGCAAGAAAATTACGTTGAACCCCCAAACACTATATATATTGTTAAAGCAAAGGCCCTACAGATTAAAATGGTGGGTGTTGCATTTTTTTTTTCCACACAGTATTTGCGCAGCGATTTTTCAAACGCATTTTTTGTGGAAAAAATACACTTTTTTTTATTTTAATGCAGTAAAACACACTATATTGCTCAAATTTTTGATGAAATAAAAAATATGATCTTAGGCCGAGTACATGGATACCAAACACGACATGCTTTAAAATTGCGCACAAACACGCAGTGGCGACAAACTACATACATTTTTAAAAGCCTTTAAAAGCCTTTCCATGATACCACATTAGATTCACGGAGGAGGTCTACTGCTAAAATTACTGCCCTCGATCTGACCTTCGCGGTGATACCTCACATGCATGGTGCAATTGCTGTTTACATATGACGCCAGACCAACGCTTGTGTACGCCTTTGCGCAAGAGAAGGGGGGGCAGGGGTGCTTTTTTTTTTTTTTTTTTTTTTTTTTTTTTTTATTTATTTAGCTTTTTTATTCTATTTTTAAACTGTTCCTTCCATTTTTTTTCTTTGTTATGATTTTTATTGTTATCTCAGGGAATGTAAATATCCCCTATGATAGCAATAGGCAGTGACAGGTACTCTTTTTTTGAAAAAATTGGGGTCTATTAGACCCTAGATCTTTCCTCTGCCCTCAAAGCATCTGACCACACCAAGATTGGTGTGATAAAATGCTTTCCCAATTTCCCAATGGCGCGGTTTATATCCGGGAGGGGGGACATTCCCTCCCACTGCTTGTAAAAGCAGTCTAGAGGCTAATTACCCGCTAGAATTGCTTTTACATGAACGCCGATCACTGGCTGAAAAGAATGATACCAAGATGATACCTAAACCTGCAGGCATCATTCTGGTATAACCATTCAAAGTCCAGCAACATACTGGACATATATTGTAATCTTTTTTTTTTTCATGCAGCCTCTTGGCTGAACGAAAAAAAGAGATTGATTGGTGGGTATGCCCACCATTAGAATACCTCCCTTCATCCACCCACTTCTAATGATGGGCATACATGCACCATTTATATATGCCGATGCATGGGGGCATCCTCCCGCAAAAGTTATGCCGTGTACACACGGTCGGAATTTCGACCGTATGTACGTGGCATTAGGAGCCAATCGCTCCTCCGCCCCCCCTGCTGCCCCCATGCTTCGGCACATATGCTCTTTTTTTTAACTGTGGTGGTGAAATCACCTCCTACAGCGTTGGAGTCGCGGCTTTATGTATCGTGGGAGCAAACGCTGTTGCTGTCAAGATAAATAAATCCGCGCTGCAACTGAATGGCGCACCTGAAAACAAAAAAATGCTTAACACTAAAACACAGTAAACAAAATTACATACCTGAAAAGCAAGCATGATAAAACATAATAAAACATTGCAGAATAGAATGGAGTAAAAAAAGAGCAACAATAGAGAGAGAATAGAGTGAGAGAGAGAACAATAAAACGACAACTATTTTTTTTTTTTTTTATTTTTTTGAGATTCACAGGTAAAAAAGCTCCTGACTGTTAGCGACTGAATCAAAACGCTACCACAAAAAAAAATGTTAGCGATCGCAGGGATCAGGCCTGACTCTGCGAACGCTGCAGTTATGTGTGCTTAGTGTTTTGTAAGTGACAGTGATCGATCGATACTGCACTTGGGTGGGCTGGGCTGGGCTGGGGGCGGAGGGGGAAAACGCAGGTGCTAGCAGGTATCTGGGCTGATCCCGCTAACAATGCGTTTTTTTGGAACCCTAAACTGCTGGGACGCTAGTATAGATCTGATCAGATCAGATATTGATCTGTTCAGATACTATACCACTAAGGGAGGTGTATGCTTTGCGCGTGGGTGTTTGCGGTACTGGCACTAACCTGGGGCGACGCAGACCTTATTTGACCCTAAAACCTAATTGATATCACCCGCCGGGCGATCAGGGGGTTAAACCGTTATTGGGTAATAAATGGCGGGTGCCCTGACAGTATAAAAAACAAGCTAACTAACCAGCGTCACCCGTAACAGTAATACAAAAAAAAAACTGGCTACCTAGCGGCACCAGTGACACTAATGCAGCGATCAGAAAAACAATCGCTTAGTGACACTGGCAAAAGGGGGTGAAAGGGTTAACTAGGGGCAATCAGGGGGTTAAACCTTTATTAGGTAATATATGGGGGTACCTGACGCTATATAAAAACCTGACGGGGAACCTAAATAACGAAATAACTAACTGGCTAACCAGCGTCACCAGTGACATTTTATACGGTGATCACTGGTGAAAGGGTTAACTCTAGGGGCAATCAGGGGGTTAAAACCTTTATTTAGGTTGTAATATGGGGGTACCTGACCTATAAACCTATTTATGAACCTATATAAACATGGCGGTTAACCTAAAAAAAAAAACTGGTTACCTAGCGACACTAATGCAGCGATCAGAAAAACGATCGCTTAGTGACACTGGCAAAAGGGGGTGAAAGGGTTAACTAGGGGCAATCAGGGGGTTAAACCTTTATTAGGTAATATATGGGGGTACCTGACGCTATATAAAAACCTGACGGGGAACCTAAATAACGAAATAACTAACTGGCTAACCAGCGTCACCAGTGACAGTTATACGGTGATTACTGGTGAAAGGGTTAACTCTAGGGGCAATCAGGGGGTTAAAACCTTTATTTAGGTTGTAATATGGGGGTACCTGACCTATAAAACTATTTATGAACCTATATAAAACATGGCGGTTAAAATAAAAAAAAAATGGTTACCTAGCGACACAATGCAGCGATCAGAAAAACGATCGCTTAGTGACACTGGCAAAAGGGGGTGAAGGGGTTAACTAGGGGCAATCAAGGGGTTAAACCTTTATTGGGGGGGGGGGGGTAGGGGGCTACCTAGGACCTAAAACTAACTGCCCTGACAGTTATTACAGTCACACTGACACTAAATGCAGTGATCAGTAAATAAATGATCACTGCAATTAGTGACACTGTGACTGGGGGGGGGAGGGGGGTGATCTGGGGGGTGATCTGGGGGTGACAGGGGGGTGGATTGTGTGCCTATGTGTACTGGTGTCAGTGTACTGTTTGTGCACTAACCTTTACATGTTCTCTGCTCGGCGTTCCGGTCACATAGACCGGCGCACCGAGCGTGACATCACTTCCGCCTTCCTGTCTATACAATAGACAGGAAGGGGAAGCTTTTCATTCGCCAGGAGCGATCGCGAGGGGGTGGCCAGAAACCACTGGCCGTCCCCTCGTCCCGGATCGCTCCTGAAGCGATGCCGACCGTCCCAGCCGGCGGAGGGGGTTCCGATCGGACACCCCACCCGCCGGAAGAATGGCACGTACAGGTACGTGATTCTGCCTGTACGTGCCATTCTGCCGACGTATATATACAGGGGGCGGTCGGTGGTTCTGCCTGTACGTGCCATTCTGCCGACGTATATATGGCAGACATGGATAGATAACTTTTTATCTCCATCATTTGACTTGAAAGTGCTTTTGCCATGGTAGTTGATTGAGAAGATATCGGTCGGCAAGTGGTTAATCAGGATTGCATCTAATTTTGCAAGATCCTTGATTTACAAATTATTAATGATATTATTGTTTATTAGTTAAGGATTTATTAATAATTTACCATTGTCCATGTCTTTAAATCAATTCAGATAATGATAATAATACTTTTGGATCTGTGTGAGTAAACTTCATTACCTTGATTGTATAATCATTATTGTATCTAATATGTATGTCAGTTGTACATGCAATAAAATCTTTTAACAAGGAAAAGAAAATAATTAATATTTGACCAAAATAATGTCTGTAACTTTGTCTAATACCAACTTTGCATAAAGCTACAGCTCTGATATGTTGGGATGAACCCATCATTACTGGGTCCAGCTTGCATAAATATATTACAAGGGCTTGTTTTCTAGTATGCTGTTTGTGTAAGAACTTCAGTTTTATGTTTCAAAAAGACAACTGTTTGCTGACAATATTATAAATTTATCATTACTTGCTCTGTTGTTAGTTGTAGCGAGATAACACAAGTCCTTAGTTTCCATCTGACATTATTTTTCTGATGTCTTAACATAAGTATTCTTCTGCTTATACCACAGCACTGCCTGTCCACCTGCCCTTTCAATCTCCTACTTGAGCACCCCAACGCAAGACCTGTATAAGGCTGGCACCACAGTTTGGCTGAAGGTCTTATGTGATGTCGCACGGTACTGTGGTTCAACAGCCTGCATCAATTGCTTGAAGGGCTCACCTTCCACCATGTTGAAAGGTGCTCCTCCAACTGCAATGAGCTGGCCGAACAGGCATGTTATTTTACGTACCTGTGCCTGAGACATACCCTGGCCTGGCTGGTATGGATTGGATGTGGGATTGTAACAGCATTCTTTTCTGCCTTATATTGGCTGGTGGTGCTGGCACTGATGGTGGCTGTGGCGGTGCCACTATTGGTTCCCCTTTTGGTGTTTGGAGGAGGGGCCATAATACTTTACTATGAGATGCCCTATGTTTCGGCCCCCGGCTGACCTCCCTGCCACAGTGATTGCATTTGGCCTTTTGACCAACACCAATTCTTTTAAAATGCTGCCAAATACTGGAATGGCAGCCACCACCTATGACATTGCCTGATGGAATCCCATCGACTGCAGTGGTCACACTCTCTTCCTGAGGTTCGGCAGGAGCAGGAGGAAGAGATCTGAACATCCCAGCTATTTTGGGTGCTGTGATGGATTGAGGTCTAATGGTTGCATTGGCCCATTCTGATGCTGGAGGCTTAGAAAGCACTTGGGCAGGGGATTTTTCAGGAGAGAAAAGTAGTGGGGACTGAGGGGAGATACTTTCTGGGCTGTCGGTGGTGCCAACATGGGTAGAGGGTTGGAAATCAAATTTGTCTACAACAATGTCAGGAAAACCTGCTTCCACCTCTTCCACGTTGCCAAGGGACCAGTAATCATTAGAAGCAGTAAACTCTGTCTCCTTGCTGATCAATGCCAAGCCCCCTGTAGTGCTGATGGTGATGGCACTGGTGGTGACATCATCATGAGCCTCGTCCTCCTGACATGTTTCCTGCTGCACGGCCAGGATCTCCAGCTTTAGCTGCACAAATGTATGTGCACTGGGAACCCCTTTGGCCTGCCCTCTTCCATTAAAGGTACCAATGGGCACCATGCTACCAGCAGAAGTGGCAGAGATGATAGCACCACTTTTGCTATGAACTGTGCTGCTGGCTCTAGGAGGTAAATCCTGGAACAGCTGGTGACATGCAAATGTCTGCTGTTTGCCAGGCTCTTTACCACCAGCAGTCTTCACTCCCATTCCCCTCAGCTTTATAGGAGGTGAGCTGAGCTCAGAGGGTGCAGAGACAGAACGTCCCACCTGCTGCTCATGTACACAGCTTATAGCTCTCCCTCTCCCAGCAGCACTCTTACTGCTTTTTTGGCCTTGTTTGCTGTTCATTTTTCCTTTTAAAAGTTTGAAAAATATAGAGAGTCCCGGAGCAGAAGGAGAGAAAAGAATGGGCGTAGGGACGGCATGACAGGTGTGGACAGGACAGTCATCTTAAGAAAGGAAAATATGTCCCCTTTAAGAAAGTAAGCTGGAGAAAGGAAGGGATCTGACATCACTAGTGAGCGGCGGAGGAGAAGATTCCCACCCACTCTCCCGAGTTAGGTTAATTATAACCTGGGCTGTTGAGGACAGCCAGTGTGGTGTGTGATTTGGACATAACACGGTTGGCCGTCTCTGAGTCCGGGGGCTTGCGACTGGAGGCCTAAAGTTTAAAATAAGTTTGTCGCGGTGACCAGGTGTGTGTCTTACCCTCGAAGACCCCAAAAAGAGGATATAAGTTGATTGAGAGGGCAGTGATTGGGTCTTTGGAGGAGGAGAAGATGGATGTTCTATGTATATAACATGGTTGGTACCCATCTGTGGATGGGGTTAACATGGTTGGTACCCATCTGTGGATGGGGTTAACATGGTTGGTACCCATCTGTGGATGGGGTTTAACATGGTTGGTACCCATCTGTGGATGGGGTTAACATGGTTGGTACCCATCTGAGGATGGGGTTAACATGGTTGGTACCCATCTGTGGATGGGGGTTAATATGGTTGGTACCCATCTGTGGATGGGGTTAACATGGTTGGTACCCATCTGTGGATGGGGTTAACATGGTTGGTACCCATCTGTGGATGGGGTTAACATGGTTGGTACCCATCTGAGGATGGGCTTAACATGGTTGGTACCCATCGGTGGTATGGGGGTTAACATGGTTGGTACCCATCTGTTGTATGGGGTTATCAGGTACCTTCCGGTTAACGAGGGGTTAACCAGGAAGGGGTAAACGGTAGGTCACTGCGAAGGTTGAGTACCGTCTCTGAGTCTGGGGGCTTGCGACTGGAGGCCTAAAGTTAAAAGAAGTTTGTCGCAGTGACCAGTGATGGGTGTTACCCTTGAAGACACCAAAAGTACATAAAAAGTTGGTTAAGAGTTATTTAAATATTATTTATTTAATTTATGGAAATTAATAATAAAAGGCCGTCAAGGCCATTTACTCCATAATCTTGTCACGTCATTTGTGGGGGGATTTGGAGGGATTAGATTCTATGTCTAACGGGTGACGTAAGTGACTGATTTAGGTCCTTCACATGTCAAGACAAAAAAATATGATTTTGATCACAGCAAGCTAACACCAAAATCACCAAATGTACAAAAAAATGGGGCGTAAAAAGGGGGGGGGGGGGGTTAAAGGGGGTGGGTGGGGCCCTTTTGGGGGGGAAAAATTTTTTTTTTAAAGGGGAAAGAAAGGGTTTTTTTGGGGGTTTTTTTGGGGAGGGGGTAGTGTGGTTAAGAGTGTATTACAACTTTGGCGTAAGTCCCCAAGGTCGCTTTGTGCGGTAAATTTGGTCCGGTGTGTACTTGTTTTGAGAGGGGCCAGAGTTGTAAGTTACCGAAGGGGCTTGATGCCAGAGGTGTTTTGGGGGTTTATTAGTATGGTTCAGGAAGTCAGGTACTTAAAACAAGAGGGTTGCGCTGAATGGCTGGTAGGGGTTTTCAGAAGGTTATGGGATTACAGGAGGAACGGTGAGTAAAATGGGGGGGTTATTTTCTAAGTGATGTTAGGAGAGTTTGTGGTAGGTCAACGGGTCTGGGTAAAGGTCAAAATTTTTAATAAACAAGTCCTTTGTATAGTCTATTTTTGTTTAGGGTATCTAGAGGTTGACCGATATGGGTTTTTCTCTGGCCGATGCCGATATTTAAAAATTGGGGCAGCCGATGGCCGATATATGATGCCGATTTTTGCGGCCGATTTTTTTAGGCTGATTTTTCTTTTTTTTTTTTCCTTCATTTCATAAAATCTAACAGTATAGTTAAAAAATAAAGAAGGGATACAGAAAATTGCTTAAATTAACCAAAGAGGTACAGAGAGGTGTGGTACAGAGAGGTGGCTGTGGAGGAGGGGGGGCACAGAGGTGGCTGTGGAGGAGGGAGGGTTACAGAGAGGTGGCTGTGGAGGAGGGGGGGTACAGAGGTGGCTGTGGAGGAGGGGAGGGTTACAGAGAGGTGGCGGTGGAGGAGGGGGGTACAGAGAGGTGTGGTACAGAGAGGTGGCTGTGGAGGAGGGGGTTACAGAGAGGTGGCTGTGGAGGAGGGAGGGGGTTACAGAGGTGGCTGTGGAGGAGGGAGGGGTTACAGAGGTGGCTGTGGAGGGGGGGGTTACAGAGAGGTGGCTGTGAGGAGGGGGGGTTACAGAGAGGTGGCTGTGGAGGAGGGGGGGGTTACAGAGAGGTGGCTGTGGAGGAGGGGGGGTTACAGAGAGGTGGCTGTGGAGGAGGGGGGTTACAGAGAGGTGGCTGTGGAGGAGGGGGGGTTACAGAGAGGTGGCTGTGGAGGAGGGGGGGTTACAGAGAGGTGGCGGTGGAGGAGGGGGGGTTACAGAGAGGTGGCGGTGGAGGAGGGGGGGTTACAGAGAGGTGGCGGTGGAGGAGGGGGGGTTACAGAGAGGTGGCGGTGGAGGAGGGGGGGTTACAGAGAGGTGGCGGTGGAGGAGGGGGTACAGAGAGGTGGCTGTGGAGGAGGGGGGGTACAGAGGTGGCTGTGGAGGAGGGGGGGGTACAGAGGTGGCTGTGGAGGAGGGGGGGTACAGAGGTGACTGTGGAGGAGGGGGGGTACAGAGGTGGCTGTGGAGGAGGGGGGGTACAGAGGTGGCTGTGGAGGGGGGGGCACAGAGGTGGCTGTGGAGGAGGGGGGGTACAGAGGTGGCTGTGGAGGAGGGGGGTACAGAGGTGGCTGTGGAGGAGGGGGGGCACAGAGAGGTGGCGGTGGAGGAGGGGGGGGGGTTACAGAGAGGTGGCGGTGGAGGAGGGGGGGTTACAGAGAGGTGGCGGTGGAGGAGGGGGGGTTACAGAGAGGTGGCGGTGGAGGAGGGGGGGTACAGACAGTTGGCTGTGGAGGAGGGGGTACAGAGAGATGGCTGTGGAGGAGGGGGGTACAGAGGTGGCTGTGGAGGAGGGGGGGTACAGAGGTGGCTGTGGAGGAGGGGGGGGGTACAGAGGTGGCTGTGGAGGAGGGGGGGGGTACAGAGGTGGCTGTGGAGGAGGGGGTACAGAGGTGGCTGTGGAGGAGGGGGGGGGGTACAGAGGTGGCTGTGGAGGAGGGGGGGTACAGAGGTGGCTGTGGAGGAGGGGGGGTACAAAGGTGGCTGTGGAGGAGGGGGTACAGAGGTGGCTGTGGAGGAGGGGGGTACAGAGGTGGCTGTGGAGGAGGGGGGGGGTACAGAGGTGGCTGTGGAGGAGGGGGGGGGGTACAGAGGTGGCTGTGGAGGAGGGGGGGTACGGAGGTGGCTGTGGAGGAGGGGGGGTACAGAGAGGTAGCTGTGGAGGGGGGGGTACAGAGAGGTGGCTGTGGAGGAGGGGGGGTACAGAGAGGTGGCTGTAGAGGAGGGGGGGTACAGAGAGGTGGCTGTGGAGGGAGGGGGTAAAGAGAGGTAGCTGTGTAGGAGGGGGAGTACAGAGAGGTGGCTGTGTAGGAGGGGGGTACAGAGAGGTGACTGTGGAGGAGGGGGGGGGGTACAGAGAGGTGACTGTGTAGGAGGGGGGTACAAAGAGGTGACTGTGGAGGAGGAGGGGTACAGAGGTGGCTGTGGAGGAGGGGGGGTACAGAGGTGGCTGTGGAGGAGGGGGGGGTACAGAGGTGGTTGTGGAGGAGGGGGCACAGAGGTGGCTGTGGAGGAGGGGGGGTACAGAGAGGTGGCTGTGGAGGAGGGGGGGGTACAGAGGTGGCTGTGGAGGAGGGGGGGTACAGAGAGGTGGCTGGGGAGGAGGGGGGGTACAGAGAGGTAGCTGTGGCGGGGGGGTACAGAGAGGTGGCTGTGGAGGAGGGGGGTACAGAGAGGTGACTGTAGAGGAGGGGGGGTACAGAGAGGTGGCTGTGGAGGAGGGGGGTAAAGAGAGGTAGCTGTGTAGGAGGGGGAGTACAGAGAGGTGGCTGTGTAGGAGGGGGGTACAGAGAGGTGACTGTGTAGGAGGGGGGGTACAGAGAGGTGACTGTGTAGGGGGGGGTACAGAGAGGTGACTGTGGAGGAGGAGGGGTACAGAGGTGGCTGTGGAGGACATTAAATTAAGTCTGCAGGGGGGCACAGTAGCACACACTTTTTCCTCCGTACATTCTGGTATCTATCTGCATGCACCTGATAGGGCTAGGTGCATGCAGATAGACGCTGACCAGCCAATCACAGAACAAGAGAGATTGCAACATCCAGCAGGCAACGCCTTAGCAGGGAAGCAAGAGGAGCTTAGCTGGTGCTTGCCACGATCTCCTGCGGAGGCTTCTATGTTACAGCACGCCGGAGGGGGGGGAGCGGCCGGAGGGGGGCGGGACGGAGCGGAGTGAAACTTTGCTTTTCTATAGTGGCCGCACTGGCCGCGCTGGTGAAAAGTTTACATGCTGCTGTAGCGGGGGAACACGTCTAAATGCAGGCGGCCGGGTATAGCGTTGCAGCCGCGAATCGGCCTGGTTTCCACAATAATCGGCCGATGCCGATTTCATAAAACGGCCAAATATCGGCCGATATATCGGTCAACCTCTAGACACGTCATACATTAGTCTGGTAATATGTAGAATAAATGGGAAGAGGTTGAGAGCATGCTGATCACTAATATACATCACAGTGCTGCCTGCAGTCACACCCTCTGATTGGTTGCTCCGGGTCTCACACTCTGCAGTACCGTGCACCATCCACCGCATTACCACTTCCCACCTGTAGGACGTCATATGACATCCTGAATGAATGAATGATTTGTATAGCGCTACAACTGCAAACTGAATCGCCTCAAGGCGCTTGTCTGCTCTGGTTGGGATGCCATGTTTAGAAGAGGTGGGTCTTGAGTTTTTTCCTGAAGGCCTGATGGTTTTCTTCCAAGCGGATGTTGTTCGGTAGAGCATTCCATAGCCGTGGTCCCTGTACTGCGAATCTTCGTTCACCCTTCGATTTGTATCGAGCTTTGGGGATGAGAAGGCGATTTTGGTCTGTCGATCGAAGGCTGCGATTCGGTATGTATTTTTCTATTTTCTCACAAAGGCATTGAGGCGCATTTCCTTGTGTACATTTGTGGGTGAGGCAGAGGGTCTTGAATGTGATCCTGTCTTTTACCGTGAGCCAATGGAGGATCCTTAGGGATGGGGAGATGGATTCCCAGGGTTTCTTTCCGGTGACTAATCTTGCTGCTGTGTTTTGGACAATTTGAAGGCGCGCAATCTGGTAATCCGGTAATCCTATGTAGAGGGAGTTTGCGTAGTCGAGACGCGAATTGATGATCGTTCCTACTACTACTGCTTTCTCATTTTCCGGGATGAAGGAGATGAGTCTACGTAGCAGGCGGAGGAGATGGTGGGATCCGCTGATTACGGATCCTATTTGTGCCTCCATGGTCATCCCTGAATCAAAGATGACTCCGAGGCTTTTGGCTTTGTTGCTTGGAAGGATGGTCTGTCCCAGGATGGTTGGTGGTGTCCATGGGGTCTTCGTCTTTTTTCCTTGAGTTTGCGTCGAGGAGCAGTAGTTCTGTTTTTGATCCATTTAGTTTGAGGGAGCTAGTGGTCATCCAGTCATCTATCATTGTGAGACATTTTCCTAGTTCCTGGTACTGGTCTTTTTGTCCGGTGATCCGGAAATACAGTTGAGTGTCGCCCGCGTATGAGTGGAAGCACAGATCCAATTTGCTAATAATTTTGAAGAGTGGCCGGATGTAAATGTTGAACAGTACTGGTGACAATGGTGATCCTTGAGGGACTCCATAAGTGATTGCCCGGGTTTCCGATGTGAAGGCTCCTAGCTTCACTGTCTGTGACCGGTTTCCTAAGAAAGAAGCGAACCATGGCAGATCTCCATCTGTAACTCCTGCCACTTCCTTGAGGCGGCTGAGAAGAATGTTGTGGTCCACTGTGTCGAACGCCGCACTGAGATCCAGCAATACCAGAAGACATGATTCTCCATCATCCGCTGCTTCTAGGGCATCATCCCATATTTATCCTGGACTTTCAGGGGTTGTAGCTTCCACTACGGTCATCATCCCGGTATCTTTCTTTTCAGCGGGTGATTTCCTGTCATGTAAAAGTCATCCTAGTGACTGATTAGCTGCTGGAATGTTTTTATAGGCAGCAGAATGTGACATCCCATCCACTCCCCCCTCCCGCTGCCTCTCCGGGCTCTCCTGTGTGATCAGGGAGCCCAGTACTCCATCTGACAATGCCCCCTGGGTTTCCATATAGCTGGCTGTGGACTGGATGGTCCCCCGCCATCTCTATGGTCCTGGGAGGCCAGAAGTGAAGTTGTGATGTCACTTCCTGTTCTGGCAGATGTAAACACCGCCATTTTTTCCCTGGAAAGCACAGATCAATGATTTTTTTATCTCATACTTTCCAGGGTAGAGGAGAAATCTGAGGTTTTATAGACCCAACATCTCTCCATAAAGAGGACCTGTCATGTCTTATTTCTATCACAAGGGATTTCTTGTGATAACAATAAAAGTGATAAAAAATAAATACATAAATAAAGGGACAGTTTAAAAAAAATATAATAATAATAATACATATTTTTTTTTTAAGTGTCCCAACCCCCTGTGCTCACACGCTTATGTAAGTCACGCCCACATATGTAAATAGTGATTGCCCCACACATGTGAGATATCGCCACAAACGTTATAGTGAGAGCGATAATTCTATCACCAGATCTCCTCTGTAACTCTAAACTGGTAACCTGTAAAAAAAAATGTAATCATTGGAGAGGAAGTATCGTAGTTTGGCGCTATTTTACGAGAGTGCGCAAAAACAATCGATTGTGTTTTTTGCATTAAAATTAATTAAAGTGTATTTTTCCCAAACAATTTATGTTTCAAAAATTGCAGTGTAAATACCGTTTGACATAAAAAAATTGTAACAGCCGCCATTTTATTCTGTAGGGCCTCTGCTTAAAAAAAAAAAAAAAAAAATATATATATATATATATATATATTATATATATATATATATATATATATATATATATATATATATATATATATATATATGCTTTCATATTATAGTTCTTCTCTTTATAGTACTTAGAAAGGGGTTCCTTATAACAGTGGTTCTCAACCTCACTCCTCAACTACCCCCAACAGGCCATGTTTGCAGGTTTTCCTTTATCTTGCACAGGTGCTTTAAAGTGGATGTAAACCTGATTCATGAAATGTGAGCTGGGCACATATATCTGTGGTGTTTTCTTATCTCTCTTCAAAGCACGAGTCCCTTGGCTTTCTCCTGCTCCGTTCTTCTGTTAACAGTCTGACAAGTTCTCAGAGACGGGAGATAAAAGCAGCTTGAAGTTTGTGTCGTGGGAGGTTGCTATAAATAGATTAGCAGAGAGCTTGCCTTCTCACAGCATAGCTCTGCACATTACTTCCTTTCTTTGCCAATTTGTAGTGGGGGTGTGTGCCTTTCCTCCAATCAGCTGGCTTGGCTGTGTGCCCAGACTTCACTCCCAGTGCTGAACAGGAAGAGAAAATCTGTAACAAGATGTGAACTTTGTAAAGAATATATAAAGTTGAAGACATCAGATATACATGTAATACTTATATAGGGAGATTTGTTTCATCTCTGTGTATCATCTGAGGCTGTTCACTTCACTGGGTATATGAAGGGTTTACATCCACTTTAAATTAGAGTCAATGGCTTGGTATATTGGACAGCTATTTTATCTAATGCTGCATACACACAGCCGGAATTTCCGATGGAAACAGTCCAATGGAAGCTCTCCATCGGATTTTCCGACCGTGTGTATGCCCATCGGTCTTTTCCTGTCAGCATTTCCGACGGACTTTAGATTAAGAGCCTGTTCTTAATTTTTCCGACGGAAAACCTTTCTATCAGATTTTTTGATCGTGTGTATGCAATTCCGACACGCAAAATTCTGAAGCATGCTCGGAAACAATTTGACGCATCTTCGGAAGCATTAAACTTCCCTTTTTATAGTGCCGTCAAACGTGTTGTATATCGTAGTGTTATTGACCATCGGAATTTGGTGTGACCGTGTGTAGGCAAGACAGTTTGAGCGAAATTCCATCGGAATTTCCGACGGGAAAACCATCAGAGCTTTTTCCGACGAGAATTCCGATCGTGTGTACGTGGCATTAGAGAAATTCCCAAAACATGGCCTGTTGGGGGTACTTGGGGACCGGGATGTGAACCGCTGCTTTATAGAATTTCTAGGAATGAGGAGGATAATCATTGAGGGTGGGGGGTTTTGGTCTCCCCCAATGGATTCTCCTATCATGGTGTAGCAGCTCCAATGGTGGTTTCCAGGTTTCTGCAGCCAAAGCATCAGCACTCTTTGTTGTATACAAATATCGTTTTTTCTTTTCTTTTTTTGTAACATTTTGTAGTTTTTGATTCTGAAACAATCCTCCATTATTTTTTCTCCCTGAAGAAGTGGATGACAATCCAGGAAACGTGTTGAGCTCAGTCATAGAATATAAAAGTGGGAAACATTTGTACAAATTAATTTGTGAAGGTGGAGATGACCATAAGTTCTGGAAATGGATAAATGATGTACAAATATCTATGGCATATGGAGGTTATTTGAATGTATTGTTCTCAATGAATTTTTAACTTCATATTTTTTCTGCAATAAAGTATTTTACATTTTAATATATTTTTTGTGAGTTACGCCTCAAAAATCCTGCTATTCGATTGACACATTCTCTATATACATTGGTAATCTGGAGAGACACATTCTCTATATACATTGGTAATCTGGAGAGACACATTCTCTATATACATTGGTAATCTGGAGAGACACATTCTCTACATACATTGGTAATCTGGAGAGACACATTCTCTACATACATTGGTAATCTGGAGAGACACATTCTCTATATACATTGGTAATCTGGAGAGACACATTCTCTATATACATTGGTAATCTGGAGAGACACATTCTCTACTTACATTGGTAATCTGGAGAGACACATTCTCTATATACATTGGTAATCTGGAGAGACACATTCTCTACATACATTGGTAATCTGGAGAGACACATTCTCTATATACATTGGTAATCTGGAGAGACACATTCTCTACATACATTGGTAATCTGGAGAGACACATTCTCTATATACATTGGTAATCTGGAGAGACACATTCTCTATATACATTGGTAATCTGGAGAGACACATTCTCTATATACATTGGTAATCTGGAGAGACACATTCTCTATGTACATTGGTAATCTGGAGAGACACATTCTCTATATACATTGGTAATCTGGAGAGACACATTCTCTATGTACATTGGTAATCTGGAGAGACACATTCTCTATATACATTGGTAATCTGGAGAGACACATTCTCTATATACATTGGTAATCTGGAGAGACACATTCTCTATATACATTGGTAATCTGGAGAGACACATTCTCTATATACATTGGTAATCTGGAGAGACACATTCTCTATATACATTGGTAATCTGGAGAGACACATTCTCTATATACATTGGTAATCTGGAGAGACACATTCTCTATATACATTAGTAATCTGGAGAGACACATTCTCTATGTACATTGGTAATCTGGAGAGACACATTCTCTACATACATTGGTAATCTGGAGAGACACATTCTCTACATACATTGGTAATCTGGAGAGACACATTCTCTACATACATTGGTAATCTGGAGAGACACATTCTCTATATACATTGGTAATCTGGAGAGACACATTCTCTATATACATTGGTAATCTGGAGAGACACATTCTCTATATACATTGGTAATCTGGAGAGACACATTCTCTATATACATTGGTAATCTGGAGAGACACATTCTCTATATACATTGGTAATCTGGAGAGACACATTCTCTCCATAGTGCCAAGATCCTGAGCCACCGTGATCCTCCTGTGTGATGTGTCATGTCCTTGATGATCACCACCACACCACCTATATGATGACTCTGCACTGCTCTGCTGACCGGATGCAATAAAATGTGCAAAACGTTTTTTCTAGTTCTAATTTTCCAAAAAATTGTGACAAAAAAATTGCAACTTCAAAAAATTTGCCATGCCTCTTACTAAATACTTTGGACTGTCTATTGTCTACTTTTCAAAAAGGGGTCATTTGGGGGATAATTGTACTTCCCTGGCTTTTTCAAGAAAAGAGATTGGCCGTACATCAGGATTGATGAATTTTCAGATACAGTGCCTTGAAAAAGTATTCATACCCCTTGAAATTTACCACATTTTCTCATGTTACAACCAAAAACGTAAATGTATTTTATTGGGATTTTATGTGATAGACCAACACAAAGTGGCACATAATTGTGAAGTGGAAGGAAAATGATCAATTATACAAATAAATATGTCAAAAGTGTGGGGGGCATTTGTATTCAGCCCCCTTTACTCTGATACCCACGCTCATTTACTAAGGCAGCCATAACTGCTTGTGACTGATGACACGGTCCATGTGTCAAGCTGGGGGGAAAAGAGTGGCTGGCAGACATAAATGATCACCTTTTTCTAAAGTCCTGTTTCATAAGAAGTTTCCCCCCGTGGGCCAATTGTTCTTCTCATTCTGGGGTCCTTAAAGTTAAATTATTAATCTAAACTATACTGGGCCAGAACTGGTGTCCGGGGCTGTAATGCAGCATCCTAAGTCGCCTGGTCTGCTTCCATGTGTGAGTTTTAAAGTTAATATGGCTACCTCAGCAAGAAGCTGGAAGGCTGAAGACAGACAATCAATTAACTTAACATACTTGATTGGTTTACCTGCCAAAATAAAAACAAACATTTGGCCCTTGAAATGGAACCCAAAGCTCTTTATATGTTGACGATCTATATAAATATACTCTCTTTTTATAGCTCACAGGCTTTGCTAAAACATGGAGCTCTGCTTCTTGAGCTGGTGAAAAAGGATCCAATGACTCTGAATAGAGAGTATGCTTCTGGGTGATAAACTGTATACTCAGTATGGGTATTGCCATCCTCAGTATAAAACCGGGATCAAATCTACAAAAAATTAAATATCTGGTGTAGGATGTTATATCTAATATATATATATATATATATATATATATATATATATATATATATATATATATATTAGATATATGTAGTGTTTTTTTATGTATTTCGTATAGGCATTTTATTTGGGCATTCTTGGACAAATTCATTATGCAAGAATATAGATTGGGGATTCAAGTCTAATCTACACCTCAAAAGAGTATTTAGGTGTCATCTCTTAATCTAATCAGTAGTCGCACATATCAAAGGCAATGTTAAAGAATGCAGATTAGGGCAGACTACAGCTGTTCACAGCTTGGGGTGATCTGCTGTCACTCTGAAAGACAGGAGCAGATCAAAGCAAATTGCTCAGCCATTCAGTGTGTGATATAAGATGGCTTTCAGTCTAAGAAGAACTATCTCAGAGAAGGGTCTGTGATCATGAAGGCACAAGTCTAGGGAAGATATGTCTTGTCATATGAACTCTGTTGGATTTTTATCATCTGCAAGAATGTTCTGTTTTAGAAGTCAATAAAGTGCTTCTCTCTGGGAGAATTGGGTTTGCTGCGGAGAAGTACTTTTTAATAACTACATACCATCTAGGAACTATAATATTAGATCACTACATTGGTATTAGATCAATACATCTGGGTCTTCAGGGAGTGTTTCCTGCACTGGGCTCACAGCAGATGATTCCTATGTCATCAATGTAACACATGTGGTTTCCTTTGTCTCCAGCCTCCTCCAATAGAGGCAATAAGGTGGCTGGATTCAAATGTACGCATTTTTCTTTGTTAGATTTGTACATAAACAAACAAAACAAATTTATATTTTGAACCTTTCATTAGACAAACATTTGGTTAGCTGTATATTTGCTGCGCAGAATGTGGGACCATTAAAAATGTTATATTTAAATGGGGGTTTGGGATTTCCTAACTTTGCGCAGTACTATACGGCAGCACATTTGGCTAGTCTCACCAAATATCAAGCAAATTACGAGATTCCTCTATGGGTACACATAGAAGCTGCAGAATGTGACCCATTGACGCTTTCCAACCTACTTTGGATTTCCCCGAAAGACAGTAAAGAATTGCGTAATCCTATTACTAAGCATTTTCTTTCTCTATGGGATAAAACTAAAATTGGGAGCCGTCTACAATCAATGCACAATCCCCTCCTCTCATTCTACAAAAATCCAGCTTTCTATCCTGCATGGGTTTCTCCCAAATCATTTAGAGTATCCCTTAACCTCTTGACGATGCATACATTCGTAAAAACTCCTCATCCTTTATCCCTTTTCCGTCTGTATGTGAATCCTATGGTTTACCACAAACTGAATTATTTCGATACCTCCAAATTAAAAATGTCTTCACACCCTACCTAAACTCTGATACTCCACTTGATCAACTCACTAGTTTTGAAAATATTTGTAAGAATGATACTCATACTAGGGGTATAATATCACTATTATACTCCCAGATTTTAACACATCCTGAATTGGGAAAACCTTCCTATGTACAGAAATGGGAGTTGGATCTGGAAAGAACATTAGAAGATGCGGAATGGAGAACTGCTAAATAGGCACAGAATTGCTCAGCACAATGTTTCCGTGGATGTTCGGATTTGGGCACATATTTCCACACCTGGAGGGTATGCCCTAAAGCACAAACTTTTTGGATGGTAATATTCAATGTGGCATCTAAATTGTTTAACTGCTTTGCGACCGCCGGCTGTCAATTGACGGCCAGGCGGCGCAGCTCTCGTGGCGGGAAGGCGTAATATGACGCCCCTTGCCTTCCCGGCCCTCCAGGGAGCGCACGCACCGCCGTATCACTGGGCACCCGATGCGCGTGTTACCGGGCATTCGCAGGTGCCCGGCGGATATCGTGGCCGCCGGGCTCCCGGTAACACAGCAGGACCGTGGATCTGTGTATGTAAACACACAGATCCATGGTCCTGTCAGAGGAGAGGAGACCGATGGTGTGTTCTCAGTACAGAGAAACACAGATCGGTCTCCCCTCCCCCTACAGTTAGAATAACTCCCAGGGAACATATTAACCCCTTCAGCGCCCCCTAGTGTAAACCCCTTCCCTGCCAGTCACATTTATACAGTAATCAATGCATTTTTATAGCACGGATCACTGTATAAATGTGAATGGTCCCAAAAATGTGTCAAAAATGTACGCCACAATATCGCAGTCACGATAAAAAATCACAGATCGCCGCCATTATTAGTTAAAAAAATATAATAATAAAAATGCTATAAATCTATCCCCTATTTTGTAGACGCTATAACTTTTGTGCATACCAATCAATATACGCTTATTGCGATTTTTTTTTTTTACCAAAAATATGTAGAAGAATACGTATCAGCCTAAACTGAGGAAAAAATATTTTTTTTATATATTTTTTGGGGATATTTAGTATAGCAAAAAGCAAAAAATATTATTATTTTTTTAAACTTGTCACTCTTCTTTTGTTTATAGCACAAAAAATTAAAACCGCAGAGGTGATCAAATACCACCAAAAGAAAGCTCTATTTGTGGAGACAAAATTATAACAATTTCATCTGGGTACATTGTTGTACCCCACAATTGTCATTCAAAGTGTGACAGCGCTGAAAGCTGAAAAATGGCTTGGGCAGGAAGGCGGTGAAAATGCACTGTATTGAGATGGTTAAAAAGGAAATCCCTATTGATCCTGTAATGGCTTTCCTTAATTTAAAACCGGATTACTTACACATTACCAATTTAACCTACTGGTTCAACTTTTCGCAGCAGCCAAACAAACACTGGCAAAAGCCTGGAGAACTCCGGACTTGGTGACTAACAAAGCTGTGAATAGAATGAACAATTCTATTGCCCCATACACACGGTCAGAAATTCCGACCACAAAATCCGTCAGATTTTTTCCGACGGATTTTGTCCGACACTGGTGTTGCATACACACGGTCGGACAAAGTTGTCGGAAAATCCGATCATTCTGAACGTGGTGCCGTTCGTTGCGTACGACGGAACAACGTAGAGGCTAGTAGCCAATAGCTTTGGTCTTGTAATTTGATCTGAGCATGCGTGGCACTTTGTCTGTCGGAATTCGCTACACACGATCGGAAAAAGTCCGATCGGACTTTGTTGTCGGAAAATTTGAGAGCAGGATCTCAAATTTTTTCCGACGGAAAAAGTCCGATGGCGCCCACACACGGTCGGATTTTCCGACAACATGGTCCGATAGGACATTTTCCGTCGGAAATTCCGACCGTGTGTACGGGGCATTAGTCTCATGCTAAATGGATAGTTTTTGATTCGAACGCGATTCCTAAATTTGAAAAAATATGGCAGACATGGATAGATAACTTTTTATCTCCATCATTTGACTTGAAAGTGCTTTTGCCATGGTAGTTGATTGAGAAGATATCATCCTGAATACATTAATTTCAGAAATAGTGGCGACTCTCGGCCCAATTCCATGGATTCCTTCCCTTCCCCTCTTTCTTTTCTTCCTTTTCCTTTTTTCTCTTTATATCATTTCATTTCTCTTTCATCTTCTTTTCTTTTACTATACTCATACTCACATATCATTATAAAAATATGCATACAAGTTGTTTCTATCTTATTATAGTTCCGAGGATTGCATCTAATTTTGCAAGATCCTTGATTTACAAATTATTAATGATATTATTGTTTATTAGTTAAGGATTTCTTAATAATTTACCATTGAGACCTGAACATCCCAGGTATTTTGGGTGTTGTGATGGATTGAGGCCTAATGGTTGCATTGGCCCATTCTGATGCTGTAGGCTTAGAAAGCACTTGGGCAGGGGATTTTTCAGGAGAGAAAAGTAGTGGGGACTGAGGGGAGATACTTTCTGGGCTGTCGGTGGTGCCAACATGGGTAGAGGTTTGGAAATCAAATTTGTCTACAACAATGTCAGGAAAACCTGCTTCCACCTCTTCCACGTTGCCAAGGGAACAGTAATCATTAGAAGCAGTAAACTCTGTCTCCTTGCTGATCAATGCCAAGCTCCCTGTAGTGCTGATGGTGATGGAACTGGCAGTAATGGTGGTGGTGGCATCATCATGAGCCTCTGCCTCCTGACATGTTTCCTGCTGCATGACCAGGATCTCCAGCTTTAGCTGCACAAATGTATGTGCACTGGGAACCCCTTTGGCCTGCCCTCTTCCATAAAAGGTACCAATGGGCACCATGCTACCAGCAGAAGTGGCAGAGATGGTAGCACCACTTTTGCTATGAACTGTGCTGCTGGTTCTAGGAGGTAAATCCTGGAACAGCTGGTGACATGCAAATGTCTGCTGTTTGCCAGGCTCTTTACCACCAGCAGTCTTCACTCCCATTCGCCTCAGCTTTATAGGAGGTGAGCTGAGCTCAGAGGGCGCAGAGACAGAAGAGGGCGCAGAGACAGAACGTCCTACCTGCTGCTCATGTACACAGCTTATAGCTCTCCCTCTCCCAGCAGCACTCTTACTGCTTTTTTGGCCCTGTTTGCTGCTCATTTTTCCTTTAAAAGTTAGAAAAATCTAGACAAAAAAATATGATTTTGATCGCAGCAAACTAACACCAAAATCACCAAATGTACAAAAAAAGTATACCAACAGAAAATAACAAAATATTTACTAAATAAAACAAGAAATAAAAAAAAAAAATATTTCTCAAAACCAACCAAAAAACGAATAAAACCAGAAACTAAACACTAACAGATGATACACTCGCACACTACAACAGATATAAACTAAAATGAACAACGAAAAACAAAGGATTGCAAAGATATTCACTCAGATGCACAGACAAATAATTGTGTGATCTGCTCCACTACACTAACTAACCCACAAAGGGAAGTCACATGATCGGGCGTGCCCTGTAGGCCTCAGCATCAGAAGAAAACCTCTGATTGGTCAACCAACAGTCACATGTTTCCGTAGTAAAGAAATTTTTCGACCAAAAAGTGAACGCATCTAACGAAAATTCGTATTTCGGATCGGAAATTCTTCAACGGAATTTCGTATTTCAGATAAAAAGCAAACTGCCATCATCAGCATCGACTGCCATATTGAGATAAGTGTATATATATTTTTGCCTTTAAATAAATTATAACGAATGTTCGTAATTGTTACGAAAAGTTAACGAACCTAACAACAATTCGTATTTCGTACGAATCGAAACTGAATTTTGGACACGAATTACGAAATACAAATTAATTCTATAGCCCCATACACACGGTCGGACTTTTTCATGGATTCTGTCCGATCGGACCATGTTGTCGAAAAATCCGACCGTGTGTATGCACCATCGGACAGTGTACGTCGAATTGTCCGACGGACAAAGTCTTATCTCCTGCTGGATAGATTTGCCAGCAACCCGGTCCGATCACACCAAATCCGATCGTGTGTACGGTTGTCCGACCGGACAAAGTGCTACGCATGCTCAGATCACATTACAAGACCAAAGCTATTGGCTACTAGCCTCTACGTAGTCCCATCGTAGGCAACAAACGTCACCACGTTCAGAATGATTGGATTTTTCGACAACTTTGTCCGACCGTGTGTACGCAAAACCAACATCGGACAAAGTACGACGGACATGATCCGACGGACCTGGTCCGTGGATTGTCCGACCGTGTGTATGGGGCTTAATACGAACCGGAACGGAACAAAACATAACAAATTTATTGACGGCGCACATGTCTATTATATACAGAACTTACACATTTCCTTTACAATTAGACATGCTATCTGCCAATAGAACTTAACAAAAAAGTGCATTCTATGCATCCAAAAATATAGAAACTATAAATAATCAGATCATTATTCAACCAAAGAATTTAATAAAAGCCTCATGCATGTGTCCTTCTTCTTAATATAGGGGGTCAACAATGCCAAGAGATGGTGCAAGCAGGGGTCTGTCATCTGGAGATAATTCCGAAAATCATCCGGATTATTCTCCTGGAGCTCCCGCAGCAAAGGCATATGACATAATTGGTCACGATTAATAAAGCAACCAATTTTTGGTCCAAGAAATCCTCCTCCTCCTGTTCCTGGACTGGACTTAGGTCAAAGCAATAACTCCAAGGCCAATAATAAATAACACGTTAGCTCCTCTGATTCTGCAACATGTCTGGTTGACACTGGAGAGACAGGAGAGGTTCTTTACAGGCGCAATGCAGGCACTATTTTTAGCGCTGTAGTGCCTGTAAAGCACCTCAGTGTGAAAGTAGCCTAACAATGAGGGAAGGCCGCAAGACTGCAGTAGGACTGACAGCTGAATAGATAGAAATTAAAGCCACCCAGGCTAGCGGCACTGTAAAAGGAGAAGATAAATAAACATAGTGGAGGAACCGGTTTGCTGGTAATATATGTCTGGAGGCCATCACATACCCAGCACAGGAGCTCAGAGAGCGAGGCAGCTCAGCCACGCCCGGCCAGCTCGCTCTCAGGAAAAAACATTTACTCCATTGCTAAGCAACGTGTGGGGGCCGCACACCTTCCCACCCCTCCCGTGGTCACTGCCTGTCAAGGTCCATAAGGACCCATTCACACTAGAAACTGCACATATACTGCACGTTTTTCCGTATAAATGCATTTGATGTGCGTTTTACATACAGTTGACACACACTTTTCTATCTGTATTTGTCCTGTGACGTCCCTTCCTTCCTTTTTTCCCTGGATGTGCACTGTGGTGCATTGTAGGCCATTTGTATGCATTTTTGTAGAAAGATTATCCACACACCAATAGTTGTTGTTGCATTTTTGCGCATTTGCAGTGCAGAAAAATGTAGCATGCTCTACTTTTGTTTACTGAACTGCACTGCAATAATGTGAACTACTTATTTGTTATAGTGGCAATAACTTCCTCTTTAGTTATAGGTGCCTTTAACATGTCTAACTGTGTATTTGATAGTTAAGGAAGTTGAAGTTGTTCCAGGTTTATCAACTGGGTTTTCTAAATAAAGAGGACCATAGTAGGTTGCTAATATATACCTCCCAACCATCCCGGTTTCCCTGCGACCATCCCAGGATTTGATTTAAATCCTGGCGTCCCGCAAAGTTTGGGCTAAATCCAAGAGCCCAGTGCCGGAATAAGTTTTGTCTCTTGGCTCCACTTACCCTTCTAACATGGGCACACTTGCCCAGGCACCTCGCACACCTACCCCAAATCTCATACCCCACATGCTCACTCTTTCTATGGCAGCTGGCATCTCTCCTCACCGGCTGCCTATATAATCACTTACTGCAGAATGACTGAACTTACCACCCTGCCTTTGGCCAATTATGGGTCTCTCAGCAGAGAGCGCTGTGATTGGCCAAAGCATGCACCTGACCTGTCAATCATCATACAATAATGCACTGCAATCTCGCAGTGCATTATGGGGTGTTCCGCGGTGTTCAAATTTGCCACAAATGCCCCATAATGTTCGCTCTTTGGCTAGGTTCGACTCAAACATTTGGCTCATCACTACGTATGAGTCATCAACTGTTAAGCCCCATACACACGGTAGGATTTTCCGATGGATTCTGTCCTATCTGACAATGTTGTCGGAAAATCCGACCGTGTGTAGGCACCATCGGACAGTGTACGTCGGATTGTCCGACGGACAAAGTCCTATCTCCTGCTGGATAGATTTTTCGACAACAAAGTCCGATCACACCAAATCCGATCGTGTGTATCGTAGTCCGACCGGACAAAGTGCTACGCATGCTCAGATCACATTACAAGACCAAAGCTATTGGCTACTAGCCTCTACGTAGTCCCGTCGTAGGCAACAAACGTCACCACGTTCAGAATGATCGGATTTTCCGACAACTTTGTCCGACCGTGTGTATGCAACACCAACATCAGACAAAGTATGACGGACAGGATCCGACGGACCTGGTCCTCGGATAATCCGCGCGTGTGTATGGGGCTTTAGAGGGCTTCTAATGACAAAAACTTTGTTGAATTTGCCTGAAATAGAAACAAATGCTGTGGGGTCCCCCCCAATCCATACCAGGCCCTTTGGGTCTGGGATGGATTTTAAGCGGGGCCCCATGCCAAAAATTTAAGAAAATGGTATGGGGGGCCCCCCCAAAATCCAAATGAGACCTTTAGGTATTATGTTTGGCTGAGGGCTTGTGTTCAGGGCTCCAGCTCCTGGAAAACAGCCGAAGAACAAACCATTGTGAGAAAAAAACAACAGTAAAGCACTCTTTTCACCAAATGTCCCATGTTGCCCACTCGTAGATTTCTTTAGATCTTTGTGACTCTGAGCGTTGGGGTGAACTCATCTGCAAGTAAGAAGAATCAGCAATCACCAAAAAAACAGTAATTTTCTTTGGTCATGTCCTCTTTAAGAGATAAGGGCTTACAAAGAGGGAAGATAGCAAGACCGCGGAAGAACTGACAGCTGACTGGATAGAAATGAAAGCCTCCCAGGCTAGCGGCACTGGAAAAGGAGAAGATAAATAAACATAGTGGAGGAACCGGTTTGCTAGTAATGCAAGTCTGAAGGCCATCACATACCCAACACAGGAGCTCAGAGAGCGAGGCAGTTCAGCCACGCCCGGCCAGCTCGCTCTCCGGAAAAAAAAATTACTTCATTGCTAAGCAACGGGTGGGGGCCCGGAGCGGCCGCACAGCTTCCCACAGCTACTGTGCGTTTTTCTGTATAAATGCATTTGATGTGCGTTTTACATATAGTTGACGCACACTTTTCTATCTGCATTTGTCCTGTGAGGTCTCTTCCTTCTTCTTTTTTTCCCTGGGCTTCTATGTGCACTGTAGTGCGTTGTAGTGCATTTGTATGCATTTGTGTAGAAAGATTATCCGCACACCAATATTTGCAGTTGCATTTTTGCGCATTTGCGGTGCAGAAAAATGCAGCATGCTCTACTTTTGCTGACTGCACTGAACTGCACTGCAATAATGTGAACTACACCCATAGGTTGCATTGATTTTGGACTGTTTATACAGTTGGAGTGCCGTCCAAAATGCGTCCCACTGCAGCTAACTGAGTTAGGTGTGAAAGGGCCCTAAGAAATATTGTGCAGCACGGCGCTCTGCCTAATGCCCCATACACACGATCGCACATTCCGACAACAAAATCCATGTTTTTTTTTTCCCCGACGGATGTTGACTCAAACTTGTCTTGCATACACACGGTCACACAAAGTTGGTCTGAAATTCCAAACGCCAAGAACGCGTTGACGTACAACACGTACGACGAGCCGAGAAAAATTAAGTTTAATAGCCAGTGCGGCTCTTCTGCTTGATTCCGAGCATGCGTGGCACTTTGTGCGTCGGATTGTGTACACACGATCAGAATTTATGCAAACGGATTTTGTTGTCGGATAATTTGAGAACCAGATCTCAAATTTTGTGCGACGGAAATTCTGATGGAGCCCCCCATACACGGTCGGAATTTCTGACAAAAGGCTCCAATCGAACATTTTCCGTCGGAAAATCCGACCGTGTGTACAGGGCATAAGAGACACAAGCAGACCAACAGAGAGGAAAACTCGGCACAGCGGCGCTGCCCAGGGGAAAGAGAAGAAATATAGCCAGGAGGCAGATGTGCTACATGCTGAGTAAGAAGCTGCGCTCTTTATGCACATGTTGCCCGCAACCCCGGCACCAGGGTACCCAGTTTCGAGGGGATTTACCACCAATCTTCTGGGTCTTCCAACCCAGGAGGGGCCCAGAACCTGGGGGGAGGTGCAGTAGGGGAGATCTGGTCTTCACTGCTTAACTTTCAGACTTTCCCATGGAAGGTGGCCTGGAGTGAACAAAAGAAAGAACACTGGGGGGCTAAGGGGAGTCTCTTTTATCTCTGCTATTGGAGGTAGTCCCGGCAGTTACCAGTGGAGGATTAACCCATTGTGTGCTGACGTGAGGTGGGCCAGAGAAAGGGTGTTAGAGGGCATCCCTGACAAGTTCCTTTAGCTATGTGCATACCTCGCAACTTTTTGAGATGGGAATGAGGGACACCTATCAGCAAAAGTATACAGGCATAGGACACACCCCTGGCCATGCCCCATTAAAGGAGAATTGTACAAAAAACAAGATTGGTTAAACCCACAAGTGCTTTTTTTTACCACTACTATTCCTTTATATTGGCTTTTGGAGTTTACAAATGCAGCAATTTAGAAATAAGATGAAAGGTTTAGTGCTGAAAAACACTTTTTGATAGATAAAAAGTGCATTTTATATACAACTATAGAGATCAGACCAAAATGAGGGACAATTGAGGAAGAATGGGGGACAGAGGGGCATTGCTCCAAATCAGGGACAGTCCCTCCAAATCAGGGACAGTTGGGAGCTATGTATGTGGATAGTGTCTAAAATATATTCTGAAGTAATCAAATCTGCAGTTGGAGAAGAGTATGAAGTCAGATACGGCACCTGAAAAGTAGACATGGGAACTGTCAAAAAATTAGTTTCGTTTGGTTTTGTTTAAAAAAAAAAAATCGTAATTCGTGTACGAAATTCCGTTCGAATTCGTACAAAATACGAATTTCGTACGAATCGTTAAATTATTATAGTGGATATAACGAATGATTCGAATGAATTCGAGATTCGGTATATCTAATATAGAGAACTGTCCCTGCACAAAGTGTCATTTTTACAGGAAAAAAAGCTATTTAAAATCACTCGCGGCTAATGAATTGTCGGCTCCGTAACACAGAGAACAGTCATTCATTGAAAGTCATTGATAAAAAAAAAAAAAAAGCGTGGGGGTCCCCCCAAATTCAATAACCAGGCCCTTCAGGTCTGCTATGTATATTAAGGGGAACCCCACTTCAAATTTAAAAAAAAAATGACGTGGGGTCCCCCCTAAATATCCATACCAGACCCTTCAGGCCGCAGGAAAAGAGGGGGGGACGAGAGCGCCCTCCCTCCTGAACCGTACCAGGCCACATGCCCTCAACATTGGGAGGGTGCTTTGGGGTCCCCCCCAAAGCACCTTGTCCCCATGTTGATGAGGACAAGGGCCTCATCCCCACAACCCTGGCCATTGGTTGTGGGGGTCTGCGGGCGGGGGGCTTATCGGAATCTGGAAGCCCCCTTTAACAAGGGGACCCCCAGATCCCGCCCCCCCCCCTGTGTGAAATGGTAAGGGAGTACTAAAGTACCCCTACCATTTCACCAAAAAAATTACAAAAATGGTAAAAATGACAGGAGACGGTCTTTGACAATTCCTTTATTAAAATCTTCTTTCTTCTGGTCTTTCTTCTTCCTTTCTTCATCCTTCGGTTTCTTCGTCTTCTCCTTCCGGCATCTTCTTCCATCTTCTTCTTCCACCTTCTTCTTCCTC